>JAUMHL010000005.1:19961414-19971504 GCA_032362345.1 Sandelia bainsii
CCCCCCCCCCCCCCCCCCCCCCCCCCCCCCCCCCCCCCCCCAGAAGAGGAAGATGAAACAGACACCCACATCTCCAGCCTCTCTTCTTTCACTTCTCTTGATCACATGCCAGCAGGTTCTCTCTAATCATTTCAAGTTGACAGTTTAATGTGTTGCCTCTGTTTTATTACCATTATATTACACATTACTCACAGATGCTGTTAAGATTATATATAAAGATCCTTGTTATTTAAGTTTAAACTGAAAGCGATGTATCATCCTGAGTCTCCAGCCCACACGCATAACATTTCACCTCACAGAACCCAACCTTTCGCAGCTCCACTTTCTCTTTTATATAACTCACACATATATATATATATATATAAACACAAAGCATTATTTCATCATTCTTTCTATCCAGCTTCCCAAAAATCAATATCATATTTTTAGGTCTTTCCCAGATTTTGGGGCTGAAATGCAGAGATCATCTGAGCGCTGGGACAAGCTTAAACAGACCACAAGAATGAGTCTTTACAGTCTCAGTTTCACACTCACACACACACACCCTGCTGAAATGTCCTGTAATAAATCCTCTTGTCAGGACGTGTTGATTCAACTGTGTGGTCATTTAAGATGCCTCTGTTTGTGGTGCAGTTAAGTTGTGTTGCAACATAGTGAGACGTATCGCTAATGCTCAGTCTTCTTTTATTGATATAAGTAGTGTCAACAAAATATTAGAAACATCTCACACTATGAAGAATAGTTTTAGCTGCAGTAGGTGTAGCTAATGAACTGGAAACTGAGTGTATTGGTCAAAAGACAACAACAAAATGTATGTCTGGGAAATTAACTGACTGCATAAAGTAATCCTGCCTGAAGCATGATGATCCTGCCGGTTGGCTGACTGGTTTCTTATCCCAGATGGAGAGATTATTATAGCTACACAGGACTAAGTGCAGCCTGTGTGCCAGACAACTGTTACATACTGTACCAGCATAAAGACATAGGGGCATCCATCACACTGCATGTGAATACCCAAATTTGTCACATTACTTGGATATAATCTGCCATATATAATATTCCTGGAGAAGCTTGACATTACTGACTACATTCGACAGCCTGGG
This sequence comes from Sandelia bainsii, assembly GCA_032362345.1. Taxonomy (NCBI): domain Eukaryota; kingdom Metazoa; phylum Chordata; class Actinopteri; order Anabantiformes; family Anabantidae; genus Sandelia; species Sandelia bainsii. Next base: position 19,962,518 of record JAUMHL010000005.1, read on the forward strand.
TTAAGCTGACTGAATCTAAATCTGTGCTGCTGCTCTGGATAAATTTGTCACTTTCCATTTCTTACCTGGCAGACAGAGCAATAGTGGAGGAGGATGCAGGCGCTGAGACAGGCACACACAGCTCCAGAGACAAAGCGAGAACGCAGCCAGCATAAAATACTCCGCACCATCAGCAAAGGGTCTCCCCAGACAAACACTTCCATGGATGTGCGCCTCCCTGTTGGTCTAAAATCCTTCGCAATCATTTACCTTATTTAACTAAACCTGTGGTTAGCTCCTGGCTACACTTTGTCTTACTCCATTATTTAGCTTGAGTCAGTCTGTAAACCCTTGCTGTTGCCTGGTAAATAATCCTCCTCTCATAAGCTCTCCCTTATTTCTCATACTGACCCGCTCTCTTTGTCTGCAACTTCTTTTTGTCATTTCAATTCACTATTTCTATTGTTTCAACACCGTCACTCCTCCCTTCCTCTCTTAACACTTTCTCAATACTTGAAATCTCCTTTACTGTCATCAAGCAAATGCACCATCTTACTGTCATTTCTCTTCATTTCTATCACCTGTCTGCATGAACAAGTACCTCTCTTTTTACCACATTCACTCTCTCTCCCCTACAGTTGTCTTCTCTTTCTCTGCAGTCTCATCCTTGTTCTTCTCTCTCTCCCATCCCCTAATCCCCACAGGGCCTGTCCTCGGCCCCATGCTGAGCCAATCTCCTCCTAGATTCATGACCATGGTAGCCTGGGGGTAGGAACAACCAGCCTTCCTATACCCTCCCAGTGCTCTCCTACTGTCCACATGAGAAATTCCTCAGCACTATGTAGCTTAGAAGTGTGTGTATGTGAACACTAAGCAGAACCTGTCAGATGACTATCATCAGCAGCAGTGACTACATGTGTATACACTGAGGGTGTTTTCATGTAATGTCAGAGCTCTTTTCACAAAACTAGTTTATTTAAAACCACATCCCTTTCCCCTAACTCAATTCCTTTTTAGTTCAAGCAGCTTCGCTGTGGTGACCCACTATATGTACAGAACATGGTACAGGTTTAACACATCTTCAGAAACGAGACTTCAAATAAAGCTAATGATAGTAGTGAGTGTTACAGTACTCATATGTTTGAGCTCATCTCAATCAGGAAGTTAATCATTCACAAATTTGACAATCGAGTAATTGGCCATCATTAATCAAAGACGGAACCAGATATTTGGTGGCTTCGTTCTCTCCCACATGTAGATTAGCTGCTTTTCTCTTTCTTGTTAAATTGTGAGCTAAATATTCAACAGCTGGTCGGACAAAACAAGACATTTCATTACGTTGTGTTGAGCTTTAGAAACTTATGCGATTTTACCTTACTATACATTACACGATTAATAACAAAAAATAAAGTGTCAACTTTTAATGAGCCAAAAAAAACAGCAAGTATCTAGGTTTGTGATTATGTATTTATTCCTAGGTCAATAAGTTTAAATTGTTTATTTTTCTTGAGTAGAGTTTTTCATATGCGTAAAAAGTTTTTTAAAAATGTGTTTTTCATTGGACACTGACAACATCAATTCCTCAGTACTAATACAGACTCAAACACAGTACAAATCTGAAGAGTATTTCCATTTCATGCTACTTTGTACTTATACTTAACTACATTTCAGAAATACTGTGCTTCTTATTACACTACATTTGACTAGTAACTATAGTTACCAGTATTAAGAATGCAATGACTGACAGAATAACAATAGTGGACAGTATGACAGTCACAGCAACTGTTTTTTTGCACCAAGCAGTTTTCCTTTCAGTACAGAAAGTACATCTTCTAACCTTTCATTAACATTCTGATTGAAACTTATACATGTAAGGGAGTACATTTACATGTGGTACTGTTACTTTTACTCAAGTAAAGCATCTGAATACTTATTCTGAATCCTTATGACACTGCACGTCACTGATTTGTTGAGGACAATGTATTTGTTAGTTATGTTTGAGTTAAGGTGTATAGTCATGCTGTACTAATGCCACAAACAGAAAAAATATTGAACTGAATTGAAATAAGCACTATAGACTGTGTAGCCCTTATTTTTTGCTTTTGACTTCATGGGGTTTTTTGCCTATTAACTTTGTATAATGGATTTTGTGTATAAGTGCTGTGGGAGTGATGTGTGGGACTGTATAATGAGTGGCATGGAAAACAAGTCTGCAATTGTGGCACATGTTAATAACAAAGCATAAATAAGAAGAATCATCAAGTGTAGGCTATGTGTTCAAAGTTTCAGTGTATGCTTTTGTCTGCCTGTGCTTGTTTTGTTGGCTTACTCTCACTTTCCTCGTGTTTTCTGTTCCACTCTACGTCTGGAGGCTCAGAGGAAAATATTAAGCTTTTGTGTGCAAGACTGAATGTGTGGGGAAAACTGTCTCATACAGGAGTGAAGAATAACTTAGCTGAATAGATATTTGTAGGAATTTACATCTAATAACATTCAAATGTCAGGGACAGAGTAGATTCTCTTAGTGTGAAAGAGCGAACAGAACAAGAAGAAAAAAAAACAATTGCCATATATGGCAAAGATGTTACCTAGCAACCGGCTCTGCCTTCAGCCCATTTTCCATGACACACACTCAACTCTGAATGCAAGATGGCATCTCTGTGCATGTGTGTGTGTGTGACTCTGACAATGCGTGTGTGAGCAAGTATGAGTTGCCGTCACCCATCGCACAAAACATAACTGGTTTGACTGGGAGGTGACAGTGTGGCCACTGCTTTTTAAAGCCAACAACAACAAACACACACACAAATACCTTCCTTCTATTAACTACTATACAACCAACAACAAGATTTTACCCAACTACAAAAGGACAAAACGTGCCCATTAAAAACCACACTCTGATCAGAAACTACAGGCCACCGTCATCCTGTTTGTTACAACAGCTCAAGGGTAACTCCTCAGGTTGCTCATTTCCTGGCTTTTAGTGTATTAGCCAAGAAATTACAATGTCCACTGATCTGCTGACTCAAACGATCACTACTATAACTGGTAGCAAGTCAATGAGGTTTGTTAAAACAAAAATCTAAATATTCTGAGATTCCAGCTTCACCTATGAAAATGAATCCTTATTAAACCTTGAACTCTAGACATTTTCCACTATGGTCTGACATTGACAACAATTCATATATTAGTCAAAAAGCACATACTTGCTCATCTAAACTTTCAGGATGTTTGATAGGATGACAATAACAAGGCCAAAATTTTGTTGATCAACTGTCTTTGTTTTGTTTTGGAAACAAGAAGTTAAATGCCAGATAAGGGTCCACTATGGAAAAATAACTGGGGCTGGGTTATTCTGATGTTAAAATATATAACTACAACTAAAGTGTTGGGCAGTGTCATATGAATGGTATGCAGATAGTTGAATATCCTTTGACGTACATGCTTGGTGACGCAGCCTGAACAGAAAACCTGGAATTCGGGATTCGCATGATGCCAAGAAGAGAGGTGGAGATACTAGAAGACCGTCTCCAGTGGAGACATCCTGTTTTCTCATTCCAGGCATTTCTACTCACAGTGCATCAAAGCCTCCTGACTTGGGTGGGGGGAAGGGTGGGGGACATTACAGCTTTCTATATGGAAATTTTGAACTGCATCTCATGTCTGGAGGACAGAAAAACTATGGGCCTCTGAAGCTTTAAATGAATGGTTAGATTGAACTGATGGGTGTCTGTGAAGCGTATCTGTATATCAGCTGTAGCTACTGTAATGGGATGACCAATCATTCAAACATGCATTCAGACAGTGGTTAAAGAGCCCTATGGCTGAGCTCATCAAGGCCGTGTGATCACGAGCCCCTGAATAGTTGAAGATAACAGCCAGTTTAAATCTGACATAGTCACAATAATCAAGATGGACCATACATTAAAAAAATATTTCAAATGCCATTATATAGATTTCCTAAGATTTAGCCACTTCATTTGTAGCAATGTAATAGTTTGTTTAGATGAAGACTGGCCCTTAATGACATACTATAAGTCTGCATGGTATATGGTCATTGCGCAATATTTGCATCATTCATTTTGGCAGCTGAAGTTGTAAAACCGGTTTAGGAATCTTTATTGGAGTACAGCTGTGACTTTTTTGTAAATAAAAGTGAATGAAACCTTTTAGACAAATGACCGCCCGTGGCTGTTAATAAGTAAACTGCACAGAAGATTTTGACAAATATTACACTGTTAAAAGATATAAGGAGACACTCACCCCTGTTCCATCGTCCGGGCTGCACAGAGACCGGGATGGAGACAGACTGGACTCAATGTCGCTCCCAGTGAAGTCGTCCTCAGACTCCTCGAAGGACGATGCAGAGGAGAGGCCGATGGAGGAAGAGTTGGACAGCTTCCTGGGTGAGCGCATCAAGGCAGGGGACCCTCCGCAGCCGCTGTCCGAGCAAGGAGACTCGTCATCGGGGTGGGGTTCCAGACATGAGCCGGTGCTGAGCTCCGTTCGGACAGTCAGCATGGCTGGTGTGCCCTGAGAGCGGCTCGGACTGGGGTCCCTGGTTATGATGAGTTTCGGTATGGTTCCTGGGAAAGTTTGGCCTTCTGCGGGACTCTGGTTGGCCTGATCAGAGTCCTTTCGGCTCTCAGTTTCAACCGGACAACAGTTGTTTCTATCACCCGAGCTGCAGTCACTTTTTGTCATTTTCGCTTTAGCTGCATGATCGTCTGTTATCGACAGTCCACTGTCTAAAGGTTGATCCGGGAGCACGTTGTACAAAGTCCGCTCAGCGTCCAGGTCAGAAGTGAGCAGCGGTTCTGAGCCCAGGCTACTCTCAGTTAAAACCCTAACCTCAGACACAATATGATTCTGGCTGTTTCCCCCCAGTGGCTGATCTTCCATGGTCCTCGCAGGGGGGTCAGAGGCATTGTTCTCTCCCTCGGGTTTCGGCTTCTCGCAGCCCGCACCGCTGACTTCACGCGTCCGAGTTTGCAAACCTGAAGCATCGGGCGACTCTGCCGCTGCCTCTCGGTTCACGGCGTTTTGGACGGTTTCGTTATGATCATCCAGGCCGGATGGTCTTTCAAAACAACCCGGGTCTGCTCGGTGTTCCCGCACCGCCGACACAACCTCGTCCCTCGGCAACTTTCCTACTCTGTGGTCGCGGCGCGTTCCTAGATCTCCGGCTCCGTTTCCGCAACCTAAATCCGATTCTGTTTGACTGGAGTTTCGCTTTCTCCTTCCCAGACACGACAACACTTTATTTTTCATCGGATTCCTGGTGATCTGGTCACTCGATTGTCGCTTCTCTCTGCTGCTGGATCTGCGGATACGGAGCCGCCGGGCTCCGTCGCCTGCTTTCCATTTTGCTCTGCATGGTGTTGTGGTGCTACGCGATAGATCAGAGCGAGTTTGGCCCATCCTGCATGCCGTAGTAGTAACAGTGACCCAGACACACCCTCAGAGGTTGATGTTGAAAACAGTTGAAGGCAATTAGACTGTGACTCTTACAGTGTACATTAAGCCATTAGTCATAAGATCCATGTACTAAGACAGGAAAATCTTAAATAGTCACATTCCTTTCCTCCTGGTAGGAATTGGTCATATCTGTGGGAACAAACAGAGGGTGAATAACTTAGTAATCAACTGCATGAACTGAACAATACTCCTCACAAATACTTCTTTATCTTTAAGACCATTAATCAAACTGATAATGTAGTTCTTAACAACACACATGAAGCATCTGCATAATGTCAATTGAACCAGTAAACACAGGGTATCATTAATCATAGTCTTTAGCTCAACAAGGCCAAATAATGTGTGATTAATCAGTTCAGAACTTCTGGTTTAATTTTCTGTAGGAGGCCACAGCACAGAGAAACTGTTAGGGAAAAGTTAAATCAGTTGCACTAGTACGGAGTTTATCTACTGGAAAATATGACTTGAAGTGTGATTAATAGAGCAAAGTGTTATATAAGGTTACGGAGTTTCACACTCAGTTTCGTATTAGTCAGAGTAATACTGCCCTCATCTGTCTGGACACTCTACCTTTGTCCAAATAAGCTTGTTTTGCACTAATGCATTTTCATTTAAATACTGCATGTCTGCATAGTTTTTGCTCAATAAATTACTCTAACAGTTATTCAGTTATGAAACCTGCTGATTAAATTTTTGATCAATCGACTAACCACTTCAGCACTAAATAAGTGTTCACTACATGCAGGCATGTCAATAGAGCTGAAACAATTAGTCATTTATTTGATTAGATAATCTGCCAGGGATTGGTTTGATAATGTATTCATTCACTATTTTAAGTCATTTTTCAAGCAAACACCAAAACTCTCTACTTCCAGGTTAACAAATGTGAAAATTTGCTGCTTTATGTGATAGTAAACTCTATGTAATTGGGTTTTTAGACTGACAAAACAGGATAAAATACGTTGGTCTTCAAGAAATAGTGCTTAATATTTTTTCACAATGTTTCTAAACTAAACAAATCAATTAATTGTCAAAATAATATATGTAAGTATCTTAAGTGAAACAATCTTTAGTTGCAGCCCTAGTCAAAACACACATGCAAACATATGCAGACTTCAGCTTCTACGTTTGGTCCAACTACTAATGAAATAGACCAAATTAGAGGACTGTAACTGTGAATCACCATCCTTCCTAAGACAAATGTCACCATTTTAAGGACATACAGTACAGTATCCTAAATTAACGTATTCTACATTAGACCCTGAAAGTGTTTGTCATTTTTTGTGACAGCACTGCAGTCACTCTGCTGTCAGAAGGGAATGCTCAAAAAAAAGAAATGAGACAGAAAGGATTACATGGAAAGAACAGTTCACACACACATGCACGGGTACATTCTTGTGTAATCAAAATCATAAATAATTATACAAAATGAGTCACACAGAGCTGCTTGACTGTCAGCCTTGTGCAGTGCTGACAGAATGACAGAATGGATTATTTTAAACACAGGCGTGCTCACATGCACACATCCTCAAACACTGACACACAACTTGGTCATTCCTTAAAAAACATAAAACACAAATGATTTAAGATGACAAAGCAGCAAATCATATTTATATTCACCAGCCAGTCACACAGTGTATCATTAATTATCTCTATTTGTCTGTCATCTACTTGTTTAATCAGGACAAACAGTGGAAAAACTTTTTCCATAGTGGAAAACACTTTGCTACACATTTGCGACAAAATTATATAACCATCTTTAAATCCTACTTTTTATAAAGGGCAGGATCATTTAGATATCCATTTTTAAAAATAGTTTAAATTATTATATATCATTTACAATACACATTTGTTGTTTTCAGTACAGTACAGTACAGTACAAGTACAGTGCTTGAGTACGAAGTATGTTTTGAGGTACTTGTACTTTACTTGTATGCTGCCATTTTAATCTACTTTATACTACATTTCAGGGGGAAATAGTGTACCTTTTTACTACTTTTATCTGACAGTTGTGCTTCTCAAAAGTATAATTCTACACCTCAACTAGCAAAAACTTTAGATGACATTAAAATAATGCATACATAATACTAATAAACAACATAACATTGTAAAAGGAACAGTACTGTCCAAATCTCTCTGTTGCAACAGTTATATGGAGCTTGTAATTTAATATTTTTAAAATGGAGTATTGCTACTCTTACATTTCTTCTAACCGTAGTAGTTTCACGAAATACTTCCTGATGGAGGCATTTTTGTCTAAAATAAGATGCATTTTTAAACCAAGGTAGCAATACAGAGAACAAAACACTGTACAGTACAGGACTTTAAAGGCTTTTTTTAACATTAAGTTTCTGTATTAACAAAAAAACAACACTAACGTTTTCGTTTCGTTTACAGTGATTTTGGAGACGTCGTTATGAGACAATAAAACAGCTAAAAAACACACTACACCATGAGTGTTATGATGAACGTTAGCTAAAACTCACCAGACGGATCATGAGTTCTCCTCTGCCGTGTGAGGCAGCTGTTAAAGGCTGGTGCTGGTGTGGAGTTTTTAACTTACAGCTAGTTGTGAAGGGGATGTGCTAAAGCAGTCTGCAGTTTGTACAGTGCTGTTTTGTATCGTTAGGATCAGCATGTGGTTAAATAAAAGAGGAAACGCTTGTGGAAACAGAGGCAGGCGCAACAACTGACGTTCAGCCTCCGCTAACTAACATAACTACAAGCGACACCTGAGCTGACATGACGCCGATTTTTAACTGACTCGAACTAGCCAAAGTCAGATTAAAGCGGCGGTGTTGAAAACGCGTGTTTGTTCTTAAAACGTGACCGAAACAGCTGGTAATTCAGCACAATCTTAACACCCACACTATAAAGCTAACATTATGTTTAGCTAGTTTTCTGTTGTTAGCGTCACTAACGGGCAGCACGAGACGCGATACTGACCTGTCCAGTAGATTTAAAGGTGATGCCTTCACATGCTCCTCGACATTTCCAACTGGGGCCAATCGCCTGCCCTTTCGGCCAATCAATCAAAGATGCCCCTCAAACCATTAAATAATGATCTGGGGCATTGGTCATTTTTTACTATTACTAGTGCCTCAAATCTATAAACGTCGACCAGGAAGTACAGTATAGTACAGTACAGTATACATACATACATATATATATGTATATACATATATATATATATGTATTCAAATAAGATACATACTCATACATGTCTCTTTATTTAAATGAGCCCCTACCCCTGAGAAACTCTGCACATCCCTGGTGTTGGCATTGCTGGTCTTGGGAATACTTATTTGTGGTTGTGGCATGTAAGAAAGCCTTTCAACAAACATTAACACTGTTATATTATACGGAGCCCGGGAGGGGACATGGGAGAGAAAACATTTAATGGGTGGAAAAAGAAAAAGAAAAGTTAGACTTTTGCGAGATCTCTCAAAAGTGTTTATTGTAAAGTACTTCCAGGTCAGTTGGTTACCATAGATACGACAACAATGGAGCGTATACAACTGCATTTGTAG
>JAUMHL010000005.1:19971604-19997180 GCA_032362345.1 Sandelia bainsii
TTATATAGCGCTTTTCTACCTTATCGGTACTCAAAGTGATTTTACACTGCTTCTCATTCACCCATTCACACACACACCGATGGCAGAGCTGCTATGCAGCTGACCTGACACACCCGGGGGCAACTTGGCATTCAGTGTCTTGCCCAATGCCACTTCGACATATCGACACTTTTTTTTCCCCACCCATTAAGCTTTTTTTCTCCCATGTCCCCTCCCGGGCTCCGTAATATTATGCTATGCTTGACCTTGATTGAAAAATATCAATAGTAATTGTGGCATGTACAAAATGTTTGGGCACCCTTCCACTTTTCTTTAGGCTTTTAATTGTCATCCATTTACATACAGATACACGTGATACATACAGAAATATGATAATAAAGTCTCTGACTCTTCAAACTTTGTGGTATCACTCAACAACCAGGGACTCATTTACACAACTAACTATTGATCTGAAAGCAGAAACTTGCTGATATCAAACAATATCAGCACTTCCACAGATAAAGCATTTAAGGAATTTGCGGAAGTCAAGTCATTTTATAAATTTTGCCCCATTCAAAACGACCAAAGTGGGTATAAAACCATGTTTGTATGATTTAATAAAATTTTATTTAGGTTTTTGTTGATTTGATGATTTTCTAAAAATTGTTGTTACAATTTAATGGTTCAAATATTTTACGCAATTTACTAATTATGCTTATTGGTTTATCGTCTTTATTTATTTAATGTTGAACACTGGAGTTTTATACTCGGTCCTTCACAAAATGCATTGTATTTCGCTGGTTCTCTGACGTTTCTTTGACAGCACTTGAACGCAGCATGTGACTGCTTTGTTATGCGCGTTTTATTTGTCATTTGGTGGACTTTTACCTTCAAACTGACCAAATTATACTCTAAAAATAATGATCTTGTTCCACACTTTTTTAAAAGAGGCATCGCCGTTTATCACAAAACGCAAACACTCCACTTTTGGCACACTTGTGTTCCCGTAGTCACGGAAGTAGTGTTTCACAACCAACCGTGCGGCGCCCGGCGTGACATTCACTGGGTTGTTGGAGTCGGGGGTTGTGTAGAGAAAGGAGTGCGACCACCTTTCCCGGTCCAAGCTGTTATCAAAATGAGAGTCCTGAAAGCAGGCGCGCGTTTGGCTAAAACTCATCTGCTGGCACCAGGCAGTGTTACCATTAAAAAGGTAAAAAATGAGTTGTACTTTGATTTGACATCCAAACCGATCTGCCATCAACCCTTTGTGTTTCTCAATCAGTAAACAGACCCGGGGGTTTGAATATTGATCTCATTCTGTGTCGTCTCCACAGGTGCTCATCAACAGCTGTCGGGCATGCTCCTCTGGTGTCTTTCCCAACGAGAGGATCCGCAACATCGGGATCTCGGCTCACATCGACTCGGGGAAGACCACCCTGACCGAGCGTGTCCTCTACTACACCGGGAGGATTGCAGAGATTCACGAGGTGAGCGGGCGTATGGACTCTGTATGTGTGTTAGTCGAGCTGCTGTTGCTGTCAGATGAGGTTTACAGGTGGACAGATTGTATTCATGAGGCCGGGTTAGGCCACTGTGTGGCCCCTTTCTGAGCCACGTCGGAACCCCAGAAACTAACAAGTGTTCCTAGTCAAAACCAAACTCATTTATTCATGTTATATAATCTAACATATTTAGGGTGGTAAAACTGGCTTTTAATGCAGCCTCTCAAGATTCTGTACTGTAGGTGGCACATTAAAAACCTTTACATTTGTAACTTTAAGAGTTATTCCAAAACAACTCATCAACCACTAAATAACTGGATAATAAAAGTAGCAGTAACTGCCAGACAAACAACTTGGGGCTGTTTGGACCCTCTCAGGGTCTGATACCCTCGAAGAGCTGCCCACTAATCAGTCATGGTCTTCCTCTGTGGTGTGCAGGTGAAGGGGAAGGACGGCGTTGGAGCCACTATGGACTCTATGGAGCTGGAGAGACAGAGAGGCATCACCATCCAGTCAGCTGCTACATACACCATGTGGAAGAATCATAACATCAACATCATTGACACACCAGGTACTAAATGTGTCTGTGTGTCCTGTGATCTGAGGCTTATGGGAACATTTTTCCCTCACCGAACCCCTACTGAATACATACATTTATTCAATTACTGCACTCAAGTACAGTTTTGAGGTATCTGTACTGTGCTTGAGTGTTTCAAATTAATGACATATTATACTTATACCGCTAAATTTCAGATGTAATGTCTTCCATGGCAATGATTATCTATGCGCTGTTAGTGGCACCACAGTTGTAAGGGAATATTTATATGTTTGTAAGGCAGTTGAATTACTCAGGTAGAGACAGTATTGATGTCGTTGTTACCTTCTCAGGTCACGTGGACTTTACCATTGAGGTGGAGCGAGCGCTGCGTGTGCTGGACGGAGCCGTGCTGGTTCTGTGTGCAGTGGGTGGAGTCCAGTGTCAGACGATGACTGTGAACAGACAGATGAAACGCTACAACGTCCCCTTTCTCACTTTCATCAACAAGCTAGATCGCATGGGCGCAAACCCCAGCCGAGCCCTGCAGCAGATGAGGTCTAATATACACATATGGAGAAACTTACCTTCATCCACGTATACAGACGTACTCCTGATATGTCATTATATAAAAATAATAATCCTGCAGCAGATGAGGTCTAATATACACATATGGAGAAACTTATCTTCATCCACGTATACAGACGTACTCCTGATATGTCATTATATAAAAATAATAATCCTGCAGCAGATGAGGTCTAATATACACATATGGAGAAACTTACCTTCATCCACGTATACAGACGTACTCCTGATAAGTCATTAAATAAAAATAATAATCCTAAATTCCAGATCAGATCAAAAATATATGAAAATCAGTAGATTTCGTAGTGCTATTTTCATGATAGTCTGCTTAGCTGTAACTTCTACATGGGTCCAGAACACTTTTCCTGAACTTTTGATAATTTAAATTTGTAACATTTAAATAAACCAAACACTAGACATGAATAGAAGAAACAGATGCAGTTGTGTTCACAATACATGTCACCATATTTTGGCTGAGTTCACATGAAAATAAGTACTCTGTAAAGAATGTTGTAATCTGTGGTTTCCTGTGTCTTTTTCTTTAGAACCAAACTGAACCACAACGCAGCCTTTGTGAACATCCCTATGGGCCTGGAAGGGAACATGCGCGGCATCATCGACCTTATAGAGGAGCGCAGCATGTACTTTGAAGGACTGTTTGGGTAAGGGATTTCCCTCTGGTAGCCAGACCATGAGGAGATCAGTAATTCTAACAGTGCAATGTCATTACTGTGTTTGTTATTGTTACGTTGTCTACATTAGCTGACAACCTAGTAAGTTTTAATTACTTTTTATTTTGCTGATTCTTCTGCAAACCCTATTTGTAGTAATGTTGAGACTTTTTCTAAATGCAATAAAAACAAAAATCTGTGATTTGTCAATTTACTTAAACTTTTTTTTATCTGAGTAAGAAGATTTTCTGTGTTTTCACTGACTAACTATAGATATTGATGCCTGTCGCACACTCAGAAAAAGTCGGGACAGAGGCAAAATAGTTCAAGTAACACCATTCTGGATGATTGCATGTAGTTTTTTACCATAAATGAGAAGATGACTGTGCTACATTAGAAGTAAAAGACCTGCAGGTGTCAGAGACAGTAAATGTCGAAATCATCATCTGGGAACCAGTTTCTATCCTTCATTCAAATCTTCTTCTCGATTTTGACCTCGAACAATATAAAGCTGATTCAGACTCTTTATTTCTCTATGCAGTCAAACTATCCGCTATGACGAGATCCCGGCAGATTTTCGTGCTGAGGCTGCAGAGCGGAGACAGGAACTGGTGGAATGTGTGGCTAACGCTGACGAAATCCTGGGAGAGCTTTTCCTGGAGGAAAAAATTCCCACCAATGATGACCTGAAGGTTTGTGTTTTTAAAGAGAGGCATCCATCCGTCCATCTATTATCTCAACCACTTTTCATCTTAAGGGTTGTGAGATTGCTGGAGCCAATCCCAGCTTTCACTGGGCGAGAGGCAGGTTACACCCTGGACAGGTCGCCAGGCTCTCACAGGGCCGTTAAAGAGAAGCAGCGTGAGAAATCTGAGGAATTTAAGATCATTGTCCTAAGTACTTGTCTGTTTTAATGAAAACATAACATTGAACTAGTTAGTGTGTATTTACTTTCCCCTTTTTGTACAAGGTTTGGTCCCTTAATTGCTGTTCAAAATTGTGAAATTATGCACAGCAGTATAGTTTATTTGTCACCATTATTTCTTGACATGACAAGAATCTACAGCCCCTGCAATGCTTTGTTTACTATTTTAATTAAGTGTCCTAGCATGCTTACACTTGCAAATCAGCACTGAACAAGTTGCCAAAAGAAGTGTAAGAAGTTACATTTTGCTTTAGACGAAAAGTTATGGAATCGCCAAAGTTAATTACGCAAATCTGTCTACCAGGGTTCATGTTATCTATCAGCAGTAGAGATACTTCACTTTTTTCAAGATGAGTGTGGCAATAGAATAAAAATTACCGTAGTCAATTAGATTCATCCTCTGAGCATGATGGACATCTGTACTGAATTTTTAAGCCAAAGTAATCTATCCAGGGGTGAGCCTGGCCATGCTAAAACATCCATCCATCCATTATCCTAACTACTTGTCCTCTCAAGGGTCACAGGAGTACTGGAGCCTATCCCAGCTGTCACTGGGTGAGAGGCAGGGTACACTCTGGACAGGTCGCCAGTCTATCACAGGGCCGCCATATAGAGACAGCCAACCATTCACACTCACCTTCATACCTATGGGCAATTTAGAGCCACCAATTAATCTAACGTCATGGTGGGAGGAAGCCGGAGTACCCAGAGAAAACCCACATAGACACAGGGGGTGCTAACCACTACACCACCGTGCCGCCCCCATGCTAAAACAAGTCCTCTTTATCTTTGAGATCTAATTTTGAGCAGTTTTTCCTCAAAACATGACAGTTCATTAACGATAATCAGTCAAAAATCCTCTAAACTGGGAAGTAAAACACTTATGTGAATGACTAGGAACAATTTGGATCACTTAACTATCCCTCACTCTTGTGTCACTTTACTGTCTTCCAGGCTGCAATCCATAGAACTACAGTGCAGCGTCTCTTCACCCCAGTACTGGTGGGCACAGCTCTGAAAAACAAGGGTGTCCAGCCTCTGTTGGACGCTGTCCTGGATTACCTGCCGAACCCCACTGAAGTCAAAAACTATGCTATCTTCAATGATGAGTGAGCATTGTTGTCGTTTTTAAAGCAATTCCTACTTGAATGGTAATGATATAGTGATATTAGTTTCCTCTGATGAACCTTCCTTGAGAAATTTTGTGTGCTAATGTCAGTTTGTTTTTGCTGTGTTAAGAGATTCAAGCGAAACATCAAAGATTCAAATGGACCCTACAAGAGACGCTACAAACCCCTTTGTTGGCCTGGCTTTTAAACTGGAGGTTAGATACAATTAGAAATAAGATCTGTCTCAGTGTGTCGTGCTATGTTGTTGACTGTGGACTCTCTCGTTAACAGGCTGGGAGGTTTGGTCAGCTGACATATGTGCGTGTGTACCAGGGCTGCCTGAAGAAGGGGGAATATATCTACAACACACGCACAAGCAAGAGAGTGAGAGTTCAGAGGCTTGTGTATCTCCATGCTGATCAGATGGAGGTGAGAACAAATCAATATATATCAGCAGGCTGTTTGCACTCTAAACAGTAGAGCAACATGTTCAAACCAGTTTAGTTCCTCTTTAGGCTTCAGTCAAGTGTGGAGATAACAACCACATCCCCTGTGACAGCACAGTAACATTTTTTCCATTTGTGTTGCATCAAAACAACACATGAAACATCACCAAAAACTATGTTTTTTATTTATTTATATATCTGTTATTAAAATCTGTCCTGAATTTTAAATCTTGTTTTTCTTCTCTCATCCTCCCTTTGTTGTCCGTCTATCCATGCTGTTTCAGGATGTGGATGAAGTTTATGCAGGAGATATTTGTGCTCTGTTTGGGATTGACTGTGCTAGTGGAGACACTTTTACATCTAAGACCAGTCCTAACCTCTCCATGGTGAGTCAGTGACAGAGCAAGAAACCTGCTTATTTTAAGATGTTTTGGAAGTGTCCTTCCTTTCTCTAACCCAGTACATAAGCAGAATCTTGTGTTCATAGTTATCGTTTTGTTCTACAGGAATCGATTCACATCCCAGAACCTGTCATTTCCATGTCAATGAAACCAGCCAACAAGGTAAAAATAATTTAATTGACCTGCAATTTCCTTTAAATATTTAACTGTAGAGTGTAAATTGCATCTTCAACTCTTTCCTTTTATCATCCTGTATGTGGACAGAATGACCTGGACAAATTCTCCAAAGGTATCAACCGTTTCACGAGGGAAGATCCGACGTTCAGAGTGCATTTTGACACAGAGAGTAAAGAAACCATCATCTTGGGCATGGGCGAGCTGCATCTGGAAATCTACTCCCAGGTACTCGGTCAGATAGACTGCAAATCAAGGATGCATCGCTTGTTTAATCCAAGATGTAAGAGTAGCTTTGGTGGTTTGATGGGACAGAAAAACACAATATAACATAATTTACCTTTTATTGAAAGTATACAAAATGTATAGTTTGTATATAGTTGGATTTGAAACAGTAGAGATATGATTTTTTTTATTCTATGTAAGAAAAATGCTTTCTGTGGATAATGTGCTGAGCTTTTTGCTGTGAACTCTTAGCAAGATCTTAAAACCTCCGGAAGTCAGCCTGAACGTTTCTGTGTTTAATAAACGCAGGTTTTTACCTCAAATGATTTTTTTTTGTTTTGGTTTGTTGTTCCAGAGGATGGAGAGAGAATACAACTGTGCTTGTGTGATGGGAAAACCCAAGGTGGCTTTTAGAGAGACCATCACCGCTCCTATACCGTAAGTCTGGATCTCATGACAACACACACTTAATGGCTTAAACTGAGGCAATAATCTGTATAAACTATTTAATTTGATTAAAATACAACAACAACAACAAAAACAGCACAGTAGCACAATGTGAGGATATCATATTATTATATATGATGGTTTAACTGGATTAAGTAGAAACTCCACCTCAGCCTACTGTAGTTCCAATGATTTGTGCTTAAGCGTTCAACACTGACTCTTGATGTAGTACTTTCAAGCCTCATCATAAACACAGCCATGCTCCAATATTGGAGTACAAAATGTGAGCATAGCTGTAATGGCAGTGTGATCAGTGTCAGCAGTTTAGTTTGTGTTTGGAGGTTTTTCACAATGGCAGCGGGGCAGCTGTTCCATCTGCAGCACTTTAACTCCCTCTGATGGAGACCAGGTGAACAGAAGTTTCCACTGAATGATTTCCTGACAAAATAAAACACAGATTGTCAGATTAATATCAGATGTCATGGAAGTAAAGCACCTAGAATGAGTAAGTGTAATGTGCTGTTAGTTCTGATATGATTGGCTACTTTATCCACTGGTTATTTGGATAAGCATAAATAAATTATTTATCAAGAAACTATTCATTGTTTACAGTGTCATAATTTTTTTTCATTTCATATATATTGATATTATTAAATAGTAATAATTTTTTCCAGAGTTAGGTATTAGTTTGAATTTGTAACTTTTGGTAGCCATCTACTTCTCCTTCTTCTAGAGTTATACATTTACATTACATTACATGTTGCAGACCTCTGTGTTTTCATTTTCAAGTGTATTAGTAAGTGATGTGGATGGGTCATGATAATAATTGTGTACCTGGGACACCATCTCATGCAGCAGTATGTTATAGTCAAACTTCAGCTGGTCGTTCTCAGTTTCCTGTAGCAGACGAGAGCAAAAATAAACCCTATTTATCAACTGAGGATTCAGAAGCAGATCTAACAGCAGATAAAACAACCTACCAGCTGAGTGACGTTGGCCACCTGAGCCACATTGTATAGAGTGTTTTCAGTGG
This sequence comes from Sandelia bainsii, assembly GCA_032362345.1. Taxonomy (NCBI): domain Eukaryota; kingdom Metazoa; phylum Chordata; class Actinopteri; order Anabantiformes; family Anabantidae; genus Sandelia; species Sandelia bainsii. The sequence continues at coordinate 19,979,637 of JAUMHL010000005.1, forward strand.
ATTCTTTCAACATGACGGAGCTGGCGGCCACGATGCCCAGGTGCCAGAACGGCTCCATGTCAGGATCAATGTGACCATAGCTGTCTGTTGGTAAGAAGGTTGGTGTGTTAGAAGGAAGTTAGGTTATACTGTATGTGTGCATGGTGCTTGATAATGTTACATCATATGTAAACACTGTACTGAATGTGCAGAGGGTTATAGTTTCAGCAATAGTGATAACAGTCATCTATGCTAGTCTTGTTAACAGAAACACTGAAACAATGCTGCATACATTTGTGCTGACAATGGATACAACAACGCTGCAATTTCCAACAATATTGTGCAATATCTGTCTGTCAGTGTTGATTAGTAGCAACAGCATGCAGAGTTTGTTTTATTGTACATACCAGGTAAATGTTGTGTTGATAGCAGGCTGTGGTTCATCTTGTACTGTTGATAGAAGGCCTCTTCTTGAGCTTTAATGTTGATTTTAAGGAGCTCCTCACACGAGGCCTGGACCTCTGGTGAGCCCTGCTTCTCTCCCCTTGGAAACAAAACCTCTGCAGAGCATTTCTCTGTAATCTGGGTGATTTTTTTAAAAATGGACAATGGTTTAAAAAGTGGCAAATAGAAGAAAGGCAGGTTTGATAAGCATACAGAAGAAAGGTGCAGTCCAGTTGTTACCATGACAGCCAGTCAGTCAATATTGCACCACACTGTTAATCGTACAGCCTAATGTGAGGCTCTTTTTATCAACTGTTCTGTAAATCTTGTCAAACCTGGTCAGGCCTGCTCACTGTAAAGCCAGAGATTATCCATCTGTGTACTTTAAACTAAAACCCACACATAACAAACATACCTAAAATATCATTCCAAAAGCACAGCGTGAATGCAGTATTATTAACTCCTGAAACACATGCAGCCAGTTAAATATGGATTATTCCTCTCCCTCGTTAAGAAGTCAATCACGCCAAATTAGTCTAAAGTAAATGTTCAAAAGCACAACAGAGATTTTAGTTATGAATCTAGAAACAGAAAGTAGTTAAATTCCATTTCACCTTTTAACATCAGGGCAGGAAAAGCAGGTCTGGCTCATAAAGGACCAACTGAAAACCACTAAATATGTTATTTCTGAAGCTGTTCCATCGACTGAGTGACTCTTGGCTGTGTCTGAATCATGTGAGGGCCCATTATTTTATACATACATTGCGAAGGAACTCCTGCACAGAAATCTCCAGCTGATACTTTCTTCCAGAGTCAGCTACGTCCTAAGAGAGAAATCAGACAAAAATCAACAATTATATAGCAGTTGGAGGCTTGTTCTTATTTCAGTGGTGAAGTTGAGCTGACCTCTGCGCGTCCGCTGTGGACCTTCTGTAGTCCAAACAGCCTGTATGGTGAGCCGTAGCGGGTGTTGAGGTAGTGTTGGACCACCTTGGCTGCCCTCTGAGCAGGGTAGTGACTGGGGTTCAGCTCTCCAGTTGCCATCACATCCTCCGCAGCCTCCTTCCCTACTAATACTGTCTCCTGCTATTCCAGAGAGAAAGACAGTGAGAGAGTAAATGATAAATAGCAAGGAGAAAAGGAGAAATGAAGGTGCAGTAGTGAGCAAGGATGGGCTTCCAGTTCCTGCAGGACTTTGACCCTCAGGTGTCAGCAGTGTGAAGTGTTTGGATATCCATTGACCAAAGTGTTAAGGAAAGCAAATGTGTAGAAGTAGACGAGGTGTGCAGCTGATTCAAAATAATGTGAAGAGTGGATTAAATAAGCTAGCCTGAACTTGCCTGTATCTGGACTGCTTAGACTCCCTGCAAAGTTTTGTGTGGTAGGTGTTCAGTCAGCTGCTCCTCATGCAAGATCACTTCCTACTTCCTTTGACGCTAGAGCGTTTTGAGCACTGCCCCTTTTTAAAGAGGCAGTGCTCTTTTCTGTTGTTCCATGTCCTCAGCCCGACTTTACATATAACGCAAGCAAATATCTCTAAAAATGTTTTCAGTGCAGTGGATGGATCAGTCAGATTTGCTTTATTTGTACATGTTTTTTCAACCAAATCACAACAGAAATTTCAAATTTTATTTACAAAAGTAAATTTTCAAGAGAAAATGATCAGAAAAATGCTGATTCCTCAGTTGGAATCAGTAACTTTGATGAAATCCATAGGTGACTGATACCCGTGTTATTTTATAGTAGAGCAGTCACCAATAAAATGGCTCAAAGATGACAGATAGTTTTGCTTTTTCAACCTGTTTCAAAATGGAGGATGTTTTGTCCCATTTCTCGTAGGTTTGACTTCACCCATAAGAAGCAGACTGGTGGCTCTGGGCAGTATGGTAAAGTTATCGGGGTCCTTGAGGTGCTGGAGCCCGAGCATTACACCAAGCTGGAGTTCGAAGATCAAACTGTCGGAACCAACATCCCAAAGCAGTTTGTACCAGCTGTTGAAAAGGCACGCACAAACTGTAATTTTCCCCAAGCCATGTAAGCTTTAAAACTTGCAAACTTCCTAAACTCTTTGTCATCGTCTTTTGTTGCTTCAGGGCTTCAGGGAGGCCTGTGAGAAAGGACCTCTGAGCGGGCACAAGATCTCAGGAGTCAGATTTGTCCTGGGAGATGGAGCACATCACATGGTAGACTCCAATGAGATCTCCTTCATCCGTGCAGGAGAGGGCGCTCTAAAGCAAGGTGAGCGTTCGATCACATGAGATCTGACCTCATTTCATTCAAAGTAATTCAGTGTCTGCTTCTTCTATATTGTTGTCTACGTGCACTAATTCTGCATTTAATGTTCTCTCCTCAGCAATGGAAAAAGCTAACGCGATCATCCTGGAGCCAATCATGTCTGTGGAAATTGTGGCCCCTCAGGAGTTTCAGGGCACAGTTATTTCTGGTGTAAACCGTCGACATGGTGTTATCACAGGACAGGACGGGGCTGAGGGATACTTCACGCTGTACGCTGATGTGAGTCACATTTACACATTTTATACCTGCAGCATGTATCTGCACTTTAGCAGTTTAAAATATTTGTTCTCATTTGTATTTGACAAATTTCGGCCTGTGTCTCCCGACAGATTCCACTAAATGACATGTTTGGTTATGCCACAGAACTACGCTCCTGTACTGAAGTAAGTTTAACCTCATACACCCTAAAACTCCGGGTTCTAAATTAGAGGTAGTCTATTTTTCAAACCACACAAGACAATGCTACTTAATTTCCTGCCCTAGTAAAACTCTCAGGCTTCCAGTGAATCAGTGAGAAGCTTCTGTGTAGCCTGAGAGGTGAACAATACGTTCTAATTTCAAAAACTAACCTCTTATCATCCCCTATCATTGTTTATTCAGGGGAAAGGAGAGTACACCATGGAGTACAGCAGATATCAGCCCTGCCTGCCATCAACACAAGAAGAACTCATCCACAAATACCTAGAGGCTACAGGGCAACTCCCTGCAAAGAAGAACAAGTGGAAGAGCTGAGCTCAGCTGAATATTATTGGACTTTGCCATAACCACTGTCCCTCCTTTAGACTCCTTTTCCACCTATAATCAGTTGTCAATTAGTGGAAGCAAACAAAACGTTGACATTTTACATTAGTTTGATAGTTAAAGCTCATTTTCCTCATATCGATGCCACTTGGAAAAAACATATTATATTTATTACCTTGGTTTTATCACAAAAGACCTCCACACTCAGCAGCCAGCATTGTCCAAAATGGTGGCTACAGTGAAAATTTCAAGCAAGCTCAGTGTGTTGACTTGAGCTTATATAATGGCTTTTGTACTATGTACAGAATGGTCTCAGTGTAATAAGGACTACAACAAAGCTATATGTTCTTCTTTTAAAGTGTAATTGTTTTTCTGTGCAGATCTTTTATTTCCCAACAAACCCTTAATTTGTTGAAAACTGCACCAGTGTGCCAGGTTACGTGTCTACAATTTGTGCAGATAAGTAACTAGTCAAATAATTAGAAACTTAAACCGGTAAATAAAAGTTGAGTTTTTTACAGTTCACACCATTACCAGTTAGTTCATTCTCACCTGTCCAAAGAACGCTGTTTTCTTTGTCTTCTGAAGTACAGTGTTAGGGTGAGCTGAGGCAGCTTCAGGTCTGATCGTCACAGTGGGGCTCCCAGTTACTCTAGTTAACACAGCGAGAACAACCATGATCACCAAATACATTATTCTATGCTGTAAAACACAGATGCTGGAGGGAAAAAAACACTTCTTTGAAGGAGCGCAGGCAGGGAAACGACTCTCCTGTAAGTGTGGAGTTATGTAAGGAGGAGTAAGAGGAGGAGGGGAAGCAGAGAGAAGAGATTGTCCAGATCCTGCTGTCTTCCTGGCACCATCTGTTTATTTCCTTTCTTCTTAACTAAACATACTGCTCCACTGGTATCTGCCTCTGATTTCATGCAGCTCACTTAAGTTGTCAGCCGCCACATGTTTCAACACTCTCACAAGAAGAGTTTAGTTTAAGGAGCAGTTATCCCATTAGAGCTGCTGCTCATGAAGCAGGTGTGATTAAAATGAGTTTCGTGAGGAAGCCTCGGTCCACATTGTGTTTACTGAGCCAAATTACATAGCATATCATCAACACTTGTGGTAGTTAAAACATAAAATCAACACTTGACAATTTCATAATATGCTTGAGAGCCAAATATGTATAAGAGTACGGCTGGAAAAATTAATTCATGATCACACATGCACAACAACTCTTTCTTAATGGCTAGAAACATAAAATAATGGTTCTTGTATTCTTTAGGTATAGGAAACCATGGTAAAGTTAGTTAATTCTGCAACCAGAATAAGTAGAATAGATACAGAGACAAAGCATACTGAGTAACTCTATGTTGCAATTAACATAAATGAAACGATCTGAAAAACACTATAAAAAATGCTCACAAGAATAATCACAATGTGAACAATATTCTGTGATACATGGTGGGTATACGCTGAGTGGCTGTTTATTGAAATTCAGTACAACCCGTTCAGCCACTAACTCTACCTTTACAAAAGCTCCTAATGATCAGTCTTTGTTCATATGTGCAAAATGTTTTTATTCTATATTACAACCTTTCAAAAACTATATTTAAGATAAAGAGCACATCTCAGTCAACTTGCTCTTCTTTCTCCTCTTCACCCGAGACACCTGTTTGAAAACTGGTGCATTTTGAGCGTCATGTTGACTTGTGGCTCTCCGACCTGTCCTGCAGAATTGATTCTGCTGTCTTCTATATTCATCCACGTTTTCCCCCAGCTGCACATCCCGCGGCAGATTATCAATAAGCTCGTAGAGGGTAAAGACGCTGAAGCAGATTTCATCGTAGGCTGTTTTAGTACCACACTCAAACAGGCAGGCGAAGGCTACAGCAGGTGGTGCTCCAGGTGAGGGTGGTAGCTCCAAGTAGGCCAGGTCAGAGTAGGCACTCGGGCCCTCATAGATCACCCAGGGGCCACGCCAGCTATCTGGATCACGGGGGAATAGGCTAAGGAACACTCCCAGATCCTTGCGTGCAGTGGGCCATGTTGGGTGTGAGTATACTACCCACGTAGGGGTGAGGAAATCCGGAGAGGCACTGTTATTGGGTGACACAGGGCTGGAGCCAACAGAAGTGGTGATGTTTGGAAAGGTGGTGTCATTTGAGTAGGTCATGCAGGATGTCCAGTGTCTGGAGTGGCATATAGGTTGATGTAAGTGATGGTTAAGACTTTGTAACAGATGTATCGGGGCAGGAAATCCAACAGTGCTACCATGACAACCATTTCGAGGCTCTACCAAACGCTGCACCAGCTGCCCTTCCTGAAACACTGCTCCGTCATCCAAACTGAGGGCCTGCACCCTGTAGCCAAGTGGGCTACGTGCATTACAGTACAACACATTAGTCCCATCTTCTTCATCCACAGACACCATCTGACACTCCACGCTCTCTGGACCCGGCACCGCCTGCCCAAAACGCCAGGTTATCCCATGTGTGTCACTGTGGAAACAGAAGGCGTGGGGAGTGGTTTGGCAGAGCTGTCCGAAACACTCTTTACACTCGATGTGGTAAGCATAGGCAGGAATGAGCAGGCGACCTGACTTCAACTGGATGCCGTGACCGGGGCCGAGAGCGAAAGTGGCCCATTCTGCAGAGAAGGAAAAAGAACAGACATAAGTGTTAGTGCCTTAAATTAATAGAATGGTGGTTTAGAGATTATGATAATAATCACAGTAACACAAAGGAAGTCTTTTTAGGTTGGATTTCCCCTTCATGAATTTCTCTGACCTTTAATCGTGTCTCCTATGACTCTCTTAGTGAGGTCAGTGACAGGACTCCAGGTGTCTCCATCGTCCGTGCTGCAGATGAAGCAGAGTCGGGTTACATTCCTCCCTGTCACCAGCTGATAGGACTCTGAGGTGTGACCCAGCACAGCAATGAAGAACAAGTAGAGAGTACCAGTGAATTCATCGTACACCGGGCACGGGTTCATGGACCGGTGGCCTGGCAGGAAAGCAGTGCCCAGGACTTTCATGTCGTCCCACTTAAGCAGGAAAAGGAAGAAGGAAAGGAGATTAGAAAGGAAGATTTAGTAGATAGCACTAGAACAGATTAAATTTGATGTGGAATACTAAAAACGGTAATCTGGCCAAACCTCTGGTGTTCAGACAGTGACTGACCTCTACATAGTTCCTGTAGAAAGTGCCTTTCCTCATAACCAGCAGATGAGCCTGAGAGTCAGACGGGCTGAGTCTCTCCTCACAGAAAGCCAGGAAGGATTTGGAGCGGGACATGTAGAGCAGTGCTGGGACTCTGTAGGTCACTCCATTTGGCTCCTTGTGGAAAAGCACTGACCTCGCGGGGAAATAGGGTGACCTCATGATGTGTGAATATTTCGAGGTAAATCCGAATCTTGTGAGAAGTAGAATCAAAATCACAAACAGGTTTAGTAAAAAATATGTTATACAGAGAAACGAGAACTCACTCACTTACACAAAAGTTTACACATACAGTACAAGTAACATGCAGCGGAATTATATAGTTATTGCACTTGGCTTGTTTCCGGACATGTTTAATTTAACTTTAATTTAAAACATGTTGCTACAGAATGGCAGGAAGCCATCTGAGTCTTTATCTCACTGAACCATGTCTGGAAAAAGTCCAGTTTCAGGAGAAGGTAATTCATCTGTTCATAATGTGAATTGTGTTTGTCCTCTCAACCTTTGCATCAGCATTAATAAACTTCTTCTGTCTGATATTGGAGCCCCAGTATGAGCTGTTAAACATTAAATTTACTTTAGTGGTACAAGCAAATTTATCATTCATTTACTGTATGCAAGCTCCAAATACATTTTAATTTGGATGTAATGTCCTAAATGTTATTGTAAGACTAAGTAAGAAGCCACTTAACTCATAGCTCAGACATTACAACTGTATCAAGCTTGATTAAAGCTTAAATGCAAGAACTTATCCTCACTCAAGGGGAGGAGTTGTAAAATGGACAAAACACCTTTTTTACTAGACCACAAACTGTCAAAAAAAATTACTAACTAATTTACACCCATATGTTTTAGCACCTTCAGCATCACACTTCATCTTGCAAGCATTTGTCAGATTCATACCAGAACATTATGAAGAGGAAATTTCACATAATTCACAAGTTATGAGCAGAAACAAATAAATAGCGGCAGGTTACTTACATTCAAAATGCTGTGTGAGAACTGCTGCTGCTTTGTGAGGACCCACAATATGTGTCAGGGCTTGAATGTTGGGTTGACGGTGTAGTGTGTGTCTGTGTGTGTTAATTTGCGTGTGTTTTCAGATGAGGGTCTGAGCTACGGCCTCTCCTCTCTGCTCCCTATTCAGTGGGGAAGTACTGTTCACTGACCCAGAAATGGCCTGTACTCATCAGATCTGCAGCTATGGATGAATCAGCGCAGAGCAGCCATTGTGGATATGAAGGCCGGCTGAGAGACGTACTGAACAATGATTTGATGATGTGCCTTCTTTGTTCCCTCTGTGGTTTTTCAGTTTCTGCAGAATGTGTAGGAACTATTGCTTTGTCGCTTTTATTGTGAAGCATACTACCATTACAATTGGCTTCTATGTCATATTTGATCAGTCTGTTTGAGGGCATGTAATTATTAATACACTACACTGCTAAGGAAAAATATACAGTAAACTACATTTCATGCTACCACCTTATGATAAGGCACAGGAGATTTTCCCACAACTTGGCAACTCAAAGGTAGTTCTTTAGTGAAGTATAACTGATATATAAAGCAATAATAAATCATTTATGAAGCACAAATACAGCCATTAATTATATTATTGTATCAGAAAGAGGTAGTCATTCCAGAAGTGAATTAATTTCGATGCTACTAATCCTTGCACACGAATTTACATATAAATGCCTACAGTATTTTTCCCATGCCTTCTGAGGGGCTCAGTATTATTACAGCTACATAGCAACACAAAGCCTTTATGTGTAACAGTGGATAAGTATAGCCCATAATAAAAGGGACTATGATCCCTAGAATTTACCTTCCAGGCAGACCATTGCCCCATCTTTGTCCGAAATACAACAACCTTTATCAACATCCAGTGAAATAATTTAGGTTATGGTTTAGGTTTAGGTAGAATGTAGAATTGTTTAATAGAAACAGTGTTGGTGTTCAAATTCAGCTATTCCTGCCTATTGCTGTGTAATATTAACTCCTGGCAGGTCAGACTCAGGACAAAATCTCCGGGTTAATAGTTGTGATGTCATCAATCAGCGACACAGCCCCACATGTCAGTTTGCTGAAGTTTTGACTAAACTCGCTAAGGTAGAGTAATTCTCCGATGGTGACGTTACCAGTAATGTCTCAGCTGTGTTATAAATCATTTTACTGTGCAGATTAACAACAGTATGTTTGTTATTGTAGTCAAATCGTCAGCAGAAGAGGGAGTTGCATAGTAGCTTTTAGGCTAACAAGTTAGCAGAGCTAAAGATAAGACTGGTTTGATCTTGTCTCACATTTGTATTCTGTGTTTTGAGCTATTTAGTAAATTCCCAGAAAATGACAGAAGGAAGAAGACCACACATAAAAGCCATTTTTCTTAAACAGTATTGTACATTTATCTTTCTGCTAAACTTGGGCTTTCTCATTTGAAAATATGATTATTGGTTTTAGATATTCCATTAGCAGTTATACGAGAGTTTATGACTCGCTGCAGCGGTGGGAGAAAGCAGCAATAAGCGCATCACCTTGTAGTATTAGTGTTGTATTTATCTGAATCTGCTAAGTAAGTATAGCCGTCAAATACATTATGTGAAGTAAAAACTACAATATTTGCCTAATTGGAGTAGTAAATAGTGGAAATACTAGTTGTTATCATGTAAAAGGCTAGAACCATTTGTCATTTTTTATTAAAGGACATCAGCTAATGTCTAAAAAATGTTAATTTTCTGAGATAACTGAGTTATCAACTCAGCTCTTTGTCGGTTTTTGTTGAAATTATTTTGATTCAGTGTTAGGCTAATTTTATGGGTTTGCACTTCGTGGTGTTTGAATTGCTGTGCAGGAGACATATTCTAATACTTCTTCATTCATTTATTTCAAAGGACAAATGATTAGAAACATATGTCTTGTCAAACTGTTGTTCAGTAAAGATCATTTATCAGTTTTTTTTATTAAAATGTTAGTTTGCTGTTAATAGCACTATATTCTATTTGTGATTAAAAAAGAAAAAAAATCAGGAAGGGGGTGAATACTTTTTCACAGCACTGTATGTGAGAATAATAGTAATTGAACACAATGCTCTGCTTCTTCCTGTTTACATACACTTTGTAGCATCACACGGGTCAGACATGGCCAGGCAGTGGTCTGAGGGCCACTCCACATCCATCCTGTGTGTTGGAGCGTCTCCAGGCCCTGAGGGTCTCCTCGCTTCAGGCTCTGAGGGCGGAGACGTCACCGTTTGGAGCCAAGAAGGAACCATCACAGGCAGACTCACTCTCCCAGGTGATGAGGACATCACCAGTGTTGTGTTTTCACCCGCAGCCCCAAACCAGCTGTATGTGTCACATGGAGACACTGTGAGTGTTCTCGACTCGAGGAACCTGAGGGGCCACGTGGAGGAGTTTCAGGGTGCAGGCGAGGAGGAGATTAATGCTTTGGCACTAAATGAGACCGGTTCAGCTCTGGCGGTGGCTGATGACTCTGGGGCAGTGCGGGTACTGGAGCTTGCCGGGGGAAAAGTTTGCCGTACTCTTCGTAGACACACTAACATCTGCTCCTCTGTTGCTTTCCGGCCTCACAGGCCCAATAACCTGGTGTCTGCTGGACTGGACATGCAGGTGAGGAAGAGGAGATATAAGAGCTTGACAGTTTTAAACACTTGGGGCAATTTTCTTCTTTACCAAGACTGCATTTGATGACAGTTCTCTTCTAAACTGTTTTACCTGTTGTCACTTTAGGTGATGCTGTGGGGTCTGCAAAAGACTCGCCCACTTTGGACACTCAACCTCCAGGATATAACAGAGGAAGAAGACGACTATCAGCAGCGTCCCGGTCAGCTTTTCAACCCTCCACTGGCTCACTGTGTTTCTGTGGCAAGTTGTGGAAACATTTTGGGTTGTGCAGCAGAGGATGGGCGGGTGCATCTGATGCGAATCGGCAGCGGCTCTAAACTGGAACAGCAGGGAGCAGTCAAAGCCCACAGTCAGGGAGCTTCACAAGCTCACTTTGTTAGTTTCCTTTCAAACCCATACTGGCTCGTCACAGGCGGGAATGACGGCCAGGTCACCCTGTGGGACCTCAGTAAGCACCCGGTAGTTGCTCCAGAAGGAAAGGCCAAAAGTAGAGAGGCAGGACCACAGCGCAGGAAGGGTAAGAGCAAGGCAAAGAGGAAAGAACAATCTCAAGGTAAAGCACAGGTCGCACTGGATGCTGACGCACAGACAGAAGTGAAGGGTGAAGCAGCAGCAGGCGCAGAGGAGGTGGGGGAGGAGAAGTCTGGGCCCAAACTGAGCATTAGTCATAAGGACAAGGTGAACTGGCTGTGCCCTGCTGTGCTGAAAGGAAATCCCAGTGTGGTAGTAGCAGATCAGAGCTGCAGTCTGACTGTCTACCCTCTGTCACAACTATAGTTATTTCTGAATCTTTTGCTTTAGTAATACACAGTGTTGACTTGCCTTAATTTTAGTTTTAATGTTATTTTTTTTAAGTTTCAATGTTGAAGTTCTTCAGAGAATACACTCCTGTGTTTGTCGGGGCTGTACTTACAAAATCATTCTAAAGCTTAAACGTAGCTCTAACTGGCTGAATCCTTAAAGTCAGGATGTGTCGACCCTAACTGTAAGACTCCATTTTTGGCATAAATACTACTACATAATGCTGAGACTAATACCTTCCTACCATCTCTCTGACACAGCTTAACATACAGTATGTGTAAATGAAACTTCTACTGTTGAACTCCACTAGGATCTTACAAGTCCTCTGGGTGGTAACATCCTTTGTGAACAGTCCCTGGATGTCTGGTCTAAATGGTGCTTGGCTTCTTATTTTGCTGTTAGGATTTTCTCTTGTTTAAATCTGAACTGTGGGCAGAAACCAAATATTAGCTCAGCTCTGTAAGTTAGATCTTCAAAGCAGGAAACATTACATAAATTCAGTTTATGTGAGATTTCAGACAGTGTTCAACAAACGTAGTAGCCTGTTTATTCATTGCCTATGGTTCATTTGAGGTTTTGTGTGTGTGTGTGTGGCCCTGGAAAAATGTCATAAATATATTTTGTTTTGGATTCGTTTTATTTTTGTAAACAAAATATATGCATTTCTGTCGACTGCAAAACCACCACATTACACAAAATAAATCTGGATTTCATGTTTAACTGGGTCTGTGGTGCTTTTATAGAAACGCTTAATGAAAACCAGGTTCCAGAAAGAAATCAAACCAGAGAAAGCTATTGTTCCCAAACATATTTGGAAAAAAAAAACTACTTACAACATAGATTAAACATCCAGACTTCTTAATTGCTTCGGGTCCTGTGGTTTGTCACATGCCTTTGTCCCCTGGGGAACATAGGCGCTGTTTTTAAAATGAACAAAAACCATGCCTTGTGAACCGATACCAATCTAACCCCACCTAATTATGTCCCAGAGCTATTAAGATTTTTTTCTGTACATGTTAATGATTAAATCCTGTTTGCTGTGTATTCATTATATTCTGTTTAAAGTTCCACTAATCTGATCGGTGTGACTTGTTTTTCCTCCACACTGCCCTACTCTTGTCTTTGGTTAGTCTCTTAACTTTGTTTACACCACCATCAAACGTGAGAAACAAACACAAACTTTTATTTTTTGTGACTACAGCAAATTCATACATTCATTGCAAATACAGCACATCCACACAAAAACTGTTGTTCTTCTGCAAACAAGAGGAACACTTTTCTATAAGGATGCCAGGAAAAAAGGCACAAGCCTGACTGTCGGGGTTAATGAATAAATGCACTTCACACTTATTTGTTTTTACAAGGCAGCCTCCAGGTCAGACTAGCTGAGAGGTTTAAACATTTCAACATGGTGAAATCTTGCATAACTGATACTTTTTCATTTAATTGTTATTTCGAACACCACGCTGTTTCCCAAAACTCTTGAAGGTACTTTTTTTTCTAATCAAGCCAATTACAGTGTTTCACAGTAAGGTTTACAAAGAAAATGACAAATTATCAGCACTGCAGAGCATCGTGACAAACAGCTACATCATTTTCCGTCACATTACTTTCAGTCTTTGTTTTACTGAATATGTCTCTAAAGGTCTTTTTTGTGTGTTGACATTTAGCACAGACTAATCCAGCCACTCCTGTCAAACAGATCCTTATCCGAGATTCCTTCACCCTCTGATTACTGAGGTGACAGTGGACGTTGAGGTGGTCTAAACCGAGGTGTGTCTCTTTAGGGGAAAATTCTACATTGAGGATGTTGAGTCTATGATTTTACAGTTTAGCCAGGCTCCTCTCTAGGTTCTCAATGTCTGCATCCCCCTCCTCACCCTTACTGCCACGGGCGCTGCACTCCAGGAACTCCACCTTCATGGGAAGCTGGCTGAACTCAAAATCCTTACCTTTCTTCCCCAGATACACACTGCCGCCCACAGAGCCATCCTGAGAGCTGAGGGCAGCTGAGCGAGTCACTCGCAAGGTGTTCCTATGAGAACATGGGGCGGTGTTGAGGCATTTGCTTATTGTTTAATAAATGTACAATACTACTGCTAACATGTCTTGATCTTTTGAAATATCTCTACCAAGCATCAGAACTAAATCATGGGAGTACTTCTCAAAATCCCAGATAGTAAACAGTGCCTAGAGTATGTGTATTTGTGAGGCACTAAAAGAAACTTCACTATAGTAATAACTGGCCTTGGATGGCCCAAGAACACATTAAAAACAATCACAGAATTACAACAGAACAAAATGTAGGAATGTTGTAAAAGATACCGACTATTGCCTGAAACAAATCAGTATTTTCTGATATAAAATTACTTACAGCTCCTTTTCCAGCTGCTGCTGAATCAGTTTAGCTGATTTTGCCATGGTGATATCTATAGGGATATGAAAACATCATTACAGAAATAACTGTGCTACACATCAAAATAAACAGTTCTGAGAGAACTCAAATGAATAATATTTAAAAGGCTTCTCACCTTGTTTGTTACATGCCACCAGGAGAGCTGGAGCATTTCTGGAGATCACAGTGTCCGTCAACAAGGTGTACAGAAACTCTGCCACGTCTCTCACTTCCTTCTGGAAGATAGCGCTGTCCACCACAAACACAATCGCTCTGAAGAGGTGGGTGACAAGACAGAAATACACACATCAGTCATGTCCCTGGTAGTTTCCCTTATTAACAGACAAAAAGAAATGTACATGTACAGGTTTTTCTGTTCTCACCTGGCTGCAGACTTGAACTTCTCCAAATATTGAGAGCGAAGACTATCGTGTCCTGGCAGGTCGATGAGAGTCCAGGTGCTGCCCTGAATCCAGGAGGGAGAGAGGACAACTATGATCATCATGAGAGGACGATGACAGGTGGTGATAAAGGTGGCAGACTCACCCTGTCATTTTTGGCTTTGTAAGGAGCACTGCTGTCAGTGATTGAGGTCTGTGTCCTCTTGAACTTTCCTGACAGCAGCTGCCGAAACAGACAAACCACGCATCAGTCTCATGTGAACTGAGCATCCGGTGACAGACGACGCGGCGAAAGGCCACCACGTTTTTTTCCCCCCACATCAACTCACCCTGCTGAAAAGAAGCGTTTTCCCGGAGTCACACAGTCCGATCAGCAGCACAGCACTTCTGACTGTCTTACTGGTGAGAAAGTACTTCAGGAAAACTAAAAAGAGAAAACAAGAGTGCCACAGACTTACTCTCAACTAATCATAAACCCACGTTGTCTATTAACCACAAACACGTATTAAATCTGAATGACTTCCGTGAAACAACTGATGCATTAGTTACAGCTGTTGACGTTTGCGTTAGCTTAGCATTTAGCTACCTGTCTTGCTAATTCGAAGGAGGGTTTTTATTCTGCTTCATTAAGTCGACATAAGAGATGAAAAGTCAGCGCTGAAATCCTCCTGCAGTCACACTTTGAAACAACCCGACACTTTAAAGATAGTTAACTACAACAAGCTAAACGCTATATGGGCCTAGCCTGCTAAGCTAACGTTACCATGCTAACCTCGGCACTAACGGTGACTTCTTACCGATGGTGATGACAACAGCCGCCAAAGCGACGATAACTCCGATCAGAAACACTGGGTCCTGCTCCTCCAGTTGCTGACGAAGAGATGCAATATAGGGTTCAAGTGGGTTTTCTGCCATCTCCACGTCTGCTTTTTCTCCCATGTTCCTCCCGGTGCTGTCTGCCTCCATCTGTCCGTTCAACTTAATCTGAGCCTAAGACACGTCTCCTTCCTCCTGCAGCCTGCGCGGAGCCCGAGGTGTCAGCAGGGGGCGCTGCGGACCAGGACAGTAAGTGCTGCAGCACTGGATCCAGTCAGTTTCCCCAACAAATCCACGAAAATAATAGTTTTAGGTAAATTTGGTTTGATCTACAGTCGCATGTTTCGGCTATAAAAACCTATTTTGCCAGGAAAATACTTATGGTAAGTCAAAATTATGAGATATGTGTTGCCTCACTTCTTCAAAAGTCTGGCCTACTAAGACAATATTATGATATAACAAATATAAACCGAATTATAGAATAGCCTAAAATTAAATTAAACATTACGATGATGTCAGTATATTTGATTGAAATAGTTTAATGTGCTGCCGTTACACAGTCTAATAATTCAGCTGCTGCTATCGTTTTCTAGCAGTGAAGTCTCACAGGTTTAGTCTCCAGAAAGAAAAGTCAGGTGCCGACAAAGTGATGAAAAAGAACAGACACCGTATGACATTATTGTAAGAGCAAATGTCATCACTGAGTGGTCGTGGTTTTCGTCCACATGCGCTTTTACGCACCCCGTCTCCGACCCTCAGCGCGCTTTTTACGCACACTGGATATTTGACTCCTCAGTCCTCGGCACGATGTCAAACGTCAGAAAGCCTCATTATTCTATAGGAAGAGGTTGTGTGTCAGTTTGGGCTCTTGAGAGGGGAGGTTTGTTTGACGAAATGACCAGCTCCTTAACGGTATCAACGGAGTTTGCTTAGGCTTTCCTCCCCTTTGCATTCCAGTTACTGTAGATCTGTCAAAGAAGGATTTATAGCTTCGACATTTACTTGAAAATCGTCGGCATCTGCAGACATCCCTATCAGGGATAAATCAAAAGGAAATAATGGCTTTATCGTTTCTCTACGCGCTGTGCATGTGGATAAGTTTCGTTTGCCCTTCGCTGGGAACAGGGTTTGTTTATCACTTTCCAGGCATCACTGTTCAGCGGCAGCGCATCAGATCGGAACAAAGCGACAGCTCGGCACCGCCAGGTAGCGGTTCCCGTACCCAACTCAGGTGAGCGCTCACTGGAGATGTTGCACAAATGCGAATTCAGCATCTTGAGTGTAAAACTGTTGAATGTGAACTTTTAAGATCTAAACGTGTCTATTCTGCTGCTTTTCACACATTATGTCTGCTGCATAAATCTCTCTACTAAACCCCTCGTTACACTCAACATGATTTCTCTACTTTATAGGAACTGGTGTCAGTATACTGTTTCCAAAACAGTGTCCTGTCAGGTGCACAATGGGACAGAAACCACAGTGCAGAGAGTGTTTCAGGGTTGCAGATGGCCCGGACCCTGTCCCAAACTTATCAGGTACTGTACCACTCCCACCCCCCTTCAGCCAAGTGCTCTGTTCCATACCAGTCTATACCACTCTATTGTTAAAGAAAGGCAGAAATTCAAAGTATACGGCTTATATTTGGATGTTGATTTGTCTGTGCATTTGTGCTTTTGCATTTATGCATCTCTGTAGTTATTTAGCAGTGCTGTTCTCCAGTTACAGGACCGTCATCAGGCCGTCTTTCAAGGTTACCTACAAGCAAGTCACAGCACTGGGGTGGAGATGCTGCCCGGGGTTTGTGGGAGAACAATGTCGTGAAGGTGAGTTTCTTATTTATTTTTTCTTTCATATCATGCAACCTTCTCAAAAATTGGACTAGAGCAATTGTAACACCGTGTGGTTGGGGACTAATTCTCTCAAGGATTTAAATAAAAAACATGTGTTCTGCCTGGACCCATCTGTGTCTTTTTAGTAGCGCCAGGAAGCTTTACCCACATCAGTGCCTTTTTATGTCTGGTGCTGTGTAGTTGGGTCGGTTCCTAATCGTACTACTGTGCAGCCTCTTGATATGACTGTAAAGTTGAGAGTCTGTCTTGGATTACTTTTGGGAACAGGAACCACAGGAAAACAACAGTTGAAAGGGATCCTGTGCTCTGTGGTCTTGTACCTTTTTGTTTTACAGCATATGTATTCAAGCCGCTGCTGTGTCTGGAAGAACGATTAGAATCACAATCTCTCTCCCCTTCTGAGTCTTTCTCTTTGTGTGAGTATAGTATATGCACACACATGGAGTGTATTACTCTTTTGCTCTGTAGAGCACAGAGGTAGTTTTGCCTGTCTCTCTGAATATCATCATGGCTATTACAGTCAAAAGAATGAATGAAAAAAGCCCAGAGGAACATCCAGCAGAGCAGCTTGTCATGTGGGAGGTAGTCTGGGTTTTGGTGGTGAGCAGTGCTGCTCCTGGTGACCACAGACCGCTGACTCTGAGCCCAGTAAAGACCAACATTTTTATCCAGGGGTCAGTCACCAGACTCAGCATGAAGAAAAAGAGCAGGAGGGCGGATGGAGATCTTAACACTGCTGTTTTACACAAACGTACATATATACAGGTACATCTCAATAAATTAGAATATCATCAAAAACTTAATTATTCAAGATTCAAGATTCAAAACACTTCCCAGAGGGAAATTATTTTGGCATGTTACAGCAGCTCTCTGTTCAAACAGAAAGAATGAAAGAAAGAAAGAAAGAAAGAAAGAAAGAAAGAAAGAAAGAAAGAAAGAAAGAAAAGAAAGAACCATAACCAGAAAAGATTAA
>JAUMHL010000005.1:19997280-20014443 GCA_032362345.1 Sandelia bainsii
ATAAACGCTTGAAATATATCAATCTGTGTGTAATGAATCTATACAATATGTGAGTTTCACTTTTTTGAATTAAATTACTGACATTAGTTATGTTTTTGATGATATTCTAATTTATTGATATGTACCTGTACAGTAATGGAATGATGATACGTTTTCTGGAATTTGTCCTCTGTGCACCACCACACTGAATTTGAAATGAAACAACATGTGAATAAGTCAAGTCAAGACTTTCAGCTTTAATTCAAGGGATTTAACAATTCCCACAAGTTGGCGTTAACCATTTAGGACAGCATATCACAGCCATTTTTATACACACCTCCATTTTGGGGATTTATACATAATGGGAAAAAATGCATTACAAGCTGTTGCATGGCCAGGTGTAGCCCGTTCCCTTGTAATACTGGGAGTGGCAAATACAACAGTCTGGAATATTCTTAGAAAGAAGAAATTAACTGTCAGGTCAGCAACAGCAAAAGGCCTGAAAGACCACAGAAGACAACCAAAGTAGATGACCACAGAATTTTGTCCATGGTGAAGAAGAAACCTTTCACAACATCTAGTGAAGGTTGGCATGTCATTGTCAAAGTCTACAATTAATAGACAGTTTTATGAATGTAAATACAGAAGCTTCACAACAAGGTACAAAACAATGGTAAAGCTCAAGAACAAAAAGGCCAGATTAGACTTTGCCAGAAGACACCTAAAAAAGCCAGATCAGTTCTGGAGTAAAATTCTTTTGACTGATGAAACCAAGATTTACTTGTATCAGATTGATGGGAAGAGAAAAGTATGGAGAAATAAAGTAAACATACAACATCATCTGTCAAACATGGTGGAGGGTGGAGCCGGTGTTATGGGATGAGCGTGTATGGCTGCCATACATTTGTCACTGGTATTTACTGATGACATGACTGCTGATAAAAGTATCAAGATTAATTCTAAAGTGTATAGGGATATACTGTCTGCTCAGATTCAGCCTAGTGCTGCAAATGCTTAATATTACAGTATTATTACAAAACGTACAGCAAAAGCTAGTCCAAAGTTTCTCAAGGCAAAGAATGGGATATTCTTCACTGTCCAGAAAAGGCTGAAGGCAGAAAGAGCCACAAACAAGCAGCAGCTGAAGGCAGCTGCAGCAATGGCCTGGCAAAGCATCTTGAAGGAGTCTGGTAGTAGAGTCATGGCAACTGGACTTCTTTCTTGTTAGGCTGAAACATTTCGCTATTCATCCAAATAGCTTCGTCGGTCTGAGGGAAGTTGGTTGGTTGAAGACAGGACAAAACCTGTCTTCAATCAATCATGCTGCCCTTTCATCATCCCTGGGAAAATCAGGCCTAATTCACACCTCCACCAGGTTGACCCAACTTAACGACCCACTTAACAGGGGGGGAAGGAAGGGTTGCCCGGGTGTGGCCTTCCCCCTTCTTTTGTTTCACCTAACGAGCCTATTCAGGGCAGTGGTGAAGTAAAACCAACATGTGATCACCAACTAACTTCCCTCAGACTGACGAAGCTATTTGGATGAGTTTCAACCTAACAAGAAAGAAGTCCAGTTGCCATGACTCAACTTCCAGACAACTTCACCTGGATAAATGAGGATCTTCACAGATATCTTGAAGGAGGAAATTCAGAATTTGGTCATGTCCAGACTTCAGGCAGTCAATGACTGCAAAGGAAAGTCCATCCATTTTCTTAACCGCTTGTCCTCGTAAGGGTCACGGGGGGTGCTGGAGCCTATCCCAGCTGTCATCGGGCGAGAGGCGGGGTACACACTGGACAGGTCGCCAATCCATCACAGGGCCGACATAGGCAAAGGAAAGTATCAAAGGCAATTCTCATGTTTGTAATTGTGTTAGTTTGTTCCATTATTTATGAACCACCAAAGAATGGAGGCGTGTGTATGAAAGGGGTTGTAATTCCTGATTGGTTAATGCCACACTTTTGTCAAACCCCTGGAATTAAAGCTGAAAGTCTTGACTTCACTCATATCTTAAATGTTTCATTTCAAATTCAGTGTAGTGGTGTACAGAGGACAAAAAACTGACATACCTGTTTGTATGCGTCCACACTGCACCACCACATATTTTTGCATATTGTGTGGAGGCCTGCAGATGGATGTCTGAGACTGCACTGGCTGAGAAACACTTATATAAAGTGCACAATACTTAAAATAAAAAAAATAATAATAATAACATGCACAGTTATTTTTACAATTTTCAAATACAATTATTTAGTAGACCCAGCAACTAGGTAATTGTAGTCATAGTCTGACCACATTTGTCCAAGAACATACCTCAATGAGCAAATTTTGCCTATTTGTGATAATTGCTGCACCTTGTTCCATTTTGCAAAAGTATTCGTTGTTGCACTTGGATGGGCAAGATTTCCCACAAGTTAGGAAAACATACATTAATACTAAAGGAATAAACACAGACATTGTTACAGAGCTTTTGGAAACCATTATTTGTCTGAAGGTGGATATTATTCCTCACAAAGATTAACATATTGCTATATGTGCAGAGTAATGCCAGAGATTATGGTTCACTTGAGACCAAAGTGGTTACAGGAGTGTGAAGAAGTAATCTGCCTGTTTATTTAACATTTACTGAAATGTATTTGCACATTCTAATGGCTATAGAGCAGGGGGGAAATCACCTCCATATGGAGAGACAGAAGGCCAGGTTTGACTCACTGAGGAGACCTTAAAGACAAAGGCTTAACACTGAAGAGGAGAAGGAGAGCTGGCAGGAGGGTCAGTGTGTCAGAGTTACAGAAAGAGATGGTGAGGAGAAGAAGTTAGGACTAGTGCACATAAAACAACAAGGTGTTAAAACTGGCAGATGCAGAGACAGCTGTGAAGCAATATTTAAGGAGAAGAAAAAAGTGACGTGTATGAGGGTGTTTTTGTCTCACAGGTCTCCAGCTGCTACAAGCTGCCCAGACGGCAGTGAAGCAGAGAGCGGTTCAGTGGGAAAGTGGCCCCACAGAAATTAATGAGCATGACACCCCACCACCAGGTCTTTGTAACATACGTGACTGTGCTAAGCTTAGAGTACAGCTAAGAAAGACTGGAACTTCTGTACAACAGACACATACATATACAACAAATAGAGCATGGATGCATAACAGAAATACCATAGAAACAATGGTTGTTCTCTTTATGAAACTTTTTAATCTGTTCATTAAAACTTTGCTTTAAGTGCTTGAAAGAACTCATAGGCCTGTCATTTTCAACGGATTTTGCCTTCATCGCTTTGATTTGTGGTTGTGAAAATATGTCATGAATTATATTTAAGAATTTCTGAGCTTAGTATAGAGAACTCACGGATGTCACTGCTCAAAGCGAAGAAATAGCCCAGCACAAAAGGACAAAAACTTGTCATTTTAAACTTCAATTTATGATTTAATCTATTAAGCACTTTAGGAGTGCTGGTCTGCACACTTCACAGGTTAATTGTCTAATTGGCTGTTAGCGGCATCTTCATTACAGTGAATCAATCTTCTAATCAAATTCTCCTCTAGGAAATGTGTGTTTTAACACAAACTTTGTGTCCTCGTGTCACTCTGCCAACACTGTGCATGCAACTCTGTGTAACAGAAAACTGCTGCAACGGGGATTTGGGCCAGCTGTTTTATCAGAGCAAGAGAGGACAGCCTTAACGAATAAAGATGACATCATCTCTGGTTTTAGTTTGATAGTGTTCTGGCTCCACTTCAGAAGCCCCAGGGGCCCTCAGAGATGTAGAAACAGGATGCATAGAGGAGGCTAGAGTTAAGCTGAGGAGGTGCTTTTTCCTTTCACCCCTGTGTACACCCCTGTGTACACTCTTGTTGTTTTCATCCTCTAAACCCTGAATCATTTTTTGCATGACACTAATGTCTTATTCTTACATTTACATTTAGTCATTTGGTAACTTACTTTTTCATCTGTTCATCCAACTTACTATCTGACTAACAAGTGAGTAAGCAAAAAATCCACAGTAAGTCAGGGAGAACATTCAAAGCACGATGCAGAGAAGAATGTTTCAGTTTTAAGATAAGTAAGATATGTAAGGGGAGGATTTTTTTTTAAAGATTTGATATAATTCCATCAGCACAGCAGCACTAGACTACAAGCTCAACAGAGCCATGGCTGGTTGGGAGATGAGGTAGACGAGCTCTGCCTCCTGCTGCTGTATGCTGCCATCTTCACTGTCTATATTCAGTCCTGCAGGACACCTCTGTTTGCATACACGTACACACCCACACCTGACACATTCCACATAAACTTTATTCATTCAGATGGAAGAAGAGAACCATCAATCCACCAATGCGGCCATGGTTGTAACAGAAGACCACATTGAGTTGAAGATGTCGTCTTCTCATTCAAGCAGAGATGTGAGAGAGACAGGCAAAATATGTAATGAGACAGTGGAGAGAAAGAGAGAGCTGTGTGTTATTGGCATAGCAATGATACGTAGAGCTATGGGAGATGGAAAAGACAAGAGAGTCAAAAACAGAGCCCTGTTGCACACCTGTGGAGAGGTAATGAGAGCTTGATACTTGGAGAGAAATCTTGAAGGTTTGCCCAGGTAGGACCTTAGACAGCCAAGTGCTGTAGCAGACATGCCTAATTCAGATAATGCAAACAGGAGGGTCTGGTGATTTACGGCAAGGGCTGCAGACAGATAGATTAGGATTAGGACAGCGAACTGGATTTCAGCTTTTATAGTCACAAGGGAGTTTTGTAAAATGACCTCTGTGCCATTATTTCTTCTTAAATAAACACATATAATAGCCAGGCGACCATAAAATCTACTGTATTGTTCTGCTAAGATCTGAATGCAATTTTCTTTATTTTGAATTGATCTCAAATCATCTGTATCAGTGCAAACATTATTTTCTAATATGAAGGTTTAAGGATTAATTATTTCCTCTTTCCCCAAAAATCAGACCAAGCAGATGCTTCATAATTCTATCAAAATGTTTAGAGCTGAAAGTTGATCCATTGATTGTTAGAAATCAGACATACAGTTGCTGCTTTTCTTTGTCTCATGATTTTAAACTGAATATTTTTGCATTTTAATCTGTTGGGCAGACAAACCCAGCAATTTGATTGAATTGCCCTGTGGTTTAAATAATCAGCACAGTGATAATAATCATTAAATGCAGCCCCAAAAATGTTTGACATTTAGCACTTGAATCTGCACAAGTTTGAAAAATTTTGTTTGAGGTTGTTAATGAATCAGTCGTTAAATCTACACTAGCCAGATTTTTAGAGTTTACTAGTCCTCTTGTGCATTCCCTGTATTTGTGTGTGATTCTCTTTACACACTCGGCATTAGCTTTGTGTCTTGTCCTTTATGACCTTATAACACCCCCAAAGCTTGTGGCCAAACTCCAAGGCCGAGCTGGTTGCAAAGCCTGAATTTTTCTGTGTTTGCTAATGGAAAGTGGGTGTTTTCTGAATACATTTCACTGACACCCTGACCCGTCGATATTCTTGACAGTCTGGTTTGTGCTGGCTGTGTACAGTGTATTTCAAGATTTACTATTTGCTTTCAGCAGAGCTGAATGACGGCATGGAACACATTTGGAAGAAATGTGTTTGTAATTTGCCTGCCTTTGGCCCCTGCCCCCTTCTCCTGCTTCGTCACAGCAGCCCCCCAATGTCTATCTGCACACAGGAACAAAACAGGAGAGACTGCGAGTAATGCCTGTGTATGGGAGAGCTTAATTTTAAAAGAATTAGTGCCAGGACCACCCCTATGAGAGCAGTAAACTTTGATCTCATGTAGAAGCTCAGGAAATACGTTTAACGAAGTTTAATGCTTGGTGTGTTAGCACAGGATGTTTTTTTTCTAATGAAGTTAATGATGAATTTCACTAAAGATGTGAAAAGTGGCTGAAAGCTTATGGTGTCAGTTGTGTAAATTTGTTAATTTGCTACAAAGCTTTAGGATTGCACCAGTTTTTTTCTCTTTAAGCTGGATGAAGAAGAAGTGAGGAAAATGTGATAAAACACTATTGATGGAGGGATTATCTCCAACTATGCCAAATATATTATACATTATTCAGAAATACATTTTTCTTCAGTCTTTTTCAATTTATCATCCACTTTCATCGCCATGAAGGCCTTTGTTTTTTTGCCCTGACCTCTTTATCTTCTATATTCCTTGCTACCTTTTACCTATCTATCATTTAGATCTCCTGCTCCCCTCTCCTTGGAGTAAAGTGATAAAGCAGAACCATATCCCACATGTGCTCCTTTAAACCACAACCCAGCGTGACAATATGACTGATGTCTCTGTTACATCCCTGGTTGTGCTCAAATATAGGTCAGAAAGTAGCCTTTGACCTGCTGGGAGCAATGGGATAGCCTGGCTGTTGCTGGTGGTGGTCTGATCTGCCTGATGGATGATGCTCTGTTCATGCTTCTTCTGTGGTTTCTCCTTTATTTCATTACTTTATCACTGGACCTTCCTGCCTCTCAGTGACATCTTTCCATTTGTCCCCTTTTCTTTCTGTCTCCAACTCCACACATCTGTTTATGCAGAGTCAAGCAGTTAAGTAACCAAGTTCCTAAAAAAAGCTCCAGATAAGGTTTCTGAGCTTCAGTGATACATTTCCATAACTGCTGGTTTAATCTGCAGATTTATATCATCTGTTTTACACTGGAACATTCCTCCTTAAAAATTAGTAAAAGTATTGCATAGTGTGTAAAGTATTGTGGCTATTTTCTGCTGAAAACAAACTGTTCTTTAAGTTTATGCTTTCACACTAGTCCGGACTTGTGCACAATGTACATAAAATCAAAAGACCGGGGTGTATGTGATCAGAGATTATTTGAAAGCGTGCTGTCCAATCACATTGGAAATCAAAAGTGTTTATAGCCGTTTCTAATAGTTACACAGGAAAGTGGAATGAAAAGCAGACTGCCATACTGTGGTGTGTGTGTGTGTGTGTGTGTGTGTGTTTGTGTGTGTGTCTGTGTTACATTGTTTAAATATGGGGATAAAAGCACACATGTTCAAACAGTTTCTTGTGGAAGGATGCTGCACTCTGTTGTTCACATGAAAAGTGAGAACTAAACAGCGGTGCCAACAGTTACAGGGTTTCAAATAGTTACTGGAAAGGTTGTACACAGCCCATGCTGTAAGGAAGCAGCAGGTTTCCAAAGCTATTTGACCATGTCACAAACACTTCTGAAGAAGCACACCAAATGCTCAGTGTCATTAGAATACAACACTTGGGGGCCATGAAGATAATAAACCAAAATATTTCTCTCTTACCAGATCAACCAACAGACTGAATAGCATCTCCATCCCATTTACACATCTACACATCTAAACATTATAAATAACTACAAGTGAATCTTGCTGTTATCAGTTGTCTTAACAACATCTATAGTCTCTGTTTTTTGCACATTAGACAGACTTACTTGCCCCAGTTGCCCTTTTTAAGCCGATCACTCTGCGATTGTCACTACTCACCAGATTTATACAACATCATTTCATAGCATGGCGATGACTGCCATACGTTTCTCACTGAGACTGATGTGTTGCTAACATTTCAGCACCAGAGTAGTACTGACTAAAAGTCTGGACGGTGCAGCGTGATGAGATGAGTGGATGCGTTCTGGCAGCCTGAGGGAATGCGGAGAAATTAGGTTTATTCTGAGACTGGAAGAGATTGCGTTTGTTCTTGTTTCATTAACTATACTTATTGAGTAGCAGCATTTTGTGAGGAGGAATGTCAGATTAATTACTGTGCCATTTTGTACTCGTTGAACATTTTGTGTTGTGTGCATGACATAGTGGCTCTGTGTATCAAATGTAATGACATGTTATATTAAATGCCAAATATT
This sequence comes from Sandelia bainsii, assembly GCA_032362345.1. NCBI lineage: Eukaryota > Metazoa > Chordata > Actinopteri > Anabantiformes > Anabantidae > Sandelia > Sandelia bainsii. The sequence continues at coordinate 20,005,127 of JAUMHL010000005.1, forward strand.
TGTCACTTGCAAAGTGTTTATTTTGTATAAATCTTGGTTTTCAAAAAAAGCTTTGTTTGTCATTCTCCAAATAGCCACTGCACCTCAAAGTGTGTGTGATTTACTGAGTGAGAGAGTTTGTGACAGTACAAGTGTGTGTGTGTGTGTGTCTGTGTGTGTGTGTCTGTGAGTGGGTGTATGTTCTGTGCCAGCTGTTCCTCATGCCAGCAATAACTGACCACTTGCTGGCTGCAGCCGACACACAACAGACCCCTGGGATGCAGCCAACTTTCTGAGGCTTTCTGTGGTCTACACACACGCACACACACACACACACAGGGGGCACACACTTGTCTGTGTATCTTGGGAACGTGACAGGGACGCGTAAGATGGTCCAAGAAGATGTTTTAATACATCATGCTTCACTCACACAAACAGAGCAAGTAGTCAGTGGCACTGAAAATTACTGTCCCCAGCTGTGTGCGTCTTGGTCTGTTCTGTGGTTGAGTGTGGTTGTCTGTGTGCAAAAAACTGCAAGAAACTGAGTGATTTCTTTGATCTGTATCCAGGTCTAATGTAGGAAATGTCTCAACAGACTATGCCTGCAGTCTGACGTACACTCTTGCCAAAATATCCTGTGCTGTCTTGTACTATAGATCACACAGCGATAGCAGCGATAACTCTTTAAACAGGCCTGTGTTTTGAGGCTTGCTAAGATGAAATATGCTCTTTGTTTTGCTTCTTCTGATGTTTTAATGAAGATTTATCTTCCAAGAGTTTCTAATCGTATTTACACTCTGTGTTTTGCCTGGAGGGAGTTTGTTCCAAGGAGCCAGTCTGCTCTCATCTCTCAATTTTCATCGCCAGACTTAACAGTTGAGCTTATCACATAAGACATAAGCGTTGCTTCTGTAATGGACATGTAATCCATTTACATGGTGCATTACCCAGCAATCACATAATTTTTTTTATTGTATTTTATTTGATTAAGGTATTCTGTGTGTCTGTGGCCATTTTTAATCAGCTAAATGTTGTAAATGAAAAATCAGCTGTAGCAACTCGTCATGAAGATCGGAAATTTGTAGTATCTGAATTTTTTAAAACAACTCCTCAAACATACAAATCCTTCCTTTTCTTTGGAGCAGTAAATCTCCCTATTCTTTCTGTTTATTTTTCTTCCCACTAAAGACAACATGATTTTGAATCTTTCCCATGAGCAGTCCAAGAAAAATAACCAAGTCTTATGTTGCCATGGTGTAATTATGGATCCAAACAGACTCTATAGCTGTGGTCCCTTTCTAAACATCAGCTTGAGCACAGCGGAAGTTTGGTTTTCTAACCCAACATAATTAAATTCCAACTTCAGAAAAGGAAAATCCACCTCACCACCTTGCCACTTGTTGTGCTCTGGTTCACGTTTATGGCAGATTGAGTTAGTTCTGGTGTTTTCCTGTGGTGTGTGTTTATGAGATTAAGATATGGGTAGTTTATATCTGGCTTTCATTGGGCAAGAGATAAAAACTGGACAAGCTATGTAGCTCATTAGCAGTATTTTTTAGGCCTGGGGAGCAGATATCTGACATGGACATGGTAGAGATGCATATTTCTGTCAACAATTGATCCAGTGGGTGAATTGTAATATTTACTGTACTCTCGAAAGGAGATACAGTAGATAATTATCTATACCAAATATTTTAGACAGTCCACCCAGCAGTTATTGAGAAATTTCAGTTGAAATGTTGGCTTGACCGACAAGCTAGACAGGTCATTGCATTCATCTAGAGAGCCACTCTGTCAGTTAGTCTAAACTAAAACTAAACACATTCTCTTGAAATGCATCAAAGATCAATGTACTGTGTGCAACAGAGAAAGCGTGTCAGAGGGTGGAGACTTCCTCAGACTGATGAGGAATAATTGTGGTGGAGATGAAGGCATATCGGCTCATCAGTCCTCTCACAATGTGGAGACCATGATTGCCCACAGTCTTGCTGTTCGATGTCCTTGGTGTAGCCACTTAAGAAAACTCAGCGTAGTCGGTCACAACGAGCAGCTCAAGTGGGGTCATTTTGGCCTCAGGGGTATTTGGGTTGACGAATCCTGAGGAATGTGTTTTGGATTGAGTTGTTGACTGTTGTTTCCGTCTGTGGCTGCGCTCCAGTGCAAGATTCAAGATGTTGAAACGAGGCATTGAGAAACCACACCCACACAATCTGCTGCACCACTGGATTAGATGAACATGAGTGCAGACACAGACATTGCACAGACATTCACCCCGTACTATTTCAGTCATGTAGAAACCTCAGCAGCTGCTCTGAGTAGCCTGTGTGTAATGGCTGGAGATGATGGTTTAGGCAGACCAGAGCTGTTTGGGTCATTTTTGTTATCGAGCTAGTTATTTATGAACACCAGTTGTTGTATCCCTGCAATGACCACAGTGTGGGTGGGTCCCATCTGTGGGACTGACAGCTGACATTCCAAACTTCTTATGGGCCATAGATGAGAAGACGACTCAGATTTAGAACAAATACATTGTTAAAACAAAACTAGACTGTTCTCTATCCAGAATTGCTGCACTGCGAGGAATGTAGCGGTATCTGTGGTTTAGTGGTAGCTACAATGGTATAATTGGTGTGAGAGATAACCAAATTAGCCAAAACAGTCAAAAGTCTGTGGCAAACATGATACACAAACATGTCACTGACACACATGCAAACACATTTTCCAAGTGCTGACAGCCAAAATAAGAAAGAGAAATCAAATCAAATCTGAAAACATAATCAAACTCCCTTTTTTGCTTTCTAGTGTTCCTACTGAAGACAAATATTTAACTCTAAAGAGTTTTTCAGCCTCTTTTACTTCATTGTTTTGGTTTTATGGTCTCCAAAAGGAATAAATGGTGTGTTTGGGGACTACTGAGTATTCACAGCAACATAAAATGGGTTGATGTATTTTAACGACGGAGGTTTGTGGCAGATAGGATACAGACATACATCCAGCTTTGGATACACAGACAATACTCATAGGATCAATTGTGGGCTCCAGGTAGGGTTTGGTTAGCTTTATATGGGTTAAGAAAATATAGAATAAACACCATCAGCTTTAAAATGATGTTTTAGCGCTGTGATAACAACCAGGTATTTACTGTTCTTTACTGTCAGTGTCCTTAGTGTCAGTGAAGGTATGTGTATGGGGCTGTAGGTGTTTTGTCACTGCAAATGGGCAGACAGACAGAAAACATGTTGAGTCAGGAGACAAGCAGGTGTGCGCTGGGCGTGTGTGTGTGAGAGAGAGAGAGAGAGAGAGAGAGACTAGAGGTTTAATAATATTTATTCTGTTTGCAAGTGACATGATTTAAGGAAGAATTCCTAATAAAGTCTTGGGTCTGGTGCGATGGGCATTTATTCTTGTGTGTCTTGGCTCGATGTGATCATGGTGAGATAGAGAGATGCTTCTGAAGCTGTCAGGACAAAAAGACAAACATAAAATGAAAGAGACAAGACATAGGAAAAGGAAAATACAGATGGAGAAGCAGCAACAGTAACATGTATGTGGAAACTGAACTCATATTTGTTTGTCTTTCTTTCTTACAGAGTGTATGAACTGTACCAGTTTCACTGACATGTACAGCAGAATAAATGTCATTGAATCAAAGGTAAAGCAGATCCATCTGCGCTCTGTGGTCAATATGTACAAACATTTATTCTATTAATAACTTAAAGAATTACAGTTGGAAATCAGATGTAAACATTATTTTGTTTAACAGGCTACAGATGTGTCTCAGATTTGCTGCTCTTGTTCCAGATCAAACTGTTAGAAGAGGGACGCTCCTCGCTGCTGCCAGCCCATAGTTTACTGGAGGGCTCGACACACAATGAAGTGGACACACCCCAACCCACTCCTATCGGACCACCACCGTACCTGCCACCAGGTATCAACACATCACATGCCTTCTGAAATATGCAGAGCAGATGTTGAGATGCTGGTTTTAATATCTGTGTCTGTGAACTATTCAACAGTAAATAAACAGGGACTCAGAGGTTGATTAAAGGAATAGTTCACCACTATTGTCATTTGTCCACTGACGTTTGTTGTACTAACTAATACACAGCAAATTATATGACTTTAGAGCTGAAATGATTTTCTCTTTTTGTTTGGGGTACCAGGAGGCAGAGGGCCTTCAGTACCAATTGGACCTCCAGGGCTTCCTGGTCCTGCCGGACCTCCAGGACCGGCTGGAAGAGCAGGCTTTCCTGGACCCGTTGGTAAAACATCATCAAATCTCATTTGCTTATTTAATGATAATAACTCTTGACCTTTGAGAGAAAGAAACACAGTTGCCAAATGCTTGATTAAACTGAATAAATTATTGCTTCATTGTATTTCGTGTTTTTCCTTGGTGCTCAGGACCAAAGGGGGACAGAGGTTTGCCAGGAGAAATAGGTCTACCTGGCCCCCCTGGTCCACCAGGTCCACCAGGGTTGACCTCTTTCCCAGTCCAAGCGAGGGGTGACGTTTTTCAAGAAGAAAACCAAGGTGAGCAGATTATTCCACCTTCAGCCTTTTAAATCTGGACCAATTTGTCCCAGATGAACCTAAACGAGAGCACAACAGATGGAGATCTCAACCACATGGTTGAATTCTGACCCAAGAACAACTTTAAAACCATTCAAGCATTCAGTTTTTAGATGGTCTGAATCGATGCCAACACCACAACACAGGTCCTTTTCAACAGTTTAAAACATTTGCTTATCTCATGCTCTGTGTTGGAATCATTTCGTCAGGAAGAACATGATCCCTGTTCCAACTGGTTTCTATGTACCCAAAATGGCTTAAAATGAGCAAAGAAAACCAGAGCGTAATGTAGCTTTTACCAAGTGAGCAATATATGTCTCTTTAACTTTTAATACAGAACTTAAATTTGTTACAGCAACATGATTGTTTCTGAGCAGGGCTGGTTTAGATTTAGTTTAATTGTTTCCGTGTGTTTTACTGCTGCTGAGCCACTGTTTACTGCAACCTCACTTAACACCACCACCAACAATGGAGCCAAAATATCAGTGTATAAATCATCAAGATTAGCTCAAGGGCTGAGCTGATTAGAAATACAAACTGAGGCATTTTTCACTCATCTTGTCCAATTTAACACAGACCACTTTGTTGTCTACCCCTACATGAGGTGAAACATGTGTAGTGAATATCAACATAAAAATCTTTGATGTGTCATTGTTTGTGACATTTAAATGCTCATTTAATTTGAAACATAGTTAGATACAAGCGCAAACCTGTGTATTAAAGCTACACCTCTCACGTTTAATACTGAGGTTTCGCCACAGGGAGGCAGTATAAGTCCACACTATAATCATTACCTCATGAGGGCTGTGGGCTCCAATTAGGTTTTTGGCTGCATCTGCCTTTCTGAGCCCAAGACTGTGTCTGCGGGTCTGGAACTATGTAGATTTGGGTCTGTGGGACCATGTAAGCTGAGGGAGGGCCAACTGGCTGTAAATCAGGCCTAATTTGTTAGCTGTCAGCACAACAGTCTGCTTTTTGGGTAACAGGCCGTGGCTCGGAGCCAGAAGCTGGGCTGGCTACGAACGAGGGAGGAGATAGTCTGCCACTCATGTGCAGTTTCTTGGGGAGGCAGCCAGGCTCAAGGAGACTGTAACATTAGAAAATTAGTTCCAGAGGGAAATCTGTTCCTTCTAGAGGCTTTCTATGGATTGTAGCCATAACGTAACAGTGCTGTCTCCACACAGGGGAAGACTGACTCTGACCATATGTTAAAGTAGAGAGGAAGTGCAAGTGTGGCGTGGTTTCAACCAAAATTTATACTTACAAGCATACTTTAAAATACCCTACAGGCTGTGAGTGAGGCATTAAGATATATTATGTCCAGGCATTTACTCCAGGCTCCATTAAATAAGACCTCTTTTAGCTCGGCCAGCTGTTCCTGTCGATCACTGTCACACAAGATTTAATCCCACTGTTGACTGCTGGTGAAACTCTGTAGCACTGACTGGTGATCTTTGATGTCTTAACTGTTCAGATCTGAGGATGAAACTTTTTGAGTCCTCAGCATTATCTGGATATATACAACATAGCAAACAAAGTCTGTAACTGCAGGCCAACTGGAGGCATCCAGTCTTTTGATTGTGCTTGGAATTTGAGTCATATAACCAGATGTTCTAAATCTGGTTGAGATAGATTACAGTTCACATTTAGCATCTGAAAGGCATCATGAGTGACCGGCATGTGTGATCAGATTTTCTTCCCTTCTAGTTTGACTTTGATCGTTGTATTGAAAATACACATTTGAGTTGTTTGGCGTCTCACTGTGGTGATGACAAATTTAATCTCAAATCATCTATTCTGCTGTGTTTGGGAGTTATGCTTTGTGTGCTGTGACTTTTTAAATGATCTGAATACTTCGTCCACCACTGCCAGAGACACTACAGTCATACTACCCCACACACTGTGTGGGTCCCAGTGGGTCCTTATTTCCTTCCAGGAGCAATCACACATGTACTTACGTGATGTATGTTTTATTTGCTATCAGATCACCCATTATTCATTTCTGTGCTCAGAGTGAACAAAATCATTCAACCCAAATTGAAGCTTGAAGCTTTCACATAGTCTTGCTGTGAGCAGAGGAGATGATACTGATGTCTCCTGGGATGACTTTTGTTGCACCAGTGTATTTTAATGTTTGGGAGAGGCAGGGGGTCAAACAGTAATAGTAATATACAATTAGGGAGGTGAGAAACAAAAACAAGTCCAGTTGCCATTGAAAACCGTTTTTTGAGATAACCATGACCTGGATGACTGAGAATCTTCACAGATAAGTATATAACAAAGTATGTGAGTTATTGAGAAGCAACAACAGCACTGAACTGATAGGTGCCTTTAAGCTGAGAAATCAGGCAGATCAGTCTGAGGTTGTCCAGGTCACTTGAGTTTGCTGGAAGCGATGGAGACCAAGAAGTCCGAGCACGACTGAGTTTCTTCAGCTCAGTCCCACTCTGGTCCGTGATCAGCACGGATGACTCATCCCAGCGACTTTTCTCAGCGCTTCTCCCCTGCTCTGGGGGATCAGAATTGGAAATAGATTCTAATTTTACACCTTTTTGATTCTGTTGGATCAGTTATTGTCACATTGCTGACAGTAAACAATTTGGGCAACTGTATTAGCAATATTAGCAGATGATTTATGACATTAAAACATAATATAAATAATAAGCTGGAAATCCAGCCACTTCTGTAACATGATGATTAATGACCATGAGTCAGGAATTAATGTTTTTTTTTCCTAATTTGAAGACTCTGTTCTGTTGAACTTTCTGTTCAAACTTCTGTTTTTACCAGATGACAGCCCCATCCGTACAGTGCAGCCTTCACCTCAGGTTGTAGTCGGCCCTTCTGGTCCAACAGGTCCTGCTGGGCCTTCAGGTATGAATCCATTTGTTGGAAAAAGACACGATAGTACCACAGCGTGTCCTCAGACCAGTACAGTTTATGAAACCTTTCAATCTTGTTTGGCAAGTCAGTCTTTACAAATGCACATTGCACAATATGCTGTAAGTACTGGATTCAAGAAGGTTAAATCGAACTTTAACACTGCACAATAGTCACAGGCTGACTTAGCTATTGTTCTCCTCACTGTGTGAATGAAAAGGGCCTGCAGGACCAAGGGGACCTGCGGGGATACCAGGCCTGCCAGGACAGGACGTGAGTATCTGTCACTGAGGGCTGATGAGTTGACTGAGAGTTGATTAACATAAATGTGAAAGCACGACCAGTATCATTAATACATGTCCTTCTGTTTATCTGAGATAAGGGCAAGGAAGGCCCACGAGGCAAGCCTGGGTATCCTGGGCCTAAAGGAGATCCAGGGGAAAGGGTGAGGCCTCTTTAAAAATTGTCCTCATTACTGGATTAGCAGGCTGTCTGAACAGATCTGACTGTGATGAACTATCAAAATGCTTTTTGTTCTAAGTTTTTTAAGTGGCCCTAGCTGTCATGCAATCTTGAACAAATTAAATGTGAATGAGCTTTCTTCAAAGACTTACTCTGAGCCTTGACTAATCCTGCTCTCTCTCTTCCATCCAAGACCAGGCTTCACTAATCAGAGCAACCATGTCGAGTCCCTTCTGTAGTCCGTTCTCTAGTTGGACTCAGTCTTTAAACCTGATCCCCTTCCTCGACTAGCATGATTTAAGATTGGAGATCTAGTGAAGAGGCAGATTAGTACGGGGGATAAAGAATGCAAGCTGGTGAAATGTTTGTCTGCGAGAGTCCTAAATTGTTATTTTTTCTGTTTTTCCTCCACTAGGGGCCTCTAGGTGCCACAGGCGAGCAGGGCTTACCTGTGAGTATAAGATTATTGTATTACATAAAACCCACACACACATAACAAGATTATTTTATCCTGTTTTTACAGGGAGCACCAGGCCCTAAAGGAGAGCCAGGAGAAGGCTTGAATGAGGTAAGAGACATTAATGTCTTTACCTCCTGAGCTCATTTGAAAAATTATTAAAAAAATAAACATGATGGTTTTGCCCAGGGTGAGGCTATGCAACAGCTCAGGGAGGCACTGAAGATCCTGGCCGAGAGGGTCCTGATCCTGGAGCACATGATCGGCATTCATGGTAAGGGCAAAAACATTCTTCCTGACTGAAGAATGAAATTCCTAGATGAGAAGATTTATACCAGTTTCAAATCTGTTTATTATAAAGCTGCATGTTAGCTTACCTTAGCCTGGATTCAGGGAAATAGGGTAACAGCTTGTCTAACTCTGCCCATAGGTGACAAAATCCACCTGGCAGGCACAAGTAAAATTCATGAATATAACTAATGTAACAGTCAGAGCTGCAACAACTGCTCAATTAATCAGCAACTATTCAGATATACATCACATATTTCTGTTAATTAAACTTCCTAAATGGGAATGTTGTACAAATGTGAAACTTTTGGACTCATTTGAGCTTATAACCTATGCTTTCTGAACTTGTCATTTTTGATGAGAAACAAAGATGGGCACATAACCTCCAGTAAAAGATCAAGTTAGCATTTTAGCCGTTTTGTTTTTTATACAGTTTGGAAAAACAAGTTATAACGTACTTTTTTAGTGTGCTTCAGGGGGGATGGTACTGTAGATGGATTTTATTTCATTTAGAAAGAGTTTCCCCTGTTTCCAGTCTTTCCAGCTAATTACTGTACCTCCTGGCTATAGCTCCACATGAGAGTGGGATTGATCTTCGCATCTACAGCTCTGGAAAAAATTAAGAGACCACTGCAAAATTATCAGTTTCTCTGATTTTACTATTTAAAGGTATATGTTT
>JAUMHL010000005.1:20014543-20044909 GCA_032362345.1 Sandelia bainsii
AGGTCCAGTGTTTTCAGACCTCAAATAATGCAAAAAAACAAAACAAAACAAGTTCATATTCATTTTTACACAACACACTACTAATGTTTTAACTTAGGAAGTGTTCAGAAATCAATATTTGGTGGAATAACAATCACAGCTTTCATGCAGTGATCTCTTAATTTTTTCCAGAGCTGTATCTGCCACAAAGCAAATAATCATATTTCCCTAAATAACTCTTCCTATATTCCAGTAATTTCTTTGCTGATTGTTTTTCTGTGTTTCATATCTTAGGTTACACAGAGAACTCTGAAGGATCTGGATTTGGCAGTATGTCAGATCCACTGTCTTTCTCTCCCACAAAAACCAAGCGCCTTCAGCCTGTTCAAACCCCTCTACAAACTCCAGTACTGGGGGAGAGACAAAGACGTGGTCCTCTTTAAGAATACTGTACTGTAGTCTTTTGTATTTGTGTTAATAATTGTTATCGGTGTTGCAAATTTCGCTGAATTGGACATACATTTTTCCACGTCCCTTTATTTTTTTAATTGATTTTGTCTAATTGTCTTGTCATAAATGAATACAGTTATAAAGTGAAGCTCTTTGCAAACATGAGATGTTGAGCATTTCATTCACATGAGAGACCTTTTTGAGACATTTCACCTTTTTACTGCATGATCTTAGTCTACATAACCCTAGCAGCAGAATGTTCACGGTATTGTACAATGAAATATAATCTCATAAAATGTTATGAGGATTTTGGCAACTTTCTTTCCTGAGATAAAAGACTGCCTTGTAAACACATCTGTTTCCTTGGCTCAGAGTTCCCGAGACCTGGACACAAAGTGAACTCTTTAGTGTCAGAAAGATTCTTGGAACGACCTTGAGGTTCATCTTTTGTTAGCCTGTCAAACATATTTCTTCCGCTCCCTTCTTTGTGCTCTGCCTTGTTAAAGCTGAGGTAAGACATGACAAGCTGCCAAGAGTATCTGCTTAAAATAAAGTAAGGTGAAATGAATAGCATCTGGAGAGCAAAAGGTAGAGATGCTGCAACATTTCCAGTTCTCCTTTCCAGTGAGTCTTCATGTGACTGGCTGACAGAGCACTAAATCTGATAGGATTACATTGACTTCTTCATAAAATGCCTCCGAGATTTGTTTCAAACTGATATGATTATCGTATAATAAGTCTCTGAGAGACCGAGCCTGTTGCTCTCTGAATAAAGCTTTGACCATGTCTGGTACAGTCTTTGTTTTCTCCATTACAGGGTTCATAAGTTACAAGAATAGTTTGGCACACTGATTTCATTTCTGTCCATTAAATATAACTTTACATCTAGCAGCTGATTTGCTTGGCATGAAGACTGAAAACAGAGAGAAACAGCTGGCTCTCTCTGAAGATAACAAAATCCTCCTGCCCACACTGCCAACAGCATAACTCAGAATTGGATGTTTTGGAAATTTCAACCAAACCTTTCTTTCACCTGGTAAAAAAAAAAACTACAGAGGGGTTAAAAAAATTTTTTTAATGACTGTAAAGCCACCATCTCTGCTAGTTATACTGACACAGTATCCAATAATAAAACCAATTCATTTCATTTTATTTACTTAATCAAAGTTAATTTTAACTTTTTTGTAGTCTACAAATGTCTAACTCACAAAATAAACTAATTTGGGGTATGAATCTGTTGTGACTACCCTCTTGCAATAACACTTTGAATATCAGGAGGTTTGTCTCTTCTTGCTGACGCAGTATGAATGCAGACTCCACTTAACAAAAAATAGTCTGGGAGATATCAACCTCTAAAACATGACATTTTCACATTTTGGTTCAAATTAATTGAACCATATGTAACATGTGAATTACTAGAACTTTAGAGGTGCTAATAGGCAGATTTTGTTATCTTTGGACAGAGCCAGGCTAGCTGTCTCTCTTTGTTTCCAGTCTTTATGCTAAGCTAATCTAAGATAAGCTTAGCAGCTGCTGGAATTAGGTTCATACTGAACCCACAGATGACACTTACAAGTGTACAATATTTCCCCAGAATGGCAAAATATTTTTATTCCTTTTACTGCTATCCACTGAGATGAGATGAACCTGACTGTATCTGTTGAAGTTCATTTTCTGCTAAGTTATGACAGGTCATAAAGGCTCGAGTCTCCTGCCATTTAAAAAACATCTTGTTGTTGTGTATTGTGCATGTTTTTTTTTTATCTTTTTATACTAATGTCAATGTGCTTTGTTGTTTAATTTGCAAAACATTGTAATCAGCACATATTTATTTGTGCTGCTGATGACAGTAAGATTAAAGTCACAACAACAAAGGGCTTCATTTCAGAGTCACCACTTTATTACACATTTATTACACCAATACGTCACAGTGTATACAGACTGTTAACAAGCAGAACCTTCACTGCAGCCCCCCTCCTCCTACTCATCTTTCTTTTCATCCTTCTCTTTCTTCATGTCCTCCTTTCACTCCTGCTCTTTGTCCTGTTCGTGAGTGATCACATAACACATGTTGTCGCAGGCAAGGTTACCAGCAACATCAAGGAAGAAGTTTGTATACATCTGATTTACCTGTAAGCAAACAGGTGAAGGATTTATTGCACTTTTCTGTTTTATTTTTAATCTGCAGCTTTTCTGACAAGGAGAGCTTTGAGGTTTGCAGAGAGAGAGAGATCACGCACACTGTTACATCTACAGACAATAGCAGAGCTGGCTTTTGCCATTCAATTATCTCATCAGAAGAGGGAGATAAGTGTGGTTATGTATCATTGTCATATATTCCACTCTGGCCTCTTTATGCATCCTTTCATCTGTGCTCTGCCTGCGTGTTTTTGCCTTCCCCTCCTCCTCTGTCTGTCTCACTCTCCTCTTGTTTTTCCTGTCTACTGAACAGAGACATGTTGATATGAGGCCCGTTTGCACAGCCATGAGGGAACAACTCTCTGGTGCTTTTGATCAGCTGCAAGATCAGACATGTCCACCGCTCCCTGTGCACACTCCAGTGACTGATCATGCAGTATAATGGGCAGCCACAGACAACCAAAGATGCACACCCACACATGTTCTCTCTGTAGATCATACAAGCATGGGCACACACATGCAAACACACACACGCACCCAGTGGAGAGGGCCTGTGGTCCATGTGTTGGCTCTGCTCACAGTGGGGTGGCTTGTTTGCTGGACACAAGGGAGCGAGAGAGATGGTGTGTGTGATTTCCCCTTTCTTGCCCTTTTTTGCCTTTGACAGTAAGATGGATGATTGCAATCACAGGAGCCATCAATGAGACAGAGTGGAGGTCTATGAGGCAGGGAGACACAGCCATGGGAAACCAGCCATCAGATTACTGCACCCTGCTGCCATGGGAACACTGTGCTGTTTATTTGTGTGGAGGTTTTGTTGTTTCATATGCATTTTCTCCTCTCTTTCACCCCTCTGTGTGGCCTTTTGATGTACAGAACATGAAAGCATCCTCGCAAAATATGTGTAGGCTGCGAGAGGGGGACGGAGAAGGGGAGTGTTTACGTTTCACAACATAGTAAGCCTACTGTAAGTCAATATGCCTCTTCAAACCAGTGCAAATGTGACAGATTTCATAGCGATTAGACTGGTCTCTTTCATCCCTTGAGAGAAGGAGAGGCAGACTTTTCACTCCCAACTCAACGGATGTTTTTAAGAGAAACATCTGTTGCTGTACAAATGAGATTACTGTGTCTGTAGCCAGGGGCCGTGTAGGTTATGAATGGCACTGTTACTGAAGAGGGGGTCTGGAAGAGAGCTGAGAAGGATCTTTGTAATAAGCTGTAGATGGTAGTTAAAGCGTTTAAATCAAATGAAATTGCCTCAGATTCTGAGTATTCATCAACGCTCACCTTCAAGAGAATCACCACTGCCGGTACCTTTGAATCCCTATCTCATATTGATACATGCAATATTTCACCTTGTTGCCAAGCAACAATTCACCTCAGCCTCTGTAAACTTGTCCGCCTGTGACACGAAGTGATATTTCTTCCTACAGGAGAGGAGCAGAAAAGAAGAATTACTGTTTCCGTGTATTCGACTTTAGATTAATTATCATCTGTATTTCACTGAGCAAGATATGCATTATCTGCATCCAAGAACTTTGTTAATGATTTATGTTTTTGTACTACAGTGCACTAGTTCACTGTTATCTGAGTCATGGATTCCTGTGAGAGGCATCACAAGCCACAGGGTGGTCTCTACTGTGTCTGTGCACACTCACACACATACACACACCCACACACACACTCACTCCTCCACCTCCTCCTCAAGGACTCCTGCTCCTTCTGGGTCATAGACCTTGAAGGCGTAGAAAACCGTCTCCCCAGGGACAGCTCCTGACAAAACGCAGGTAAAGAGTGAGTAGACGTGAAGCATGTTGCGCTGACTCAGTTTCAGGTAATACTTTATGTGTCATTCATGGTTATTTTTTTATATTAAAAAACAGACAGTAGCTTTTTCTATCACACACCAATCACTATCACACCTTGTTAATTAACATTAATCCTGGTCATCCCCCTGCTTGGTATTAGTCTACTTGCTCACTGTTGGACTGGTTATATTATTTGGACTTTGTGTATGACCCCTGTCTGTCTCCGAACCTGAATGAGTCTGTCAAACTGCATCCCTCTGCATGTCCATGTCTGTCCTGCACTTGGGTCCTCTGTTGTCAGCCTGGTGTTACATACAGTACTAACCCATAGAGGTGGCAGAAGTACACAAACCCAACACTCAAGTAAAAGTGCAAGTACTCACTGTACATTTAAAAGTATTCCACTACACATAGAAAACTCGACTCTAGTAGAAGTACTGAATACATAATTTGCTAGGTGCAAAAATGGAAGTACTCCTCACAATGTACTTTAAACACTGTTCAACTAAGTGCTTTTATTAGTCTAGTCCAGATTTGTTCCACATCTGCCTCATGAATAAGGTTTCTGTAGAAACCTAAAAAAGTTCAAACCCTGATAAGTTTAATTTGTGTACAGACTCAAGGAGCGAATGATTGATAATTTCATTTGGAAAATCAACATTAACTTCATTTCTTCTATTCAGAAATTAATTAGTAGCAACACACCAACGAACCCAAACATTTTCAAAAGAGAAAAAAAATGTTGTGAACTTGTTTAACTTGAAAACAAACTTTGTAAAAAAAATAAAAAAGTAAAAAATATGGTGAAAATAATGAAAATGAGGACAAAGGTTGATTTTAACAAGCCATTATATGTCATCATTTACCTTTTTTAATGAGAATCTACATCTGTAAAGCAGATGCAATGTAGTAAGTAGAAAGTCCAGTGATAACATTCCTGCGTGAAATCCACTATCACTGCATTTAAATGGCAAACAATAGCTGTTGCTGAAACACATGCAGTGATGTCACACTGTGTCTCCACTGTGTGGATCTTCTTGTAGTTTTCATCAGATGAGTTCTACTTTTAGATACTACTAAGTCAACTGTGCTGCACCTGTTCTGTCCAGACAGTAGAGAACATGCTGTACATTGTTCCCTCAGCAGAAAGGTATGACATGCCATTTGAAGAATGCTGAATGAGCACACGTGAAAGAAGCTTTAAGGAAATGAAGGCAGCACATTTGGTTGACCTACATTTGAAAACATAAAGAGTAGATATGATTTTACTCAGAACAGTAACAGTAACTCGATATGCTAATAATTCCCTATGGCACATTAATGGGATTATGACAGAGATAAGTGGTCTGGTTGTTCTGGCCATCTGAAAACATTAATGTTGATAGACGTCAGTGGTTTAAACAGCTGCTGAGGCATCTGTGTCTGCAGGAAATGTCTCATTTGACAGTGTAAAGTGTTAATTCAGTGTCAGGGCACTAACGCAGAGGTGTAAATTTAAATGTTCCACATCACAGCTTCTGACTACTATCAAGTGACTCTTTAAGCACACACATGTTCACCTCCTCCTCCCTTCTCACTTTTCCAGTTTTCTTCTGCTTTCTTGCTGTAGCCTGAGCTACGACAGTATATAACTGATAGTAAAAGCATTAGCAAAATGAGCAAAGCTGTGTAAACTCAACAATGTTCAACCAAACACTATAGTGTGTGTGTGTGTGTGTGTGTGTGTGTGTGTGTTAGTTCAGCTGTCTTTCCTGCTAGCATGCCATGCCAGAGGTGCTGTATATGAACCGTATTATAAAGACAAGCTTCGCTGTCTAACAGCACTTATGAGATCATTCAGTTATCTATAGATCGGATGCAAGGAACTACATTTAATATAATTTAGCCCTCAGGTAAGAGACATGTAAACCAGCAGATACTGTATTTATGTCATTTCTGGAGGCAGTCTCAGTATTGCCTCCTTGAATCAAACGGGTTACACATGCACACATTACACCTAAATGCAATTATCACCTGGCCTTAACTCCGGGCCATCTTGCAAGTTTAATGGGGTTTTTTTAAACAGTGCATTTTATTCTACTTTTCTAAGTGTGCAAAGATGTGATACTTGCATAAGGCAGATATTCACAGCAAACATTTGATCACTTGATTGTTATGACTTTGACATGATATTTATTTGACAAAGTTGTGTAGTCACTAAGAAACTATTTTGTAAGTAATGTAAAAAGAAATAGCATGCCCAATGGTCTAGGATGAGTGGTCAGGTGTTGTAATGAAAAGCCCTCTGAGGCAAATCTGTGGGTTGTGACTTTAGGTTAATTGTCAGTAAAACTGACTTGTGTGTGCAGTAAAGTGAATGTTATGTAAATGAGACACAACCTGTAAAAACATCAGTATGGCCAGTAAGAGCCACAAGCAGCCAGCTGTTGATGGGGTGACACTATATTATAGTAGTACTGGAGTAGTTCAAAAACATAAATTATTCTTAGTTATCAGATTCACAGCCATGGTTGAGGATCAGCAGACTTTACAAACTTTAAAAGCAGCAAGTGGTCAGTGAGTTTGTCTCTTCACCTCTCACTGTCACAGAGGTTGTAGTTACAAATGATCTCAGTTCAGGTGCTGCAGCTGATGCTGCTGTTTTCACGAGCGAAACCAGTGGGTCAGGTCTTTGACCACATCAGTCCTGCCTCTGCTCCCCCTCACCGCCCTACAGGCCGTACAATAGTGTTCAGCCCAGAAGGTTGTTTGGTGCACGCTGTAGCTCCCCCTCCAGTCCAGGTGCCGCTTCAGCCGGGCCGGGTTGCGCCCCAGCATCAGCAGGTACTGGGCCAGTCCTCGCACTGTGGGGAAGTCATCCACGTGGATAAAGGCCTCGGGAGGCAGGAATCGCTCATAGTTCTGCCGTCCCGGACCCAATACCACGGGGACGGCACCGGCCAATATCGCGTTCCACAGCTTCTCCGTGATGTAGTCGGTGTGCTGCGAGTTCTCCAGCGCCAGATAGAACAGGTACCGTCGGACCAACCGCACCACGCTGCTACCGCCGCTGTCCTCCGGTAACGGACGGCCCCCGCGCCCGAACACGTCCACCTTAATATACCGGCGGAGCTGGTGGTAAAAGGCCACACGAGCATGGGACTCCGACCAGTTGCTGATGACCCAGGCTACGAGGCGGGGCCTGAGAAGGTGTGAGCGCGACGGTATGTGGAGCGGCTGCGCGTAGCTATTTAGGAGACCTCTGTCTTTGCGCTCACGGGGAATCAGATACCCATACGGGAGGAAAACATCGGAATCTGTCCGGTAGCTCATTGTGAGGTTGAAAACACCCTCAAAACGCCACAGTCTGGGTGTGTGAGTGGGGGACTCATAGTTCATCCATATCCACTTTTGCGCAAGTGGCCGCGGTTCTGGTGGCAGTTCAGCGTGGCCGGTGGCAACCTCCCGGTGGTGGATGATCACAGCATCAGCCTGTGGGTACGCGCGCCAGTCGTCGGTAAACGCACACCCACTGATCTGATACTGTGCAAAGCAGTCCGGAAGTTTGCGGTACCTACCGAAAGGATGCGTCCATAATAATAGAGTCGCTGCTCTGTTGTCCTCGGAGACAGAAAGAAATGGATCCAGCGTAAAGGGATCCGGTAGGCTGATTAGGAAGAGTCCCAGGAATGACAAAAAGCCGACCGTAGCCACACACACAGAGGAGCAGGTCCTGTTGAGAACAATCACACAACTTTTTATGCGCCAGGACAAATCTGAGCGCCTGTCTGCTCTGCGCGCTGAGACTGTGTAGCGGCCTGCTGCTCTCCAATCAGCCCGAGCTCCCATCAACGCCCTTCACCCCGAAGATTCCCCTAAATGTCCAAAAAAGTATTAAGATTTAGCTGTTTCCTTTGTCCATAAAGTAGTGTCGGACTTTCAACAAAACTACAAGTTCAAAAATCAGTCTCACTGTTCCTTGTAGCATACCGACACACCCAGGTGCTCTACTTTAAAAGTCACTGTACTTCCAGGTGTGATAACGAGTTCAGATTAGGTGCAGTTGAGATTATTTGACCATGAAACCTACACTAATCCATTATCCCGACGAGCTTCTCGCCGCCTGTCTTGCGCACTGGTGGTGTGTCATTTCTGTCTTCTTGGTTAAAACTAAGTGAAACATTTGTACCCGTGCTTTGAGCGCAAACATTTTGACGTGGCAGGGTCTGGGTTCCTGTTACTGGTGAATGGGGCTTTTGTGATGCCTGCTGACTCTCGGTTAGCCTCACTGACACTTTTAGGTATGTAAACACCTTGTCCCTGGGCGCGGTGTCCTCCTGATGAAATAAACACAAGTCAACTTTTAAAGAACAAGACATATTTTTCATTATTAGCCTATATATTCTTTTATGATGGATGTCAGGAGTCAAATAATAACCCCGTGGAGTTTAGAGAACTGGCAACATGGAAGACCCATTTAACGTTGTGCACCATAAACTCGATTGAAATATCTATTAACCAATTTGTGAGTTTTATTTCTCGAAGTGAAGCAGCTCGGAGGCTGCTCACTCCTCCGTGTATCCTCGTCTAAAGCGCTAAACGAGCCATTCACCACTAGGTGTCTCCCTACACAAGCACAAAGCCGCCTGGGAAGCGTCGTGTGCAGCTGTAGTGACATTGGAATCTATCTCCAAACATGCATGTTTAATTTGACCAATGAATAAACATTTCTTTTGGAAATTAGTCATACAGCAGCAAGGCTTTGAAAAGGTTTGTCTTGAATGTTTTATTTATTAGATATGACCCACCACTGCAAAACCCTCTAACTAGAAATGCTAATAAATGACTCACAGTTTTAATTTGGGGATTTATGATAAACAAATACAGGAATAACAGCTTTGTATAAAAGCTGTCCAGGTTGTTGTCGTTGTGTGAATGAATTCTGATCAAAACTTATGAAAAAATGATGAGGCAGCAGGGTTGGAAACCCTGCACTGTGTGTTGCATTTGAGCTCTGGTGGGCCGGGAAAACACGCCGTGACTGGGACAACATTATTCCTCCCAACAGACACAGAGTATGTCATGAAGTCTGAATGTGAGCAGAAAAAAAAGGCAGACAAGGAGGAATGGGAGGAGATGAAGCAAGAAGCATGTGTGTCTCCACTGGGCCCTCCTCCTTCCTGTTACATCCATTCACTTTTCTTCACTGTGTTGCCAAAAAAAAAGAAGAATCTGTTTGTGTGCTTGCATGTGTGTGTTTGTGTGTGTGTGACTAGTTATTCCCCTAAGAGGTTTTGTATTCTTTCTACATTATTTATCCTCTCTTTCATCTGAACAGTTCTATTTTCAGCTGATCATTTACTGTCCTGCCCGGGGTTATCTTGCGCTGGGAAGTAATGCAGCAGCTCGCAGGTTATGGAATCATGATGAGGCTCAGCATTGTAAACACATGTAGGCCTGTGTCCTTCCTCAGAAATAGCAGGGGTGGCTGATGTCAGGAAATAACACATAGGAATGAGTTTGTTTAGTCTTCTTTCAGTTCAGTTAATCCCTTTGTTATGCAGCACAAAAGCATGCAAATGTTGCTGGAAATGTGCTATAATTAAAGTTGAACTGATTGGTGATGTGGTGACATTTTGTTCAGCTCATATTACAGACAGGGTGATATGGTGCGCAAAGCTTGGCATTTATGCTTGCTTTCATCTTTCCTCTTCTCTCTTGTAAGAAATTCTCTATCAAGCACTTTCATTTAATGTTGCAGACCTTGAATCTCCGTGGGGGGATCGATGTGGCGTCTTTCTCTATACAACCGTCACCGCAGCTGCTGGCCACAAGTGTACATGTATGCAACAAGGACAGGACAAGAAACAGAAAAAAGGGCTTTTGAGGTCATTTAATATTGTCCTTGGAAGTCACCTTTGTTTCCAACACTGCATATTTTGCAGACGTGTGTATCTTTTTTCTGCAGTTTTGTACTTTTTTGCCAGGCTTGTGTTTGTCTCAACCTTCCTGTGTCTCAAAACTAATACCACTGTGTATCTTTATGTGCTTCTGAGCGAGTGTGAATCATAGCAGCACAGGGATAAGAGTTCAGTTTTTGATAGGACCCCCAGGTTTTCACTCATCTTCCCTATTGATTTTCTCTTGCTTTCCTTTTTGCACTCCCAGGGGATGGAATGTCTCAATTGGTCTCGGCCAGTGAAAGAGAGTGTGAGCGATAGCGAAACAGATAGAAGATGAGGGAATGAGAAAAGACAGTAGAGGGAGAAAAATGAAGGGAGACAACGTAGAGAAAAAAAAGGAGGAATATGAAGGAGGGGCTCCTTGGTCACAGAGGCCCTTGCTGACCCCTGACCTTGATCATGACCTTAAAGGTTACCCCAGAGGTCAGAGGTTGTGTGAAAGTGCCACTGCGACGATTCACTCCACTGTTGTGTGATGATGATCTTATGCAGCCTCCCCAGCCTGTCTGACATGATCAGTGTTGCTCTATGCCTACGGCTCCCAAGGGCCACACATCCATCTCTAACCCGGCCACACGAGGCCCGCTAAAAGCACCTTACAGGCAGAGTCAATGAGCAGGAGGAAAAGGGACACAAACAGAGAAAAGTGGGAAAGCTAGAGGACAGAAAGGCTGTTTTATTTTATGCCCCGTAGCTCTATGGAGGGGATAACATCTAGTTGTATAATGGCACTGACACAAAGAATGTGTGTTTATTTTTTTATTTTTAAACTTTAACCACATGTACATGAACTGATTAAGCTTTTAGAGGTTAAATGTGTGGACCTAAATGCGTTCTTTTTGGCTGTCCTTGTCATGAACAATTTACGCCTGTTTTTCTCCTCTCTAATTTTACCACTGTAGTGCATTAAAACAAAAAGACAAGCTAGGAAAAAAAAAAACTCTCAAGTCGCCCATGCCAGACATGCACGAACCTCTGTAGCAACAACATTATAATTTGTAGGTGGATTGATAACTCGACTAAGACTTGTTCTGACTTACAACGCTGTGTACCCCCTACTGCTTCAAAGTAACCCAGCTTCAGTGAAGCTTCAGAGCTTCAGAGACAACACTGTGTGTAGAAATCCAGAGAGTCTGAGAAGAACGCTTGACAGTACAAACTCGACTGATTTGTAATGTTAACAACAAAGTTTGCATTAAGATATTCCTACCAAATTACATTTTTACTGATTTTAATTCATTCCAAAAACAAATCAGCTTATTTCAGGCTATTTGAAGTGAACAGTATACTACAAAGCGATCTTAGTAATCTTAGCAAATGTCTAAAAACCGAATACTATACATTTTAGAGTCACTTTCATATTTACTTTCATATTACTGATTGATAAAGTATTTTTCCTTTCAGTTTTATTTGTCAAGTTAATATCAGTGGCATACATAATGCGTCTTTTATGTGTTTCATTTGTGTGATGGTGAGAGATAACTATATAAACACAGCATAATGGACTCACTGCAAAGCTACTAAGCCTGTGCGGATTATCTCAGACCTGTATTTCTGGTTTGGCTTAATTATAGGTAGCATCACAAGTCATGCAGGCCAAGCCAAGGAAATGCTGATTAACATGGCGGAAAGGGGAAAGAAATGAGAGGATTAAACACAGGAATCATTGGTTCATATGCAGTATTGTGTTTTAAAAGTAAACACATCTTTTCAGTATTTATTTTGTATGTTGGTGCAGATCAATGTCACAAAGTGTTTTAAAAGACAAACATGCTATGGTAACAATTGACACCAAGGTGAATCATGCAGCTATTATAATGATCCTTTATTATTTACCGTGTAATTGACTATTAATTGTAATTCAGTACATCTCATGAAAAGCATGTGACGGGGTGTGAAGGACAAACTAAAGCCAGCCTTTATTTCACTGTATTATATCTATAAATGAACTATAAAATAAGGCGATGCTATTTGGGCTACATATAAGTGGAGCACTGAGAACTATTCATACTGTAAAAGGAGGGAGACACAAACAGCCAAATCAAATCAGGTAATGGCCTGAAAGTTGAGCTAATTCGCAGCACAAAAATGTCCACCACACAACGCAGTGAACGAGGCGTCATTATCTATGGCAAATTATTGTATTATTTTTAGTGAATGCAATTAAAGTGCAATGACTGTAAAGAAATGATTAGAGACAAAAAAAAAATATGACTATGAAATATTTGTGTTAAAGGCTGAGCTGATAGAAAGCCTGTAGGCTGTGAGCCTTCAAGAGAGAGAGAAAAAAAACTCTCAGAAGTGTGAATGCAGGCGTGGATTTTCCACACAGGCAGGCCTCACAAAACGCTCGGCAAGTCAAATTTGGGAAGCCACAAAGTGCTAAAAATGAAAACTATGTGTACAACAGATGTGCTACCCTGATAAAACTGAGCAACTCTGCTCTGCTTCGGTGTGCAGTGCAGTTGGAGGCTGAAGCTGAGGTGTGACGCATTTTAAGGTGCACAAAGCGGCACAGGATGACACAAGAATTCAGGGCACTACATACACGGAGTGTAATTAGACATTCTTTGCATATCCCTCTGAGTCACATCCACACACTGAGGGGGTCAGAGGACATGGTCAGTGGGACTGACGCCTCAGGAGCAGCCAGGGTTCAGTGTGTTGCTCAAGGTCACTTCAGCAAAAGATATATATGCACATTGACACTCTAACCACTGGGCTGCCCTGCTGCAGCAGAGACTTGACTGGATTAACAACTCAACAATCTTCTTTGATTAAATAATCTGATTAATCTCTGAGTAGCAAATGAACGCTCTGATGACAATGTCTGACTAACATGAGTTAGTAATTGTAAACTGAGAAACACATGAACTTGAAAATATCTTATGCCAGGTGTAAGTCCATGTCATCTTTTACCAATTCTTTAAATGGCCAGTTTCAGCAGGTCCTCTCCAAGGCTGCTTTGACTCTATAGACCAACCCATATAATTAAAACAGAATAAAATATAGCCTATGTACCATGACAATCAAATGACTGTGTTTTTTTTAATTATCTAATTAGAGTTGAATGTTTTGTTTTAACAATTTGGACAGAGACCAACCAGACTTTAAGCTGGGATTGAATTTTCAGCTGAACCTGGCGAATTCAATTTCTTTAAATAAAATCTTAGTTTATAT
This sequence comes from Sandelia bainsii, assembly GCA_032362345.1. Lineage (NCBI taxonomy): Eukaryota > Metazoa > Chordata > Actinopteri > Anabantiformes > Anabantidae > Sandelia > Sandelia bainsii. Next base: position 20,028,045 of record JAUMHL010000005.1, read on the forward strand.
TATTAAAGTTATCACATGTTCAAAATGGAACAAAACATAAATCTTTCACTGGAATCAATTAAAAAAACAAAACAAACTAACAAAAACAAACAATAAAAAACAAAACTTATTAGGCTGTTCAAACATTGAAGTTTATTTATTTATTTTTTATTAAATTTATACAGTTGAAACAGAAAAGTGACTCGTGTAAATTAGCTGTTTAAAAAAAAACAACTCCTTAATTTCTAAATCTAAAATTTTTAAAGTGTGTGCGTGGACTAAAATTAGCTTATTTCTTATTAATTGACTTTTTATTTCTCAATCTGACAGTCGAGCTTAATTTAGCTTAACAAGACAGAGCGCGGATCAGGTAATAAATCATTAGATGTTAAATACAAAAATTCTTGTAGTTTCTCAGAGCAAACACTGGCCCTGAAGCTCTCTCGGTAGATTTGTTTTTCCTTTTACATAGGCTATGTCTTCTAAGTAGCCTCCTGGCATTATTTTTGTATGATCTTTGCTCTTCATAATACATGATCAAACAAACGACAACATCAAACATGGACTCGTCTGCCGCTCACCCTTCCTTTTATTTCAACGAGTAATTGAGAAAAAAAGAGTCATTTAGTACCAGCTCTGTTATTTACCTGTAATATCTGAATGTTGATAAAATGCTATTTAAACAATTATAATGGCGTTATTAAGGCAACACTCCCGTGAGCAGAGTCCGTTCCGTACAGCAGCTGTCGCCGGGCAGAGCGGCGGAGTGAGTCCGCTCCGGGTGTTCCCGCCGCCCGGTCCTCTCCACTGAACTCCAACCCCCGCGCTCTCTATCAGCATCTCATTCCTGTCTCAATATGTCTCAAGATGGCGGCCAATGCAGGATCGATGTTTCAATATTGGAAGCGCTTTGACTTACAACAACTACAGGTCAGTTCAACCTCTCTTTAAATCGTCTCCCCTCGCTTCGCTTCGGCCGCCTCGTCTCTCTTCTGCGGCCGTGTTTTGTGTTTTTTTCGGCGGCCGCCTCGTAGGTGTTTCGGAAGAGAATTCAAGACCTCTTCCTCACATTGATGAAAGTGGCTCTCTCGCTGATCAGAAATTGATCCTCTTTGTTCAATTCAACATCGATCGGACACTGCAACTGGGCAAGCCGGGGCGACGCCGCGGGGATGCGCCGAAATAAAAACAAAACGACGGGGCTTTGGCGGACAGCTTTCGGGCAGCATATCTTTATTGCGTGTTCTTCAACTTTTAGCGGAGCGAGTAGCCGTAGTTAGCCCGACGCTTTAGCCGCTGTAAGGTTGGATAATTTGGGGAAAAAATAAGTGCGACTCATTATACGGTGGCGCTGTGGTGACACCAGCCGCTGAGACGGGCAGCTCAGACAGACAACAGCGCTTCGCTTGTGTGTGTTTTCCCTGCTTTTTTTAACTGTGAAATTGGTAAGTTTAGTTGAAGGAGGATGAAAACATTAGCGACGTTATCGGCTAACGGTTTTGAAGCAGTTTACGTTGAAGTCGTCTCGCTGATTATGGTTGATCAACTCGGTCGTTTTTTTTTTTTTCGGTTTCCCCCCCTCCTGACGGGCAATTATACACAGTGAGGTTTTTATAGACATTGCCACGTCTGTGAAAGTGGACGGGACGGGACAGGGTTTGTTGACGCGGTGTTAGTACAAATACGAACGATCATGACCTTGTTGATTATGATGAACTCCAGAAACGTCCCGACCTCACGCACGCCGCTAATCTCGGCGTGCGCGGAGGAGATCTATGGCACAGTAAAGGATATGGGGGGAGATATTGGGCCTATTCACAGTATGAATATATGGCCTGTGTATATTAGAGCGTGTTTGAACTATCACAAGACGTGTAGACAATGGCACTGTTGTGTTTTCTCGTGGCATTTAACGTGCGGTGCTGAATTTCAAATCACAATTTATGAATATTAGTAGCCCGGCTGCCGTCATCTTTAACATAAGATTGCATTATGTAGGCTAACCCAATTGTTCATACATTATTTTGTAAATCTCACAGGCTCGGATTTAAACTTTTATTTAGGTCATGATGCACCAATGACTGTGTAGACAAAAGGACAGTGAACAAGTCTTCCCAGCGGGCTTTGTGTTGCACTTGATGCCACATCATCAAGGCTTCACTTCTCCTATTTATTTGATCTGGTTTGGGCCTCCTACTCGTGCCCTCTTGTTCATGCATTATGTAAAAAAATGTGAGGCTGCTTTCTCTTTTTTTTTTTCTGCACTATCTATCTCCCACCCCCTTCCTGCCCCCCCCCCCCCCCCCAACAATCGTTCTCTCTCTCTCTCTCACCTCCCCCTCCCCTTCTTTTAATTTTTTTCCCTCTCTTCTCTGGCCGTTCACCCAGCTTTCACCCAGTTCGCCCCGTTTGAACTGGTGTGTGTGTGTGAGAATTTGTCTGAGATCAGTCTTTTTCGTAGATTGACTGCCAGCACAGACAGTGAAGGCACTGCCAGCAGCCAGGACATGAAAAATGCATCGCATAAGTTTGTGATAAGGCCCTGGGTAATTATGGCAAAGGCCCCTATCACAAGCGATTAGTCAGGACAGTGAATCTGAGCGTGTGCGAAAAGGCTGGCGGTTGGCAGGCCTGTCTGCAGGATAGGAATCACTTGGTGCTGGTGTGTGTGTGAGTGTGCGCGCAGAACTGCTCAGAACATTCACTGTCTATTATTGATGACATCTTATTTACTCTCCCTCCCACTGAGATGCTCCTAGAGGAAAGCCTTCAGAGAAGAACCTTTTTTTCTTATCTGTTTTATGAGGATAATGTGGGGTTAGCATGATATGATCATGGTCTACACACGGCCTTGTCAGCCAATTGCTTTCTCATTTGCTTCTTCCTTCTGATCGAATGGACAGTATGCACTGTACTCTTACAATCACAGTCTGTTTTGTCTCCGAGTGAGGCTCCAGCAAAAGGATGTTTTTTTTTGTTGCTTTTGATGATGAAAATCCAACCCAACCTAGATGTCAGTAGCTTTAAGCCATCATAGCGTCTATTCCTCCGGCTCCAACTGCTGATGTTCATTAAAATCCTATTTGATCAGTGTGTCCTATTCTCAGTGTGAGAAACTAGCTAGGTGGTTGTTACAGGACAGAGAGTGCTTTGAAACAGCACAGCAAGCTGTTAACTTGTCTTCTCTGCGTGCTTATTTTTTTTCCTCCCTTTTTTTCCCCCCACCACTACAAACACAAATGGGTGCAACAGTGATGCTTTTAGCAAGGTCTCGCACACTTGCAAAATGGATCAGTGATTCAGAGATGATGGCAGGGTGACAGTGAATTACAGATGGAGGAGGTTTTAACGTCTGTAATCCCTGTCCGTCCATTACAGAGTTGAGTTTCTTTAGAGGGGATCATCACTCTTCTCTCTGTTGTTTTTTCTTTTTCCTTTTTTTTTTTTTTTTTTTTTTTAACCTAGTCAAGCAGTTTGCTGGAACATTGTGTTTCTACTTGAGACCGAACAGAGATTGCGCTTCATTACAGGCAACATCTAAAAACATATGAGCGAATAGCTGGGCCTGAACCTACACTTTATATTTTTGATGTCAAATTAGAAAATTAAGAACAGACCTTTTTTATTATAAACAATTCCCACTTTAGGTCTATTAAGTCTACTTCTCACCTCATAACATTTCCTGGAACAAAGCATCCTAGAGCCATTTTGAAAAATAGTTCACTATGTTAGCGGACAGCTAAATAGTGACTTAGATGAAAACTGATCTAGAGCTTGTTCTTATTCGCCACCTCCTAATGGGTAAATTTAGGAAAAGGGTTTTGTAAGCTGATCCAAGGTCTGTGGTCAGTGGCAACCTGAGTTGTTTAAATCTCTCAGCGACTGGCCCGCTGTTGTCTGCAGGAGTTTTAGTGTTAATTTATGAGCTGGTTGTCTGAACTCACTGGTGGGATATTTTTACCCCTCTGTTGCTGCACAGGCTGGGGGAGCATAGAGGAAGGGGCATCACGTCATGCTTTTACTGTAGCCAACCGGTTCTCTGCCCAGTGACAAAACCTGGCATTGGGACTGAGGTTTCACTGTGTGTTGGTGGGTGGTGAGCGACTAAGCATGAGTCAGAGAGAGGGATGAGTGCATGTCAGGTCTTTGGTCTGCCCTCGTTCTACTTTGGTTGGGCCTCTGTCCTCCTACTTTCTAAGAGGTTTTAGCGTGTCCCTGTGAAGGATACACTCTGTGCGACTGAGAGAGACGTGCAGCTCTTAGAAAGCTGGAAAAGAAAAACTTCATATACCTTATCGGTGGGTAATTCTCAGCAGAGGCCCATACTTCCCAACTCCTCAGCGATTTAGTGTACGTCAGACTCTGGCTCAGTTTCGTCACCCTCCCTCTGCTTTGAGGAGTGGCTACACCACTCTCAGTTTATCTGATTTAATACAAAAATTAAACAAATTCTCTGAGAGCCGTAATCTAAATGAAAATTGTTATGTTGGCGTCGCAAAAGAAAATTTGAACAATGTCATCTGATATTTAAAAAAAAAAGATAAAAAGCACTTAACAGAAGTCTAAAAATAGGGGTACCCAAACAGATGGAGTCAGCAGCTCTCAATGCAGGCTTTAGGCAAAAATGTGTGACAAACAGACATTTTGATTTAATAACATTCAAAGGTGTGGAAGTTTATGCTCATGATAAAAATATCACATTATTTTTACAGTTTGTAATTATAGAAGAGGTATAGCATTTCACTAGAACTGCTTGCCCTTAACATGGTGTTAGTATAATATGTAAATGTATAGATAAAGATATATATTTTTTGGCATGTTTGCCTTTATTTCATAGCTGACAGTGAAGAGACAGATAGGAAACATGTGGAGCGAGGTGGTTTTGACATATAACAATGTTGCCTGGCCTGAATTGAAACGTGGATGTTGTGGGTAATGGGCATAAGCTGTAACCCTGCAGTTACCAGGGTGCTCCAGATATAAATATTCTAATATTAAATGATTATAATAAAATAATTTTCCTTTTCTGTGCACAGTAAGAGTTTGATAATAATCCAGTATAATTTGATTGCTGTAAGGCAAAATGTTTTATACTAAGAAAACTTTTTTTTTTTTTGAAAATGTTGAAAATAATATCAGTTATTTAGTAAGAGATACCTAGGGGAAAAAACAGCACAGTCAAGTTATAACAACCACAGTGCAATGATTTTTATTTATTTATTCTCTCACTTTGAAATGTATTAACACAACTTGTTTCACAACAGAGTTTCTATGACGAAGAGTTAAAATGTAAGATACAGTTTCTCCACAGGCCGATTGAGGACATCACAGTATAATAGAGGGCCACGGCCCTAACGTGAAATTTCTGTCTGGATTCTCTTAAAACAAAGTTTCTGCTGTCACCTAACTTTGTCTTTTTACTCTGAAACATACTAAGAGGGAGAGAGCATGGAGGGTCTATAAACATGTGACATAAAGAGGATGTATCATTGTTATTGCTCTATTAAAATCTATGTTCTCCATCTGTAGTCAAAGCTCACAAAAACATACATTTTATGAAGTAAGAGAGAGCTACAAGCAAAAACAATCCCCTCAGGATTTATAGTTTCAGTTTACAAGTGTGAGATGTTTAACTTGTAATACTCTTTTATAAACAGTTTAGTGTATTTGGTTATTTGTCCTCCAAATATCGGATTTTAAAACAGTTATTTCTGTTAACATCAAATCACCCGAAAATGTGTGTTTTTCTCAAATATTGAATCAGTCAGACTACAGAAGATTATACCCTTAAAGAAAACATCCTAATAAATAATGTCTCCTAAGGTTGGGGTCTGGATAGCCAGTATTTTTCAAGTACTTTATGTCTTGGCGTACTCAATCAATACCTAAAATAAAATTGTATTAATTTGTGTCAACTGTGCTTTACCACTCTCTACAAGCTGCACTATGTCCTGTGTCCTTAGTTTTTACCTGCAGGAAATCACTAACTCAAACCCCAGTCTTGCAGAAATCTCACAAAGTAGCTCTTGTGATTATATTCGAATAAACTTTACAGTGCATCAAAATGTAAAAAATTTAAATTTATATGTGATGTGGCTCATATTTGCTTTAAAAATCTTTATCTTACTTTAACATCTCCCACCAGATTTGACCAAATCACTTTAATGTCGGTACACAGACAAAAGTTCTTCACAACCAGCAACAGCAGCAGAGGGGGCAGTTTCCAGAGACCTATTTTCAAGTGGCAGGCATTATTTACAGACCCACTTGGAGTCTCTCTCACCTACAGCATCATAGAGTTTCAGCGTATCTCATGACAGAAGCATCCATTATTGCGCTGCTCTGTATTCCTGTAGAGAGAGAGCTTAGGCTTCACTGACTGGACTCTTCTCTTTAGACTCACTTTGTGGATTATACTGGCTGAATGTTTCCACTTGTACGTTTGAGGAAGATGCCCACTTTATGTGGAAAATCAAGCGTACTTTTCAAACTGTGCCTCCAAGGCCAATGTGATCTTTTATAGGCTATTGTTTATCTGGTAACATAAAGCCTGAGGTTTTCAATAAACAGAAATCTTGCATTCCCAAGGGAAAAAAATGTCAATTTAAATGAATACACAGTGAGGAGCAACGAAACAATCAGTCGCTCTTATCTTTTGACTTGTCCACCACATTTTCAGCTACAATGCCAACTTTTTCATTAATTTGTATACACCTGTTATTGATCATGTCACGGTTTTCTCAAAAATAATTAAACACATTTTCAGACAAAATCACTTTAGGGCTGCAGCTGTTGATTCTATTTTGATAAATCTGGCTATTATTTTTCAATTAATTGATTGTTCGGTATTTTCCACTTTCCACTTTACCTGTCACAACTTCCCCAAGCCAGAGATGACATCAGTCAAAAACAGTAACAGTTTACAATGAGATAAAATGCTGAAAAGCAGAAAATCATCACAATTGAGAAGGTACAATCAATCACTGGCATCTTTTACTAGGGGGGAAAACAAACTTAAACGGTTAATCAGTTGTGAAAATAGTTGCTGATTGTCTATCATTCAAGTAATTACATTTTATTTTTAAGTAATTCATCATTCTTTGTGTGTTTCCATTCTACAGTCATTTTACACCCTACAGGCAATACGTGATGGTTAAAGTTAAGTGAGGAAACCTAAGAAATGTGTGGTGAGAATAACTGTGAATAATGACAACTCTGGTGAAAAACTGACTTAAAGCAGCCGAGGAAATCTGAGCTTTAAAAAAACCCCCATTTCATTGGCTGTTAAGGGGCAGATTTCTGATGACCCAGCAAGCCGAGCCTGGATGAGATTTAAAGTATTTTGAAGAGTTAAACAAGACGTTAACATGGAAATATAAACAGGGGCAGTGGACTAGAAAACGAAACAGAGGCCCATTTCCACGAGGTACCACGATGTGATAATTTAGACCGACTGCAGATGGCCACACACTGGGGGCCAGTGTTCGAACCGTTTTTGACAGGTTTGGCTGAGAGCGCCGCTGAGTTTGACGCTAATGCGGTGCTTCATTTTGTTTCACAAATGTGTCGCTCTGCATAAGCCATGTTGAAATTTGTTTCTGCAGCAAATACTCTGCGGCCTTCAGCGTGTGGTGTAGCCAAGCTATTGGTGAACCACTCGCCCTACCTAATTTTAGTGTTGTTTATTTCCCTGTTATCAAGGAGTCTGGGCTAAATAAGGCCAGAGTATCCTTATGTGCAGGCCTTATCCCATGACAACCCATGACTCCGGTATCAGTGTCCTATTAGATCATTGACCATAGGTATTGAATTCTAATAGGCCTATTGGTGTGTCCTAATGGTCCAAGTATTGAATTATGATATTGGCAGGGGCTGATGGCCTCAGGATTGAATTATGATATTGGTGTGCTGCAAGCTAATGGTTCTCGGTATTGAATTATGATATTGGTGCACTTTGATGGTGTAGGGATTGAATTATGATATGGCTTTGCTATCTGCTAATAGCTCACTCTGTGTAATTTTCAATGTCAATCACGGCTTCAGTTGCTAGATCCATAGCTGGCCTTCAGGCTCGACGCATCAGTCACATCAGCCTTCAACCTTTAGCCTCACTTCAGTTTCTGTTTGACTCTCTGCCTTTTTATCTGCTTTTGTCAGTTTGTGATTTGCTGCTGGATTCATCGCTATTGTTATAAAAATAAGGGTTTCATGCAAATAGTGCAAGAGTGAGCAGTTTATTGTTTATATGTTTACATTACCTTGAAAATCCCTCCATTCACCTTTGTGATGAGGGCTAGAACAAACTTTCATGTCATCCTACTATTACTCAGTAAATAGTGTGTTTAAAATCATTTGAAATTCAAGCTGCAGGGAATTTGTCCTATTGACTCATTGTATTAAGTATTAATGATTTTTTCTCCTGTTTAATTTTTATCCTTATGCCTATGAGAGGAAGAAATGATGGATGTTGTAATGACAAGCTAATGTCAGTTTATAGATGTTAAATTAGACAAAGTGTTTTATTGATTTTCTGGCCTCTGTTCAGTGGGCAGTTAGTAACTCTGTGTGGATTTGGCATTTCTATCCACCACCGTATGTTATTTTTAAGTACCCTAATGTGAAACACCTCTGAATCTGCACTAATTACATTTTTTTGGTAGGTGTCCACACCTTTGCAGTGTTTATGTTGAGCTCATTCCCATTTTGGTCGTTTCAAGCCAACCAGAGCTGTGATGGCCCTGCTGCCAGCTCACTGAGTAAATGGACGGCCTGCTTCTGTGTCAGCCCTCTAAAAATAACACAGACTGCTGGCTGGGCTCAGCAGAAAACTACCACCGATTATGATGATTCAACTACCCTGTATTCACAGGTGTGTGTTGGATGGGGGTGGGTTATGCTTAACAAATCATTCTCTGTGTTTGCTCTGTTATTCTCTGATTAAGCTTTAAGTTGTAGGTTGGTGAGACTTTGCTCAGTCAGAGGAACTTCGAAACTGTTGATGTGTATGAAGTATAATCATTGTATCTATATGTTTAGTGAACCAGTGTTTTAAATTGTTGTGGTAAATTAATTTAAATGCTAGAACCCTGCTATTGTTACAGCAGAAGCTAATGTAAAATCAAAATACTTGTGTGTGTGTATGTCTACCAAATCTATACAAATCCTTCAGCCCTGTATCTGTTTAACTGATTTGAACGTCCTCAGACTGTATCTTAACCTCACCCTGACCTTGGACTCAAGCAGCTGTCAGACTGGAGCCAGGGTTCAGAGGTGGTCTGACCTCCCAGACCTCAGAATGACCTGGGCTGTCTAACTGGCCTAACCTTTAGAGCTAACAGATCATGACTTCACCATCTGTCTTGCCTTTACCAGGTCTAGCCTCCTTGAACTTGAACTTGTTTGGATGTGGAAAGACGAAGAAAACAACTCAAGAGAGAAAATAGTCACAGAATTAGCCTAGGCTGTTTTCATATGCACATGTATTTGTTTTATTTTCTAAAGGATAACCAAATGTGAAGGCAGACGTTTCAAAGTTAAGTCTTTGTTTACTTATTTGTGAATCATTTGTGACTTCCTACTTGGCTTGTCGGAGTCACGGTGTGTCCCTATTTAAAACCATATATGAGTATCCACATTGCTAAGCTCTGTAGCATACCATCTCATTTTTTAAAAGTGAGAGTTGTCCTCTTGGGGAAGGGGGGAGGGGGAAGAGACTGTGTGTTTAGTAGACACAGGCTCATCCGCTGACTGCTGTCTGACCCTGACTTCAGCGGTATGGTTATTAATAGGCCCAGAGGCCTCAACTTCCAGGAGGCCCTCTGATCAGCTCCAGATGTGGAATGAGTGAGGACAATTCTGCGTTAGCCTATCCATGTTTCACATGAAGCAGAAAGGAGAGAGATAGGCATTCGGCAAGACTGATAAAGAGTGAGGGAGGGAGGAAGGGAGGGACAGGAGACCTTTCCACAGCAGGAGTGTGTTTTGTGAGTCTTTGTTTTCATGCGTGTGTGTTTTTTTCGTTTATTACACTCTCTGCCCTCAGACCAAAAGACCATAAAAACGTATGGCATCACCATGGTGACCATAATAACTACCTATAAAACAGCGTGTAAACTGTGAAATAAGACAAACAGACCAGAACAGCCCTGACTGGCTGGCTGGCTGGCTGACTGACTGAATGGCTGCCTTCCGCCATAAAACTATTTGAGAGCCAGACTGAAGGAATGCCTTGGAGGCTGCTGTGGCTGTCACGACACATGAAAGGATTAGGCTCTGTGTTTTATCTCCTCTTTATCTGATGGTAATGGATAAGCTGAGTGTAGCCTATCATCTGACGCTTGGACCGGGGGTTTGATGTTTTAGTAGGGTGACGGTTTGTTGAGTTGACCGCTTTGGTCTATTGATTGCTGTTTGATGGTTTTGATATGTAGGCTGTGTGGAACAGGTCAAGTCTTTTATGCAGTGAAGACTCCAAATAGCTTTTAGCTGTCCTTCACTCCCCCCATTACTCCAGTGGTTCGTTTGATGTTTGGATCAATCAATAGAAAGAGCCTGAGCTCTTACACATGCTCCATCCTACTTCCCACTGAGCTCAATTCCTCTTCCTTCATTGTGCAGGCTTTGTATCACATTCTCTCAACACAGAATAAATGATATAATTACAACCCATTACTTAGCCTAACGCAAGCTAATTATTCTGTCATTACTGTAAGGATTAGCCATGCTCATTCTCTTCTTCTCACTATGTTTCTCTGCCTTTTTCTCTCAAAGTTGTGCTAGCAGAGAAGAAAACTCTTACTCACAAAGGCTGAGTAAGACACAGCCTCGGGACAGGCTCTGTTGATGTTGATCGTATAGACCATGGGTGTCAAACTCAGTCAGGATGCTAGGACATGCTAGAAAATAGTGATAGCATGGGCTGGACACATTGAAGAGTTTAGCTATATCTAACCTAGTGGGGCTTTTTGATATATGCTTTTAATTAATGCATGGAAGTCAGCATGCTGCTTAAATAGACTGTGGCACAACTCATGCTGATGTGTCATCATCAGGCGTCTAGAAAATTACTGGATACAACTGATAGACAAAGCTAAATTAAAATGTGGAAAAAGGGCGTCATGGGGAGCAGGGATTTAATGTTCCAGAGGCACATGAGAGTGATGCACACCTTTTTCACTGTCTTGTAACTGTGCCAACGGCATGCTGCTCGCTGTCCTTAAATGGAAGTCAGAGTGAATTACAACAAATCAAATAGGCAAACGGATCAAATTTTTCAGCACTCCTCCATTGACAAAGGGCCATAGACTTTCTAGGCCACAAAGATGAGTTTGCATATGAGTGGAGGCTGATGAGTTGATGCATACAATATAGCGGCATTGCTAGCCTGTCTTTATCCACCGATGGTTCTTGCATGTTCATTTGATGTCATATGAACTTATAGTGGCGATGTTCGTTCTTTGCCGAAGTCTGTGAGCCACAGGCATGTACATGTGCTGCGGGGCCTTAAGAACCCTACTTTTCTTCCAGACTTGATTAATCCCTATCGCCCCTCTCCATGATCGTAGCTTCCATTTTTTAGTCTGTATCTGTGCACTCATCCTCTCCCCAATATCTCACTGTGCTTCTCGCTGGCACAGAATGGCTTCCTGGCAGAATGGAGGCATTAATTCAGGGATGAGAGGTGTGATACACTCTCCCTCTCTGGTCGTCGCTGTCTCTCTATCTGAGCTCCGTTTGTAATGCGTGGCCTTTATCGTAGCTGCAACAGCTCACTACCCTCTGATCCTATCTCAGATCTCAATATCCTAGCCGTTCCACCCTGTAAACGCAGGGATGAAAAATCTTGCCCTTTCACCAATGCATTACACCCTAGCATATCGCCATACCCCTCTCCTCCCATTGCACACTCCACACCACTCACCCTTTGTGACACAGGCCTCCAGCTAAATTCGAACTCTGCAAAATGAGACCAAGTGAGCTGCACTTCCTCTATGCCAGAAACCATCTTAGTCTCATTATATTTGTATTTAGGCTCAGGCCTGGGCTCTCAAACCCCTTGTCAGACAATAGGTCGGGTAAAATAATGACTGTCTCTCAGTAAGCTTCAGGAGAGTTAAGTCTTGGATGTTGGGGAGATAAAACAACAACCAGTCTCTCAGCAGAGAAACATGGATCAATACGAAAGAGGCTGCTGTGTAAAAAGACTGTTTATGATCCAGGCTTGCGTCAGCGTCAGTGAGGTGAGTCTTGACAGCTCCTGTGCTGTTGGTAGATATGGATCTGTGTTCAAAAAAAGGAGCAAAACGCTCGGGGACCACAAGCGTCTTGTTAGACTGTGGAGAGTGGTAGGCTGACCCCCGCCCCCGACTGCTCTGCACACAAACAGAAACACACACACACACACACACACACACACACAACAGTTGCACAAATGCACACAAAAACAGTGTTTAGACCCCAGTTGTCACAATGAAAGTATTGTGTTGGCTTGTGGTAAAGAAAACTTTGTGGCTTTGACTCCAGTGGGTGAGCGGAAAAGCAAAAACGGAGATTCAGGAGGTTATGACTTGCGTCTTCAAACCCTGTGTGGTTTGTGAAAATGGCGTCTGCTGGCACATTTAAAGTTTTGCACCCTGCTATGTCAAAGGTAGGAAGGCAGCCAGGCGGCCAGGATTGTAGTGTCTTATCTGTGCTGCTGTTGTGCTGTGTTTTGAGGGGGCGTGCCTGTGATCTGTGATCATGTACCATTCCGTTGTAGCAAGCGTGGCTGTCGCTCTTGACTGAGCCGCCACCCCACGACTCCACCCCCACACGTTAGGTTTGGCATACAGAAGAGTCAGCCGCATAGGAGGTGGAACGCTGTGAGGGGAGATGGAGGGGGAGTTTGAAAGGTAGGCCTCGTAGATTTCAGATAAGACATCCTTCCAGACGCCTTTACTGTTTACTATCATAACCACATAACAGTCTCAGACATGTCAGAGATAAAAGGAAAGATTAGCGACTGCACTGGCAGGACAGAAATCTTCATCTCTTAAACATCTGTGTCATGTTGCCAAGTACAGAGGCCGTAAAAAGCTTCTCACTTTGTAAAGAACACAGTAAAGGTTTAGTTAAAATATTAGCCTATCCTGTGATATATTGACTAATATAGTGCTAGTATTACAGCATAGAAGTAAATGTATTTTTGTGGGGGTCTTTCTATGCCTGACATAAATTCAAAAGTGGTACTCCATTAGATTAATGTGTAAAACATGCGCTGAATGTGGAGCAGTTAACCTACATTGTGTTTGGACTAAAGTAGTAGTGGCAGACTACTTGGCATGTGCGACTGCAGACTAGGTGTAAATAAAGTATTTCTAGCAGTCATGGTCCCAATTATGCCACACAGAATGAGATCTGAAGCAAATCCTTGTGTGGTGTTCTCTCCTCGACATGCACTCGCGGTCACCGTGGCGGTACAGACAGCAGCTGCAGATTGACTTCATACTGTGTACATAACAATAACTTTGTTGTCATTCCACCCGCCTATCTGTCTCGGCATCGGCGGAGCGTGAGGGCACAAGGAATTCCATGAAGTTTTGATACCTCAATTAAAGTGCGTCTGTCTGCTGTTATCTCATTTAGTGTGTAGTCGATATGATTGGCACAATCAGACATGGCTGATTGGTGCCTCCCATTTAATTAATCAGTCTCACTGTATCATCACCTGTGGCTTATTAGAGTAATTAGAGAGAATTAGTCAGATAGAAGGCCTCTCTCTGCCTGCAGACGAGTGGAAGGAATTTCATTAGGAGAGATGAACACACACACACACACACACACACACACACACCTTGGGTCCTAATGGCCAGTGGTAATAGGATTTGTTTACCCGTGACTGTTATCAGTGATTAGTATTATTACCACAGTGGTAGGATGGAGAGATACTCATTTCCGTTTAGCCCAACCTCCCCTCCGAGCTGTGAACACAGCTCACCATGCCAAAAATTGCTTGGCGAACATGTTAGCAGACTTCCTCTTTTGAAAGAGAGTTCAAAAGAATGTGGAAAGACTGGGCTCCCCAAGTTACTGCAGCAGCCTGTGAGTGCATTCATGTGAGAGCACACGCGTGTGGAGCAGTGTGCGGGAGGCTTCTTGGCCAAGTCGGTGTTGAAGTCTCTCTAGGGAGTGTTGGCAATCTGTTCCAATCGTCTTTACAGCTGACCAGACGACCAAATGAACCAGGACAGGGACTGCTGCTGTGGGCCAATCCAGCCAAGCCAAGCAGGGCTGTTACAGCAATCACACAGACATTACAACCCACTTAATGCTCCCATGCACACACCATATTCCATCCTCTGCTAAACTAGACAGTGCAGTCCTAACCAGCCATTGCTAGATTTAAAAATAGTGCTGGAGCTAATGTAAAAGGTTTAATGAATTAATTCACCAGCAAATGAAACTGTTCCCGGATTTGCAAAGTAAAAGATTCCAAAGTCAGGCCAAGGAGAGCCAAAGAGGGTTGACCTCAGAGCTCGAGCCTGAAGGCCCAAACACAGTGGGTGCAGTGGAGTTTTTCATGCATGTAGTTTGGTGCTCTGTGGTGCCCTGCAGGCGTTACACTGAAGCATTAGCACATGCCAATATTTGTGCTTTGTCAATGCAATTAATTGTATTTTTTGTCATGACATTGGTCATGTAGAATGAAATGTAGACTCCCTTCATTTTGCCCTTTTTTGAATTTTTTAATTAGTTTCTTCACTTGTGTTCTGGCTGCCTGTCAAACATTTTAACTTGTAAGGCTTATCAAACTACCACGATGTCAGTCACTTATGTCAAACATTATGGAAAATAAGTCCCAGTAGTATGCCAGATGGCATGATCCCCTGTAGAGCAGCCTTGCCTAACATTAACAGTATTTCCTTCCAAAACTTTGGCACTTGATAAATTCTAACTAAATATCAAAACTGAAATACTGCTGGTGTATTTTTGTTTTTAAAGTCTTTGCTTTTAACTCTGTCAAAGCTGACTCCTAGTTGTAAAATGAGTTAAATATATGCACCAGAACTTGAACTAGCCTGTTGGTTTAAATGAAGATGTATTGATGGGCATTGCTGATGCCTCTTCTGAACGGGTTTTCCAGTTATTTGAAGCTGTGTTTGCACTGCTGACTTCTTTGTTCAAACTGAAATGTGCCAAGAATCTGCCCAATCCTTTCTGCTACCCAGTCTGGACACAGTATATGTTTGCATTCACTGTGATGACTTCAGATGGATAATGACAGATGTCACCATTCCGGTCTTTATAAAATTGAAAGGTCTTCAACTTTCTATTTAGCTATCTATTAATCTCTCTATCTGCTATCTTTAGTCCCGGCAGTAACATAAACTGCAGTGCGCAGTGCTTGCAAGGATCAGATATCCAGACCGACTGGGCACTGACAGTCCTCACTGCAGAGAATTCAAACAGTTTGAATGATTATCCTTATCAGCATTTAGAAATTGATGTTAACATTCTCCATGTCGGAGAAAATATCAACCTGTTTCAATCCAGTTGTATTTTTGTGCAATATTATTAACATATTATCACCTTATGAGGGGGAAAAAGAGCATATGTTACTGTCTTGAATGTCTTGGTCTTAGGTAAATGTTATGAAACCAGTTTCAGAGGAAACATACAAAGTCAGTCTGACACCACCAGTAGGAGTTTTGTTTTTATGAACTGAAAAAACCTTACTGTAAAACACTTAAGACCTGCCTCTAAAACTTTTTTGCACCAGTTTGTTTTATAGTTTGTCTAAACAAAGAACAAAAGTGGAAGGAGAAAAAGGATGTCTCCTGTGTTTTTAGCTTGAGTCTGCACCTTTATAACCTGTTCAGTCCAGTTTTATTTTGCTAAGAACCCACATTTTACAAAAACGGCCTTTAGCAGAGAAAATACCCAGTTGTTCAGTTCAGTATTCAGCATTCCACTCCAGGTCCCAAAATAGGTCAATTTATGATGTGTAATAATATGTGGATAGAAATCAGAATAGTATCGGCCTCCTAATGGTCAGTAAGACTTGATGTGTGTGAACAGGGGCCAAGCAGCGGGGACTGTGCACTTTTGGATGTTACGCTCTATCAGCAAGATGAGTGTAAAGTCTGCCCATGTCTGCTGATGTGAGCAAAGAGTTTGCTGCATAGTCAAAACTGACTGTGTCTGAGGGTATTTATATATATATATATTTTTATAATTTTTTTAATAACAGGCCATGCCCATAATTACTTGCCCACGTGGCCTTGAATCAATCCTCTTTCATGTGTGATGTGTTTATTTAGCTTAGCAGTGAGAATTTGTTTTTGGAATGGGGATTTGGTAACACATTGGGATATGTGCAGGGTATTGGAAAGGGATTGGACTGAATCAAGGGCGTCAGGGATTGGCACATGACCTCCTAAAGCAGAATTCTAGTGGAGGACTGTGGTTTTGCTACAAACCAGCTTATTGATAAATTTATATGAACATTAGTGAAAAGGCCTACTGTGGTGAATTCCTTTGACTTTTGAACATAAATTTACCTGAGGTTTTTGTGGACTTGTTTTCATATCAAAGATCATTCTGGTAAATTTAATGAGGGTTATTTATTTCCTCCCAGTGCATGTCATTAAAAAGAGTAGAACATGAACAGTGGTGTTTTATGTAACAGTGCTGTCATGTAGTGTTTAAGTTTATGCCCTTAGTTCTATACCCATAGCTGAACTAAACAGTATTTTAGAGACAATAGTGACTTTAGATGGTGCAGACTCTGTAATCAAACTACCAGTATATTTCAATATATATCTATTTATAAACATACAGCTCTGGAAAAAATTAAGAGACCACTGCAAAATTATCAGTTTCTCTGATTTTGCTATTTAAAGGTATAT
>JAUMHL010000005.1:20045009-20060958 GCA_032362345.1 Sandelia bainsii
AAATACCAGAAAAGGTCCAGTGTTTTCAGACCTCAAATAATGCAAAAAAACAAAAACAAAACAAGTTCATATTCATTGTTGCACAACACATTACTAATGTTTTAACTTAAGTGTTCAGAAATCAATATTTGGTGGTAGAACCCTGATTTGCAATCAGCTTTCATGCAGTGGTCTATTAATTTTTTCCAGAGCTGTACATATGTCTCCTGAGATGATGTTGAATTGTGTCTGTTTTGCTGTACGTTTGTAGTCATCCATACCATGTCCTCTCAGAGGGACTTTCTGTGTTTTCAGAACAGCTGTGTTTAGTGTAACAACGTGGATGATTAATCGCGTTATCTCTTTGCATTTGGGTTATACCTTGAAATATCCTGGTTGCTGCTTATGCCAAGATCATGCTTTAAACTGAAGGTATTCTGCTGAGTTCCTATATCTAAGTGATTGTGGTGATGCCCCCACCACGGAGAAAAGTAAGCCTGAAGGCCTAATAGATCATATTGTGATTAATATCTGCCAGTTTGATGTTAATATCTTGAACCAACTGGGTCCTGTGTTCTTGTTCCTGTAGCTAATCTTTACCAATATAATAATTACACCTCTATTCGTGAAGTAGAGCATTCATTTTTGACAATTAATTTAACGTGATTAAAATTTATTAGGTTGCTCCTTTCATCAAGCGTTGCACAAGCTTCTGCGCACGCTCGAATTCACTAACGGATAGTGCAGCTGCTCCATGGCCATGGGCAGACAGGCTGCTACATCAACTGCTCCATGGGCAGCGAGAGCAAGATGGCATTTAGGCAAGTGAGCAGGTTTTTTTTTTCTCCCCTTCAAACATCCTGTGCTACTGCGTAAAATCCATTGTAGAGGACAGTTGACCAAGTCCATTTGTTATATTTTTTATGACTGTGGATACAATGAGATCAGGACTGGTCAGGGAATTAAACCTAATGCTGATGGGGGGAAAATATCCTAATTAGTACTTGATCACACTGCTTCTTCAGAGGGTTGTATTTTCTTGTGTGTGTTTGGGGGGGGTGATGGTGGGAGGTGGGCATTTGTGCGTGAGTGTGTTTTGGGACCTTGTCAGCAGCCTGAGCCACGAGGGCCCCTGCGGTAATGTGTGTATTAAATGATTAGTGTGTTAGTTAGCATAACGGCCCTTCAGCAGCGTTTAATCACTCTCAGGGGTGGGTGGCCTCACAGGAGGTGGATGGGAGGGGTGCGTAGGTGGGGGAGTAGAAAAGGGGAAGACAGAGTAAAGGGAGAAGAGAGAGATTTAAATGGAGGAGCAGGAACTGCTGGTTGAATGAGTGAGTGAGTGGATGATCTGTAGAGAGTACGGAAAAATGAGGAGGGGGAGGAGTGAGCATAACAGAGGGTAAGAATCCAGCAGAAACATAATCCAGTAACGCTCACACACTCAGCAGAGAGATACAATCTTTACAAGGCCTGAATGTCTTGTTAATGTCAGCACTTGGCCCATCATCTGGAACTAGTCCCATAAATAGCTATTAATAACAATGCAAAATGAATGTGGATAAAGGTGGGCTGTGCCTCAGCCTTGACAACACTGTTATTGTTGATGGTTGTGTTGTTGTCGTTGTTATGTAGGGAGGGGAGGGGTTGTCTGGCGCAAACAGTCAATAATTGTTGTGAGCTGCACATGTAGTAGTAGTAGTAATAGTAGTGGTGCTAGTGTATTGCTGGAGAAGTTGTCATGCCTGACACAGGGGTAACTGATTGATGGACAGGCTGAATGACTCAGATGTTGCTTGCGCCGGTGGGAGATCAAACTGCTGGTGTAGATGGGTTTTCCTTGGCGGGACAGCGGTGTTGTGGTTCTGTTCTCTGCTGCAACATGCTGGCCAAGTTGAGCTGAGGCAGGCTGGGTAGTGTGCAGCGTGCCAGATGGGTCAAGGAGTCTGCTGTCTAGTCAGAATGCAACTCCAGTCTTTTTGTCCTTTTTATGATCATAATGACAGTAACAACAAAGTATGATAAAATGTGTCACACTCTTTCTTCTTAGAAAACTCAAAAAGAAAGTTGTGTGTTTGTGTTGCAGAAAGAACTAGATGCCACTGCCACACAGCTTGCCAACAGACAGGACGAGAGTGAACAGTCCAGGAAGAAACTAATCGACCTGAGCCGCGAGTTCAAGAAGAATACACCAGAGGTGAGAAAATCAATATATTCACAGACACGCACCAACACACACTTATATCTCACAATTCTTTTGGCAATCGCAGTTTGCCTTAGTGTTTCTCAGTGTCTGTTCACCTCTTCATAAATGTAGCTGTGATTATTTACTGAGAAAGCAGGGGAGGAGTAGACGGCACAGAGATGCAGGCTTGGCTCCCAAAAATAGTCTCTCCATTAGTTTCCCTGAAATCCTAAAGAGACAAAACAGAAAACCCCTCAGGAGTTTGTATTATCTGACCTAGTTTTTTATGCGTGCAGAGAGTGTGGTCGGTGTGTGTATGTAAGAGAGGGAGAGTGAGAGAGAGGCAGAGCAGGAGAGAGAGAGAGAGAAAGAGAAAGAGAGAGAGTGTGACAACACTACTAAGTGGGATCAGGAGGGAATTCTGTCCTGTTCCTGTGTTCCCATCGCTTCTCCTGGGAATATTTGTTTCATCTCTGTTACCAAGGCAACACATTTTAAACCACACAGCGAAAACAAAGTATTGTTGTGTTATTATTGGTAATGTCACCATGGTGAATTATTGATGGTAGTATGAATTATGTATGAATGGAGGAGACGGTGGATAGAAAATTGTCAACTCTCGGTGGAGCTGGCAGTAGGCCTATTATAGTAACCACAGCATGAGCATTGTGACTATTGACTTCAGCATGTAGCCCACCCGGTGTAGAGGAACATACACCGGAGAAAAATGCACCTGCATACAAAAGACACTAATTTCACTTACCGACTACCTACACATTCACCTCTAATCTGATTTCAGGTATAACCACATAAGTAGTAACACACACAGGCAGGCAAGACAGACACAGAGGTGGAGAAATGCATATACAGAGGCAGAGAGAGACATGCACACAAGGAAAACATGCAGAGAAGCAGAGGCGCGCACACAAACACACAGAGGCAGATAGCCTAGATCACAGAACAGGACACACACATTCATCAGTGTAACAAGGCTGTGATTTAGGAAGGCTCCTCTGGCGTCTGTGTGGCCCCTGGCATCTCTTTGGTATGTGGAGGAGGAATCTGAGCCAGGCCAGACGAGCGACAGGATTCATTACAGGGCTGTAACAGGCTCAATAGGAATCAGCCCTAAAACTCCCGGTGTTTGGAAGTGTAGAAGCATCAAGGCTGCCTACCTAATAGGCTGGTTCATAACGTGCGATGGCCTGTGCTTGATTAAAAATGCCCTGATCGCCTTGTGTGCGTCTGCGGAGCCACATTTTCCACCTCGTGCGTGGCCGTGTGTGTGTGTGTGTGTGTGTGGTTGACCAGCCTACAGAGCGGGCTGTCAGCTCTCTGTGGTTCGCTCCAGTCAGCGGAGATCACAGTCACATCAGATCAGACTGCATTAGGCTGAGCAGGAGTCCGTCTCTGATCCATTATTCAACAACCAGGAGACCAGCCCACGTTGACTGTGTCTAGTTTGCTGAGCTGTACTTGGCGTGAATGGTACTCATGGTCTGCATAATAACACACACACACACAGGCTTTTGTAGCATTTTGAAAGTAGTGCAAAGAAATGCAGCGTGAAAACAAAGTTTTCATAATTCATTAGGACTGACACAGTGTTGAAATTTTTTCAGAGTACATCTCACAGTGCTTCCTAAGTTGCCTCAATTATTTATCCAGTTCTTAATTTTTAGTTAGTCAAGGCTCCTCTCTCTACTACACTGTTATAAAGCTAAGAGTGGGAATGGTTGTAAAATGTCCCAAAGATTGCTAGCCAGAGGCAGCGGTAGTAAAACAACTCTGTGTGTGTGTGTGTGTGGGGGGGGGTGCATGCACATACGCACGCACATACGCACGCACATACGCACGTTTGTGTTTAGCTGCAAGGCAGACAGACAGCGAATGGGAGTTCCATACTCCCTGGAGGATTCCTCAGGCTGGCCTGTCTGCTGTCTGCCGGCAGCTCACACACCAGCCATCCATCTCCTGCTGCCGGGCCCCCTCCAGTCCCCTCACTACACACACTCACACACACACACACGAAGACTGACCATGGTGTCTGTGTGCATCGTTATGTTATATGGTCATAAATCTTCGGAAGTGGAGGGGGCAGGGGGCGGAGCACTAGAGTGGACCGAGGGGGTTCAGTGCACAGGTTTTCAGCAGAAGGAGCTTGCCTCTGCATGTTGTTTGAATATGTTTGTTTTTGTGTTCTTAAATGTGTGTGTGTTTGTGTAGGCTAATCAAGGTTGCTGCAGTATTAAGTCACGCCCCAAAGCTCGGACTATAGAAAATACAATTATTTCAACACCTAAACTCAACTTAGGATCTTAATCACCTCTGCCAAAAAAAAAGTCGATATGATTAATAAAACAACTTCAGACTGTTGTTTGAAGTGTGAGGGTAGTGTTGAGTCGGCTCCTGATACAGACAGTCTCAACAAAATGTGAACATTATGATTAGAACAAAGGTAGTAATTACTTGACTAGACTGCATTACATTATACAGAGGTTTCTTTTTTTGGTCACTGTGTATACACAAATATTTACATATACTTAAAACCAGAGTGATAATAACAGACTAAGTGTAAAAAAAGTGAAACGAAAAAGGTCTCGTATGTTAATTTGCGCTAATACAGACAGATGTTGGCTCTGACAAAACAATGGTACCTTAAATTCTGAAACGGAAAATCTGAATATAATCTAAATCTAATGCAAATAACACTTCTCTGGTGTTTTTGTGTGTGAGAAAGGGAGAGCCAGAGCAGGCAGAGGGGGTGGGTGCAAAGGTGGGGAGATGGTCATTATCCCCAGCAGGGGAATATTCAATTGGCCCAGACAAACAGCCACAACGACCCTTGATGAGGTAACAATAGAGGAGGGTCACCGAGGTCATGACCTGTCTTCGGCCCCAGACAAGCGGCCTGTCTGGACCAACTGGGGGGGATTAGGTCAAACCCAGACACTGGTCCCAGATCAGTTTGGAATGCGCACTCTCCCTGCAGCATCGGTTAGGCTTTTAGGCTGAGGTTTTTAAAAAGCGTGGTGTCTCTTGTTGCCCTGTTTCACATCTTCATTAGGCAGTTTTTGAGAGTATGTGTGTGTCCACAAACTGTGCAAATGAAATGTTCCTGTACAAAATGTCCTATTCTGCTGTGCTTTTTACCGTATGCTCCAGTTCAGTTTGTCAGGTTGTAGGCTCAGCTAACAGCGCAGTCATTTGCATGTTCCCCTGATACGTATTTGAGTGGCTATCTAATCTGAAACCGCTGACTCGTACTGGAAAGTCATGCAATAGGACTTGCAGGATGAAAAACATTTGCTTTATAGTAAAAACCTGGTGCACAGACAATTTGCATTAACTGTAGGCCTACTATTTAGCTCACTCACTCTGCATCTCACACGCACTAGCAGTGCCTCTGGGTGGCCCAGGTGATGCTGCACCTGTTCTTATGAGAAATGCAGTCCACCAGAGCACCTCAGGGTACAAACCTAGCCTCCTCCCTACTCTCATGTTCATCAGTCACTCACGCACCACTCTCTATTCGTTGGCAGAGGCGAGAATGGTTGCTACTTCGTGATTTCAGTGAGGGACTTATTTCATCACAACACATTATGTAACTCATTAAGTTAGTTCTGAACATCAGTGCCATGTGCTCCTGTGTATTGTTGCGGTTTTAAGATGAAAATAGATCCATTTTATTAGATCACAGATGACATTCACTAACCTCTTTGTGTCTTTATTTTTTAGGATTTACGGAAACAGGTTGCCCCTTTGCTCAAGAGCTTCCAAGGAGAGGTGAGTGTGTTATTGAGAATTTTGTAGTGATATACATACATGCACATACTCTCAAGAGCACTCATACAATATATTTTGCAAAGCCTGTTTGACATTGGTTGACTGGTCTTGCTCCCTCTCTCAGTGCCCTTCCCTCTTTCCTCTTAAATCATCATCTCTCTCATCTCTTCTCTCCTCCATCTCCTGTTCTTTCTCATGCCTCAATCTCATTTCCCCTCTTTCCTCTCCCTCTTTTCTTCACTCGGCTCTGCTCTTGATTTTCTGCCCTATTCATGAAGTCCTGTAGCCCGAGGGTGTGTTTAAATTGCATCCTGCAAAAAAAGGCACCACAAATCCCAGCTCTAGCCAGTCACAACTCACCAAATGCTATTTCCTCAGACTTTGTCTGCATGATTTGTTGGAGTTTGTTGTGTTATTTGTTGTTTTTTGTTGATCTTGTGAATCCTGAACCATTGGTGTTCAGTGTTTTTATTTACGTTCAGTTTAATGCTGCACACTAAGTGTTTATGTACCTTGACCTATAAGAGGTGTCTTTGAGTGTTTGTGTGTGTGTGCGTGCATGCTATATCATACTCCCACAGTTCCTCTATATCTCCTCCTCCATCACTTTGGCCTATTTCCATCATGACTCCTCCTTACTGGCAGCCATGTATTTCCAGTTCACTCCCATATGTGAAAGTCAGAGGGCAGGAGTGGAAGCGGCTGGTTTAGACTGGGGCGTTATTTGGGGTTGGATTGGGTGGACATTCAGCCCAGCAGAATGTCTTCCCTAGCACACACACATGAAAACGCACACGTGCACAAACAAAAATCATCCCAATAGATAGTGACAGCGTGGCTTTGCTACTGGCCATAGAATATTACAGTTTAACACTGGGTTAGTTTCCATATTCTTGTGTTAGAGCAGCAACCACAGCTAGTGGTTATGTAAAAATGCTGTAATTTATAGTGGTTCCACTATGTTCTGCTGATGATCCACAGTCTATTTAGAGAATAGAAACGGCAGCAGTATAATTGGGGCTTTGTCAGCTGTTTCCACCATCCTCATGTTGACACACCTCGACGGCGTGCACACCAGAACACGCTGAGGCACATAGTGGGTGGTCGCGGAACTGAGAAAGACATTATCTTATGATTATTGAGATAATACTGTACACCCGCGCCAGTCTTAGAGCAGCCCATCAATCAGTCGACTATTCTGCGCGCTTGCATGCCACAACATGAGTAGCTCTGAGAATGTGTAATTTTAGCCTGGCTTTGTTTGCTTACCCCTTGATGCTTTGATCAAGACAGCAACAGAAACCAAAAGGGTCTTCCTGTTGAAGTCTCACAGTAACTCATCTTTAAGCATTTTGCCTAACAGCTTGAATCTTTACTAAGTGGATGTGGAGCCCAGACAGGACAATAAAAGGTTTCAGGCCAGGAACTTGGAGGTCTTGATACTTGGTTTAATCTTTGTCATTGAAATGTGGATGCCCTCTGGTCATAATTATTACCAATAACAGTACTGTTTCCACAAGGCCTTAGTTTGGTAAACAGGTTAAGTGTGTGTGTGCCTTTGTGTGTTGGTGTGTGAGTGTGTATGTATGTTGCATGCTCAGTGTTCCTTGTTGGTCCATCGATCAGATAAGCTTTTCCATTATCCAAGGCTTCAGTCTCTGCTTCCCATAGCCTCTCCTTATCAGACTCTACTGGGGCCACACACACGCGTGCACGCACACACACATGCAGGTCAGCCTGATGCCCTTCACACACTATGGGTTAGATAGGGGAGAGGGGAGCAGTGCGGTGCTGAGTGATGGTAGCACAAGGTGCTGACGTATGTACGTATGTGTTTGTGTGTGTGGATGTGTCAGGGATACCTTTTGCAATTGCAAGCACTTCTCATCGGTAACCTACTGATACTGGTGAGGTATCATTTGTGTCACTTCATTTGTTTTGCTTGAGCTGTGTGTGTGTGTGTGTGTGTGTGTGTGTGTGTGTGAGAGAGAGAGAGAGAGAGATGGGGGCAGGGGAGCATGTAATAGCAGATGTCATTGGGATTGGTTGAACAAGCTGCAGTTTGAAACAGCAGGGCTGTATTTGCAAATCCTGGGTGGTCTTCTAATGGCTCTGGTCCTGCAGTTAACCTGCCTCTAACTGTAGGGTGTGTCCTACATTAAATGTCTATTTCCTGCCTCCCATGTTGGGCTATATAAAGCTGTTGTACCACTGACCTTGGCCCAGTCATTGTACAGTCACGCAGCTGGCTCCTTTCACTGCCATCGGCAGATCATTTTTTGAGTTGGTTTGCGAGCGTGTGTGTTTCTTCATCATGAGATTGTTTTGTAGTACTCTGAACCGGACATCATGCACTCATGTACATACACATTTTGAAACTGATGAACAGGTTTGGTGTTTGTGTGTGATAGGTATTAGTACTCGGCATCAGTAATCTCCCATTAGTGGCCTTGAATTTGAGGATCCTGATATCTCAATGTCACACAGCACATGAGTAGGGTAAAGTACATGATGTGAGAATGTGATATAGTAGTGGTAGCTTGTGTATGTGGATGAGAGAGTGTAAGACGAGAGCCCTCTACATGCCAAAAAGACATGAGTGTATGACAGAGAAACATGTGAGAAAAGGTTGACACTGAAAAAGATTGAGGGAATGAAAAAAATAGTCAGAGAACATGGAAGTGACAAGGAGAATTTTGAGAGAGGGAATGAGAAAAAGAGAGAGAAATAAAAGGGGTGAGGGGGTGGGGAGGGGTTGCTGGCACCAGCCTACTCAGGGCCAGATGTTTTGCGGCTAAAAAACTAGAGATGAATCAAAGCCATGTGAAGAGATTTATTAGGTTCCCATAGGAGCCCAGGCAGTATTACATGTAGCCTGCTCTGTTTACAGTGGCAAGAACCCCTAAACCACCCATCAACTACACTACTGACTTGGCTGGGAATGTGAAGACTTTATATTTGGACTTATATAGGCTTTTGTCTTTATTCCTTTTCTCTCAGTGAATGTGCTGGAAGAGTTGGAAGAGAAACACAAGGCTGTTTAGTCTGAGTGTGTGAGCCAGAGTAGTCAGCTGTATCTCTGCCCAGTACAGTAGCACCATCTGAATGTCTTTATTTGGCATCTGTTTCCCTTGATTTAGACTTGATTTCAGATGCGTTTCGCCTACTCTGTCTGCTTCTCATATTGAAGTGTGACATAGAGACTACTGTAGAGCTTACTGCCTCATGTTTCAGCATCGACAACAGTGTAAAAGTTCCTCCAGTATGATTTGAGAATTAATCTCTTATGGATCCGTTCTAATGCTGTCCATTTCAATAATATCGGTGATGGAATGCATGCCGTGCCCTCTTGTGTTAATGGCTGCATCAGTAATGGATCCACACTGTATTGCTGCTTAGAGCTGACTGAATAATCTGCCCCTGCTGTGGCTGGAAAGACTGAGCCAGCTGTTTAATGATGTCAGCGTGCTGGAGGGGAAACGAACACACACATCGGCGCACACACACACACACACACACACACACATACACCCAGAGCGACTGACGGACCGAGGCGCACTCACTCGAGGACAGACAGACGCGGACACGCACGGGCACGCGGCAAACGAAATGCATCCGTCAGCGGCCGAACAGCTGAACTGACTTCACTGGAAGGAAACACCAACGCAGTCCCTGTCAAGACAACAGTGCTCGCATGCAACATACTAACACGTAGTGAGGAGAGACAGATATGTAGACCACTCTTACTGTGAAATTAATGTGCCTTCCTTTTAGAGTGTGTGAATGTGAGACTCTTAGGTGGTGAAACTGATAATCATTACATTTTTTTTCTCCTCACAGATCGATGCATTGAGCAAGAGAAGCAAAGAAGCAGAGGCCGCCTTCTTGAACGTGTACAAGAAAATAATCGATGTTCCAGGTAAGATTATGTTTAATGTGTGCGCTGTTTGCATGTTCGTGTAAGTTTGTTTGTCTAGACGCCTCCCGAGTAAAAAACATGATTAGAACACACCCATATCCATGCAGACAGCACCAACAGGGGAAGAGGGGGAAAAAAGCATGACACCGTCCCTCTGGTGCTCCTTCACTGTTCATCCAGGCGTGTGTGATGCCTTAATATGTCCCCATGAGGTATCATCCCAACTGGGGTAGCCTTAAGAGGGTCTTAACAGAAGGTGCATCCTGATATGGATGACAAGTGCGCCCACGATTGGCTGCTGCGAAGCGCACACATGAGCAGTCACGTTCAGCACACTGAGGCAGAGGAGGGACACACAGCACAGAGTGTTACAGAACACACGCAGCCACAGTGCTGCTGGTTGAAGATTTTCAGCTGTATGGGAGCCCTGGAGGGACCGTGTATGTAGGAATCAGAGAGGAGTTGAGTTCATCTATAGCGTAAGGAGGTCATCATATTCCCACATGGATAGACCTACAGTAATATCTTTGGATTGTACTGCTCCCAATAAGTCAGCGCCAGCTCTGACGGGGCTATTCTTAACTTGCAGCGAGACAATGATGTAATGCCTGATGCACACACGCACACAGACCAGCCTGACTAATGTAGCAGTCTTGAAAGAGGAAACAGTGTGTTTTGTTCTGTCTTCTATCAGCTGAAGGCCTGGATAGTCAGCCCAGTGTGCTCTGCTTTAGATTAAAGGTGTCTGGCGAGAGCGTCCAGCACCAGTGGCCCACAAGTCAAACTGCTTTTAACAGGTTGCACAGTTGATGTGGAGAAGGGCCTGTGTGAAGGACAAAGGTTTGATAAGAAGGAGAGAAAGTTGATTTTCAAGGGCGCCAAGGCAGATAGAGTCCAAATTCAAGGCACACAGTTATTGTTTCTTGGTGTTTGTTTGTACTTGAGTGTATTTGTATGAGACTATGCAAGCGTGCACGTGTAGGTAGGTGTGTGTGTGTGTGTGTTGGAGCTTAGCCCTGCATGGTGTGTCACCTTGACAGCACAAAATCAGCATGAAATTCCCCAATCGTTCTCTGCTGATCTCTCATTAGCATAGTTAAGATATCTAACTGCGTCAGACACAAGAGAGAGACACACACATACACACGCACACATGCGCACACAGCCCTTACCCCCAGCTGTAAGCTGTCAGTTCCTCTTATCTGTACAACACACACACATAAACACTCACGCACACACAAACTGCTCTTTTAGCTGGCATGCTGATGAGCGTCGCCTGCGTCTCTTGGCTGCCTGTCACCAGTCTGCCACCCATGAGCACCAATCAGATGTGATTGGCCTGACTGACAGGGCTCTCTTCATCACACTGACAGTTAACCCTGCTGTGTGTTCACAGAGATGTTAGTAAAATGCCTCCAGAAAGTTGACTTTCTTCCTCTTTCTGTTTATCTGCATTTCTTTCTTTAATCTCTTATTTACCTTTTGCGTTGCCTGCTTTGCAGATCCACTTTGTCCATTTTACTGCTGCCATGTTTCTCTTTTTCTTTCTTGCTTTGAAGCCAAATCACAGAAGACACTTGAACTAATCATAGCTCAGTAATCTCTGTTAATGTGTCTCATCTATGTTACAGTCTGTGCGTCTCTACCAGTGTCACTTCTCATGCTGTGTCAGCAGTTGACACATTCGTTTCCCCCCCCATATAAAACCAAAGTTAGTCTTAAAACCCAACAGTAGTTTCTGTTGATAAAAAGGCAGATAGTGTTCAATAGGCTGTATGGATAAAACCTGGTTGATAGAGATTGTGAAAACTAACCATGACCTTTCAGCGGTCTGTGTGTGTGTAAATTGTTGTAGCAAAATCTCTGTTCTGGTCTGATCATTGAAGTGAACTACCATTTTATGACTGATGTCAAAATTTGTGAATAATTTAAACCAGTAATCAAATCTGGCACGTGATAAAAACATGTAGTGTGTGAGTGTAGAATATAGGCATTTCTGAACAGTATGACTAACTGGAAAATAAATGATTACAAATAATCCAATACCATGAAAGATAACTGTAAAATATGAACTTCACATTCTGAACTTGAATTTAGAAGGAAAGTACATCACACTGTAGCTCCTTTTAGCATATCAGTTGAAATTCACACTGATCCCTTTGATCATTTGTTAATCTGTGATAATCCAGTGTCAGATGATAATGTTATTTCTGCAAATACATCCAAGCTCTGACTTTTAGGTCTGTGATGTGTCAGTGACTGTATATGTAACTCACCTTATAATAATTCTAGTAACTGGGGGTTGTTTTTGGTCCTTGGAGTAACAAGTAATTTTCCACAGTGAGATCAAAGGTCAGGGTCAGATGCAGATACAGTTCTCCTGGAGCTGTTGCTGTTACAGATTCATTGCCTTGCTCAAGGACACTTCACCAGGGCAGACGTTCACTC
Organism: Sandelia bainsii; assembly: GCA_032362345.1. Lineage (NCBI taxonomy): Eukaryota > Metazoa > Chordata > Actinopteri > Anabantiformes > Anabantidae > Sandelia > Sandelia bainsii. The sequence continues at coordinate 20,057,327 of JAUMHL010000005.1, forward strand.
TCACAGGGCCTTGGATGCAGTTATTCCTAGCTCACAACACCACCTTGTTTGTGTAATCTGCTTTACAGTGTGTTAACATGGTGTGCGTGTGTGTGTGTGCGCGCGCGTGTGTGTCGTTTCTGCCAGATCCTGTACCTGTGTTGGAGCTGGCTCAGCAGCTGCAGCTGAAGCTCCAGAGGATGCATGACATTGAGACAGAGAACACCAAACTTCGAGAGACACTGGAGGACTACAACAAAGAGTTTGCTGAGGTCAAGAACCAAGGTTAGAGAGGCACACTTGCAGATGCACTGATTCATTGTGGGAGTTTACTGACTTTGAGAGGAGCATGGATTATCTGTGATTAGTATTTGTGAGGTTTTTCTGTGTGTTAACATTATGTTCCCTTGTATATGTTATCTCTCTTTCCATTCTAACCATAAATAATGGTCTTTCATGTGATCAATACAGAACTAATATTTATGATAAAGTGACCTGAAATGAAAGGAAAAGGTTGAATGTGTGCAGTTTTAGCAAAGCGTAAACCTGAGAATGCACCTATGGTTGGTAACTGTCTGTCATTTGGAAATGCTTGGGCAAGGTCTGGATTTTGTCCCCCATTACTTACACCGGAAGAGTGGTAGAGAGGGCTAACCTATATAAAGGAATAATTTCACAAAGCAAAACCAGTTTTGGTGTTGATATGGACACCTATTGTTTATATAGGCATTTGAAAATGTGAACCTATCCTCTAAAATGTGCCAGTGGGCTTGCATCAAAATACAACTAATGATCTTTATTTTCGAAACAAAGGTTTGGGATTTATAGGCTTTTTCTGTAGCTCTGCAGCTGTACTAGTGCAATCTCACTTTTATATCTGCATGTTGGTGATATATAGACAACTTGTAACTGCAAATACAAGCTTAAAAAACAGATTTATAAAGGAAGGAAAATATGTCTTCTTCAAAGGGAGAAGCCGTATTTATAGTATGTTTAAATAAGGCTTCTTCTTTCTTCAAGGGAAGAAGCCTTATTTAAAGATATTTTAATGACTTATAAATTTTTCAAAATCACAAAAAATGTACAAGGTTTTACATTTTCAAATAGGTTTTCAGGGGAAAAAAAACATGAGGTACAGTTTCATGAATAAAAAATGACAGGCTACTTCAGGGTATTGAAAGATGGAAAAACTGACAAAGGCAGAGAGATGAGTGAGAAGCAGTAATAAAAGTGGTGTAATTTCAGTCGAAAAGGAGGAGTGAGTGAGTGAGCAGGGAATGTTTTGGAATCCCCCTTTTCTCAGTGAGAGTTAATTGGAACAGCTCAATAGCGGCAGGGTTCCATTCTGCCATTGATTTTCCTGTTCCCTCATCCTTTATCCCTCCTTCTCGCCTCAATAGATGGGGGATATTTAAACCCCAAAACACACTGTGGAACTCCCACTCCTGTTAAACACACACGGACCTGGCCGCACATGCACTCACACACACACATACGAAGAGTGCAGGGGCCATTGATCCCCACAACCTAAATGTTTAAAGTTCAGTTAAGCAGTTAAGGGGTAAGAGGGCTCTGAGGGGACTCTCCTCTATTGATTATGTGTCAGAGCAGTGAGACTGGAGTTTAAATCACATGCACACACACGCACACAAAGTGCTAAGAGCCCTCAGTCAACGGCAGCAAGCAGCAATGCTCTTTATCATTGTCTACCTCACTTATATCTCTCTTTGAGAAACACACACCCATACACACAGAGGCCTATTTAATACCCCAGTTATGTGTTAGATTTATTTCAGGCCGACCCATACAGAGTTCAGCCGTCAGCAGGTTATGGGGTTTCAGCACTAATGCGGTCCTAATGAATACAGCATATCTATCGTAGGTGTACGTTGAATATTCTATACCAGTCATGGATGTAAAGATTAGGCGGGTGAGAGAGAGGGGCCGAGGCCTTCGCCTGTGCTGACAGAGGAAGAATGCATGATATGAAACACTGTTTCTTAAACAAAGGTCAACCCCCCCCCATCAAATACATTATTGTCATCACTGCCATTTATCACATCTGGGGAAACGGCTATAGTTTGTTCTCTGTATATTTTGCAAGTTGCCTGTGTTTGAACTCTTCCTTCCTTTTTTACCTCTTTCAGAGGTGACTATTAAGGCCTTGAAGGAGAAAATCCGTGAGTACGAGCAGTCTCTGAAGAATCAAGCTGAGAACTTGGCACAAGAGAAGCAGCTCCAGCTACACAACGACTATGCAGAGAAGGAGAGGTAAAAATCCCTTCACGTTTGGGTGCGTGTGTGTGCGTGCACTATTGCAGCTGTGTTTCAATTAATAACCTCAGCATTATTTTGCCATTTTAAACTTTTGGGTCATTGTGTTCGCTGGCAGAACTCATATGAATCTAATCTTTCACTGATAGGTTTAAGATTTCTGACTTAATTTTGCAGTGCTTTTCACAATTTAATGGTTTCTTCTCAGCTAATAGTGTTTTGACTTTTCCTTGTAGTTATCAGTTTAATCAACAAAATGTTTGTTATTGCTTTCCCAGCATAGCCTTTCTTTTCTAGTTGAATGCAGGAATAGAAAATAACCTATGTAAAAAAACAAAACAACGCCCTCATTCTTGCCTTGATAGGAATCAACACCTCTGTCTTTACCTGTTGTGCAGAGTAACTGGGTAAACCCACCAAATAACCATAATGTCAAATTTAAGCATAGGTGTCTTTATTTTAATACAAAGAATTTCATTTAATAGGTTACTTCCTTTTCAGGCCTGTTTCCAAAGCATTTTAAAGTGTGAGTTTCAGATGTACAGGAAGTCTGTGGCAATAATAAATAAGCTCACAATTGCTGACAGATATTTTAGGAACATAAAATCTAACTCTACTTGACTCGCCTTTGTAAGAGATCATATCTACTGACATGATCTCTTACAAAGGCTATAATGCACCAAGAGTCACTGTGATACTGCCCTTTCTTGGGAAGGAGCCCATTCAGTATAAAGACAATTAAACTAATTGCCTGAGATGCGGGTAATTATTATGTTGTTTGACTTTACAACAGATTTTGGCGCCTTTACTCCTACACTGCTCAGCTTATCCAGACCAATATGATGGTGGCCAGTTTAAATTATCATAGGAAGCCACGTTCAGTTCAGTTTTTTGAGTGCAGGTGGAGAACTGAGCTGTCAGTCTTAAATGTAATTATCTTGAATAACTATGTGCTTCTATTTTGAATTAAAGGGATAAATAAACAGAGTCGAGAATGATGAGAACTCATATGATTAGCTGCTGCAGCCTCAGGCCTTAAAGGAACAGCATATTTTTGCTGAGGGTGGGCAGGAGTTAATGGAAGTGGAACTTCACCAAACGTTTAGACTTAAAAAGCATTAGTTCAGTCTGTTTTGGACAAAAACATGTTACTTGTTACATTTAATGTGATTTTTATACATCAAGCTGGCTGGAATTCTGAAGTTCTGTTGTTGCAAATGTGCAGACCTTCTCAAATGTGGACCTCACATACACTACCAGTCAAAAGTTTGGACACACATAGAAATGACCATGTTTGTGAACGAAAAGCAGATTTCATAACATCAAATTGATCAGAATGAATGTGTAGACATTGTTCATATTGTAAATGACTATTGTAG
>JAUMHL010000005.1:20061058-20103625 GCA_032362345.1 Sandelia bainsii
CACTGTAGTGTGAACTTTTTACGTTTTCCATAAATTTCACCCGAAAGCCAAATATCCCTAACTTTTTGTGAGTAGTGCATGGTATTAATATGTCTTTAAAAGTCTTAGATTTTACTTGGTTAGCCCTGCAAAAACCACTGTAATAATTATGTATTAACTCAACCAAATTTTTGATTTAATTAGTTTTATTCCACATGCAGTTGGAAGTGATGGAGACTAATTTCTCTATTGCTAAAATGAAGTTGAGAATATTCCTTTATTTTTCCAGCTTGTTTACACCTGAAATAACATCCCCTGTGGTGCATTTTAGGTTGATTTGTAAGATTTGTGTTTATTAAATGCACATTACATATTTTTCCTCGTGTCAGTCATGTTTGCTGCGTGAAGCTGTGTTAAAGCTCATTGCCCCTTTCAGGCTTACAGCAGAAGATCAATTGTCCAACTGTATTTCCTGTGCGTCAGTGTTTTATAGGCCCCTTCCTGTCTGCAGAGAGCTGACTTCCTGTGTCTGAGAGCGGCCGTAAATGGATGGCACCTCTGATGCATTTTATCCTGTAAGAAGTGAGGGAAGCAGGGAGAAGGAGAGAGAAGAAAGGATGAAGTAGAGGGCAGAAAAATAGAGATGACAGGAGAGACAGATTGGCAGAGAAGGGGGGCATCAAAGAGTGCCATAAAGACCGTCTTTGTGCAAGATTATTGATGTTTTTACACACAGTGGCAATTTCTCAGCAGAGCCCAACTTTTTATATGCTAAGAATGAATCTATTTTATCCTTTTGGTTTCTCTGTCCCCCTCCCCCCTCTCTTATTCAAGCCTTACTCACTCTCTCTCTCTCTCTCTTCCCCTCCCTCCCTCTCTCTCTCTCTCTCTCTCTCTCTCTCTCTCTCCCCCTCCCTCTCTCCCCGCGGGTGCTGTGTGCCCCAGTGGCCAGACATTCCTGCCTAATAGGGCTGCTTAATGAGGAGTGGGTTGTGTTGGGAGGATTTTAGTGGGGAAAACACTTCAGAAATGGTGGGAAAATAGAGAATAGTGGCAGTTGCCACAAAGGTTTACTGACTCAGTATCTCTTAAATGTGACTTTCTGCTCTCTGCTCTCTTATTTCTGCTTTTGTAGAAAACTCCAGGAGAGCCAGGACTCTATGTCCTCAAGGTTGGAAGAGGCCGAACACAAGGTCCAGTCCCTACAGACAGGTACCAGCCTACTCAGTCTTTACAGTCCTGGGTACTGTTTTAACACGCTCAGCTAAAATGACAGCTTTCTCACTGAAAATGGCTGAAGGCTTCTATAATTGTAATTTCAGATCTCAAGTATTTCTCATAAGATTTTTATTTATTGCTTAAGTTTTGGGGGAAACATTATTAGTGTCAATTTATTTGCACTATTTTATTAGTTAAAAACTTAATCTGCTTAATGTGTGAGTAGTCTGATGAGACTGATAAGTTGCCTGATAGCAGTTCACCACCAACTATCACTTCAAATCTGTGATAACAGCACAGGCAAGAACACAAATTTTCCAGTTAGCAGCTTGTTCCTGTTGCAGTGCAGTTCATAGTAAAAAGCTGATTAATAAAGTTTGTGAGTCTCTAAAAGTCTTGCTCTTACTTGGATATTACACATCAAACTTTACTTTTCAATTCTTACTGGCAACAGGGAAACCTAGAACTGACTCTTTTCCCATCTTTTCCAGCACTTGAAACAACTCAGGCCGAGCTCTTTGATTTGAAGACAAAGTATGACGAGGAATCCACAGCAAAGTACGTGTCTGGCTGATCTATGTGTGTGTTTGTGGGTGACTTCTCCCCTCTGGTTCCTCTATAGTCTGTTCCTGACATAACCATCCTGTTTAGTCAATATCCTTGCCTGGAAACTCCCTCTTCTCTCCCTAACAGCTGGATTGTCTCCCACAACGCTCAGCAGCCTCCAAATCCCAGCATTACCCCCACCCTGTAAATACTGACAGGGATTGTAATACATTCTGCTTCCACGGCAAAACACCAAAATAGAGATTTTTGTAGGTTAAACTGCTCTCTGTGATTCATCAGGGTCACGATGGTCAGAGAATGAAAGCTACTGGGGTCACTTTGAGATTTCTGGCAGGACGTGTACGATAAGGTGGCTTTAGTCACTTGAGCTGTGGGCCTCTATCATTATTGATCTTATAGTGGTGAAGATGGGAACAGAAGCTTTTCCATGTCAGCACTCCGCACTGCGAAGTGGCACTTTATGACATTTGCACGCCTCGTTCCCTCAGGGTGAGTAAACCCAAACCCAAACCACTCGAGCATCCAAACAGATTCAGAAAGTTTAAAATCCTGAGCAGAAAAACAAAGTCTTTCATGATGATTTATTGGTAATTGATGAACTACAAAAAACAGCTTGTGCTTTACTTTCTTTAAATCTAAGATGTTAAAGTGCATCTTTTCGCACACACTGTACACAAGGTACAGCAACCAACTTAGCTTTCAACTTGGTTTTCCCCCATTTTGCCCCCACGCCCTTTACCATGCCCCAAACTGACGGTGTCACTCCATTAACAGAAATGTTAAATCGATTGGCTGTTAAAAACGGGTCGATCCCTCTGCTCTCATCATTTTCCTGTTTCTACCTCCCTCACCCTTAGACTTTTTCTTTTATCTCCCACAGTGCATTTGTAAGTCTATGAGGAAAGGCCACAGGAAGATATCACATGTAGTGTAATGGCACTAATCAATAGGTTTCAGTCTATCACAGCCCTTCGACCCCCCCTCCTTCAGTGATTATATTGCACCACTCCTCTACTTTCTCTAATTTCTTTACACTTCCTTCTTCCCTTTTCTGTCCTTGTCTCTTCCTTTTATGTCAGAAGAAACACATTTTGAAAAGACACATATAGTAAGCCCCATTTGCTTACAGAAGCTAATAAACACATGCCCGTCCACATCCACACACACACACACACACCCTCATATACTCGCTCACTTGCTCATGCGCCTGAGGCAGTCAGGGTCCTTGACTGTGTGGCGTGCTGTGATCTGAAATTTTAATGCAACGCTTTAAAGCACACACAAACCCTCTCTAACCCCGCACCCTCCCAGTCCTTGGAGTCCTTCCCCCGTTTACTGCTTGGCTGAGCAAATCGCCAGTGTTTGGCTGAACACAACTTTTAACCCTTTGACTGCATATATTTTGGCCCTGCATAACACAAAACGCCATACATATCATACACTTTTTCACACAAACGCAGGGACACAGACACACACACACACACACACACACACACACACACACACACACACACACACACACACACACACACACACACACACACACTTGTTCTAAACTTTCCACTAAGGAGGACATTGCGTGACAAATCCCCCATCCTCTTGCAGCATTTGGGTAATCTGCCTTTTAAAATACACTAACACATACACACTCACACTAATGTACACACACTCCCTGAGAATTTGGTCGTTGTTGCAGTGCCCGGAGTGTGTGAGCTTCAGCGGGAGGCGGGCCTGCAGATGTAGCGTAGCCCCCTCTGTGTTGGCGCTGTGGCTGGCCACGCTTTACCCGTTTAGTCCCTGTTAAAGATTAATGATATATTGATCCCTAGCCCCACAGGATGCTGTGTGTGTGTGTGTGTGTGTGTGCGCACACGCCTGCTGCTCTGTATGTTTGTGTGTAGCTCTATCTGTGTATAGAAGCTGGATACCATTTTGGGAAAACCATTTAATTGCTGATAATTAAGCAACACTCAATAAGCGTTCCTTTCCTGTGTCCATCTCAGGCACACGCAAACACAAAATGGCGCACAAGACACTCAAACAGACACACTCTCACAGCTAGCTTCTTTTTAAGCCTCCTTGAAATCCCCAAGGTAACACGCTGTGAAAACGCAATGTGGAGAAAGCCAAGGAAGGAAAAGAAAATGGAGTGATGAAAGCTAAAGGGCAAAAAGCGAGCCAGAGGCTGGAGGCTACAGTGAGGAAGAGGGGATGAGAGTGTGATAGAGGAGGGAAATGAAAATCTAAATCAGGGGAATATCCTGCTGGCACCGAGGACAGAGGGCGAAAGATGATAGAGGGGAGGTAGAAGGGAAAAGAGATGAAAGGAGAAAAAGTGGAGGGCAATGGGAAGGGAATGGGTTGAGGGGCAAAGGATAGAGGGTTGGAAAAGAAAAGGAGCAGTTGAGTGAGGAGCAAGAGAGAGAAGATGATAAGAGATGAAAAGGCCTCTCTGAGATGGAGGAAGTACAGCAGGAGCTTAGAGGCTCTGGGCTTGTTTCAGAAGTCCTACAGTACTCACTGATGTCATTGAGTGCACCCATTGGCTTTCATGGTACAAAAGAGTGTGTGTGAGTGTGTGTTGTTTGTATGTGTTTTCCAGTGCAGAGGTGTATCTACTCTGTAGCTCCTCCTTGTGGCTGCTATATAGACCTTTGTTGATAGGTTTTGGGGGCAGAAAATCAGGCTTTATCATTAAGGACCCCCTCCCCTTACTGTTCAGTGTTTGATGAATTAATTCCACTGGGTCCATTGGCTGGCCATGGACAGCTCCTGCCCTGTCCAGGGACTGACTGGCTGACTGTATCAGGATATGCAGAAAATCCCTTCCCTGTGATCTGCTTTGGCCCTTAGCCTCTAGCTTTGCCTTTATAATTCCCGAATACAACCAAATCCAAAGGTTATTTAAGAGGACTTTGTGCATCTGTACTTTGATTAAATGATCACATTTGGAGCAGGAGTGGTGGTGTATTTGGGTTGCATTACTATCCATAAACGCTCTCCATTACAAGCTTTTCTGGCTTGTTGGCTTTCTGACCTTACATTTGTGTGTACGGGAGCACGTTTGAGTGCACACGAGTCCGGCACACTATAGCTTAAGACAGGATAAAAGCTGGTGAGGTAGTGTACTATTATGTTGCTTAAATGCATACTAGATCCTTTTAACTGTTAGGGAAAGAATAAAAGTAGAGAGTGAAAAGCTCTCCCACCCACATCTGATTCTTTTTGCTGCATTGCCTGTGGCACAATGTTGACCTAATATCAACTGTGTCTGTTTTGTTAAACACATTCAAATCAGTAGTACTCAAGCCTATGGGACATAACACTGTTTCTCATACTGTGAAACACAAATACAAAAGCTGCGTGGGTTATTGGGTTCACTATCAAAAGATTGCAGTGAAATCAAAAGGTCTTAATGGACGCAGCAGTGCACAGATGCGCTCACATCTTTGCACTTAGTGCCATCCATGTGTTCTTATCAGTGAGTAATGTGCATATCGTGCACTCTCACTGCATCTTTGCACAGCATTGAACACTGTCCACGAAGCTTTTGCTAGTTATTTATATGCATTCGTTTATTGTAACCTTCCCTTATGGTGAAATGGATTCAAAATGTGTGTTAGAGCTTGTGCACAAACACACACACACACACACACACACTCACACAGACGATTAACAGAGATAGTGTATAACCTGAACTTTGTGTTTTAAAAAAAAGTAACATTTATTGTGTGTGTGCGTCCAGGGTTGTTTTGCTTTGTCCCCAAAGTTTTCTGTCATTGTCTTTGCAGAAAAGGGATTGTGGTTGATTCCCCATCACCCTGTAAAGAGAGTTACTAAAACTAGTTTTCCAAGTTCGATGAGAGGTGGTATTATGGGGATGTATTCCTGCTGTCTGACCTCTAGCAAGTGAGAGGTGAACCATGGCCTCCATCCAGACCATTAGTCAGACACAATCACACAGCTTCATAGCAGATTAGTCTGCTGTATTAGGACTTAGAGCTCTATTAATGTAATCCCTCTGTTTTAGTGTGGCCTGGGTTTAGGGGCTTACATGTGCATACACACACACACACACACACATATTTACTTTTAAATACATGTATGCACGCACACATACAAGCTGTTTGGGTTATGGAGTTCACAATCAATGGATTAAGGTGAAATTTAGACAGTAGCTTAATGGACACGGCATCGGCATTCTGCAAATGTGTGCTTTCTCAACAATCACACGCACACACATACGGTGTGTGCGGGGTGTTCTTTTCTTCCTAGTAATCATCTGTTTATACATTCTTTGTTTTTTATTTGTGTGCGGGATTTCAGTGAGTCTCTCTTAAGCACTGTCACATCCTCTGTTGTGAATTCCTCTGTAGTAACAGTGAATTTCTTTCTCAGGGCCGATGAGATTGAGATGGTGATGACAGATCTTGAAAGAGCCAATCAGGTAACCTGCTTAACATCCTCACATTTTTACACCACACTATCCCAATTGTCCATCACACCAGACGGCACATTTTTGTATTGGTAAAATAAAGAGAAAGGAACCCAACTGGAGCCAACATGTTGAATTTTCTTTTTTTTCTTTTTTTTAAAGAAAAATTTTACTGTTTCAAGTAACATATTTATATCTGTTCACAAACAATTAAATGTGCTTTGCATTAACAGATAATGACTTGCTTATCACTGCTGTTTGGGTTCTTTGTTTGTTTTACACACCTACTAAACCCATCCAGCTGAAATAAGCCCCGTGGCGTGCCCTCTGCCCTTGTGTTGTAAATATTCCAGTGGTATCTGTTAATGTCATTGTTGTTAACTTTCATTATTAGCCCAAGAGTATGATTTGTGGCTAAAGGGGTAGCATAGGCATGTAATGTTAATATTAGCCTAAAGGTTAGTGCTCCAACTATAATGCCACACAAACACACACACACACGATTCACACTTCTGATTTGAGGTTTACAGAGGATGACAGCATGGCCTCCAGCTCAGTCACAGACTTTTTATACGCTTTTATTAGGAGAAAATGGAAAACAGGATTTTTCTTTTGCGACTAGCAGTCCAACTCCCACCCAGTCAGTTACAGCTCTCAATATGGTTGCAATTAGGAAGGCTGTGGAATCGGGTCCCTGTAACTCCTAATGATGGCAAGTTGGCCAGTGTTGCAGAGGATCCCCAACTGGAGCCTAGTAGTTTGGCCATAAATACGAGGCAGTGGGTGTCATCTCAATTCTCAGGACTAATTTAATATTTGCAGTTAAGGAAAAATCCACCTATAGCTGCCACGCTACACTTTTGCTTTGCGTTTTCCCAGCTCTCCTCCATTTTGTAGTGTATATTTGTTTATGCTGAGAGGGGATGAGCTTCCTTTACATGCAGACATACAGTTGGCTGGTAGAAGGAGATGCTGTATTAGAAAACTTCAGTTGGATTGCCTTTTTGTAGAGCCACTTACCTAGTGCTAGTGTAGTGAATTGCATTCAGCAATTTTTATCTGGGCTTTGAGCACAATTGAGACAGGTTAAGGGAATGTATGTGCACCAAAAAAAAACAACCTTAGAAAGCAGCAATGAATTGCCCATTAGGCTGATCAAGTTTGTCAACGTAAGGATCTCCACTGGTTGATTTTCCTTCAGTGTTTCTCTTTTTCCTTCCAGCGAGCAGAAGCAGCTCAGAGAGAGGCGGAGTCGCTCAGAGAGCAGCTGTCCCTCAGTAACCAATCCCAGCAGCTCAGCAGCCCGGCCAAGGCCGACCCCGACACGGTAACACATTTCACTGCTTCACTGACTCGATGACTTGTTGGGTCGCTGACGAGGAGGTTATTGATAGGCTAAAGATCAGTTTGGCCTTTTTATGCTAGTGGTGATCAGCTTCAACATGTGGATAATTGTAGTCACAGATCTTAAAGGTCAGCAATAATGCATTGATTTGTTGACTGAATTATTGATTATCACAGAGAGGTAGTCAAGGTGGCAGTAGTTGATGGGTGTATTGATTAACTGATTTATTGACCTGTTCAACAGACTGCAGAGGTGAGACTTAGTTAACTTGGAGACTGACTGCCACACCATGGTATCAGCTTCACTGATCAGTGTTGGAACAGCGTTGGATACTTGTGTTTGATTGATTAATTCCCTCTTGACTATTTATCTAAATGAGCAGTCCTTTTGAAAAGATTCCAGCTCCTTTGTGACATACAAAATCTTTTTGCAATTTGTCTTAAAGTAGACTTTGAGTGTCTGGTTTCTAAACTACATGTTTTAGTCTGCTTCAATAGATTAAACTGTCGTCCTATTTGGCCTTTAGGAACAGGCAGCAGAGGTGGCATCCTACTCAAGTCTGGAGGCGGAGCTCAGGGCCAAAGAAAGGGAGACCGCCCAGCTGGTGGAGGATGTCCAGAGACTGCAGGCCAGCCTGACCAAACTCCGAGAGACCACCAGCACCCAGATTACACATCTGGAGCAGCAGCTCAGCAGCAAGACTGCCATTCTCAAGGTACCAACAGTACAGACAGCTGAAATTTTCTGCAGCTATTATAGCTATTAATTTCTAATGAAACTATTTCTGTATTAATTTTCCTGCTTTGTTGTGCATTCTGATCACACCTGTAACATGTTATCTAGAGTTAAGTCACAAAAATAAATGCATGACATATAACAACCCAAGGATTACCTTTGTCTCTTTGTAATCCACAGGAATTGGAGGAGAAACTGCAGAAGCAAGCTGACTATGAGGAGGTGAAGAAGGAACTGAGGTAAGATGCATACACGGTCATTTGTGTGTGGGTCTGATTCAATCCAGCATATATCTATTTATTGCATGTGTTTGATGTCTTTAACAATGTTAAACAAGGTGCGTGTCTTCATTTAAGATGTGTAACTCAATTGAGAGCCCTTATAAAAGAGAAGATTGTATGTCTGTAGCTTTGTATCATGGCTCTCTCACTCTCTGCCCCCTCCATTCTTTGTCCTTAAAGAGACAGAAACAGAAGACCTAGCATGCTACATGCATTAGTATATTTGTTTAGGGTTAATATGAATGTTTTTTTACCTCTCTTCAGTATCCTCAAGTCTATGGAGTTTGGAACATCAGACTCTGTGCAGGTAAAAGTGACGGTTTTATCTATGATCTATACACATTAAGACATTTACCACTGTGCTTGGCTATAATTGCTATTGCCATAGTAATTACGCAATTGATAAAATAAAATTACACTACTCAGTAAAACGAACATTTTGATGGGGAAAGCTTGACTGTACTTTTTTCTCTGCCTCAGGAATCATCCAAACCTCTGGAGGTACTGTTGCTGGAGAGGAACCGTAGTCTTCAATCTGAGAGCGCCGCGCTGCGCATTGCCAACACCGACCTCAGCGGTAAGTCTTCCCTAATGTAGGTTCGTAGCAAGCGATGGGTTCATCAACACTGGAAAGACCGCCTTCACCTAGCCCATCAAAAATAAAATAATGTACACAGAATTTGACTCAATTTGACTTCAACTAGAGGTAAGGCTACATAGGGATGGGTAAGAAGAGGTTACATACATATTGTATGTATATATATTCTTTTTCTCTGAGAATACTTAACCATGTATTAATGTCTATTGGCATGAGTTGCAATATTGGCTGCTCAATGTGCATAAGAAATGCAAAACTTTGTCATGATACAGAAATGTTGTTCCTTCAGTCCCAACACTTGTGAAAAGAAAATGCATCTCTGGTGTCTTTAAACACCGCCAGCAGGAGGTCAGCCTGAACAGAAACAAAGTTGCAGTACACAAAAAATGAGGACACCATGCTATGCCCCCTACATCAGGACTCTTGCCCTCTGCAACAATGTTTATGGGCTTGAAATGTCATTGCTTTAGGCTTGAATAGTTGAATAGCTTTGAATTGATTAACATTCACTGTAAGGGGAGCTTACTGTCTTACTCAATCATGTTAAGTCTCAATGGTTATGCATTAGAATAATATTTCTCCCAGCGCTTATCATCAAGATGGATTTTAGTAGTTACAAGACTGAGAGAACATAGTTCATGTCTATATTTGTTTTGGTGACTGTAAAAATTAAATTCAAGAAAGAAATAGAATAAGGTCTTGGCAGAGTCTGTTTTTGGTGGCATGCATCTGTTTTCTGTTCAGCCATAAAAAGTGTTTTTCAGAAAACATTTTATTGCTCCAATGTTTTTTCCTGGATGTATTATTATGAACTAAAGACTATGATACTGACTAAAGACTATGATACCTCATCTGCAATGGAATAATTCAGTGTTTAGGAACACACTGCAGCACCATGGAAGAGGACTCACATGGTGTATTGCCTATCCAAGGATGTCATTGTACTGTCCAGTTACTTCCACTTTGCCTGCAAGAGAGAGAGACCTGGGCCAAGCTAATCTGCCTAAGTGGCACAGTGTCAATTGTTTTGTGTGTCCTTTTTTTTCTTCCAGGCTGTGGCTTACAAGAAAGGTTGAAATCACAAATGCATGGGCACTTTGTCTGGGGGGGTTGGCAAAAAAGGAAAACAAAGTTCACTTTAATTTGGAAAAGACTTGATTAAGATAACTTTCAACTTTTGGTTTTTTTTTTTCTCTCTCTCTCTTTTTGGAACCCCTTTTTTGTTGACTCCCCCATAATGCATGGTGTGTTTGACCTTTCTTGTAGGGTCAGCCGGGCGAAAAGGGACAGAAGAGTCCACGACGAAGGAGGAGACTATGCCCAGCGATCCCACTTCTTCGCCCCCTCCTCCCCCTCCTTCTCTTCCTTCCTCCTCCCAGCTCCCCCTGTCTCATGCTCATGCAGACCCCCTCAACACTGCCACCACCACCAGCAGCGGTGAAACGCACCCTTTCGCTCCAACAGGCATTGGACAGGACTTCTACTCCCCTGTGTTCCCTCTGGTTGGTGGTAAGATGGCTTTGAACTCCCTGATCCAGCGGCAGCTGCTCCAGACCTTCTACTCCAAAGCTTTGCAGGAGTCATCTGGAATTCCCAGTGGGGCTCTACTGTTCACCCCCTTCACTCCAACTCTCAGCTCCATCCCTACCTCCACCCCTGGCTCTGGAGCTGCTGCCATCCCACTGGCAGCCAGCAGCCCTCAGCCACCTCCAGCCAGCCCAGACATGGCTCCTGTTAATGGGAGCAGCACCGCTGGCAGCGTCCCATCTCCTTCACCCAACCACTCTGACGCCACCACAGGAAGTGTTTTGGATGGGGAGGACATGGACACAGCAGAGATTGCCCGACAGGTGAAAGAGCAGCTGATCAAACACAACATTGGTCAGCGTGTGTTTGGCCATTACGTGTTGGGACTATCACAGGGTTCGGTCAGTGAGATCCTGGCCAGACCAAAGCCGTGGAACAAGCTGACCATCCGAGGGAAGGAGCCTTTCCACAAGATGAGGCAGTTCCTCGCTGACGAGCAGAACATCCTTGCACTGCGCAGCATCCAGGGACGGCAGAGAGGTGTGTCTGTGTATCTTTAATGTGTCTGTACATGTGCGTGCGTGTGTGTCTTGCGTGTGTATGTGTGTACAGCCCTGCACAGAGCCATTGATTAGCCTGTCAATATGGACTAGCTTTTTATTTTTCTTTGTCTTTCCTAACTCCCATCCTGTGCCAAACCTGTGTGTTTTGACTGAGTTCCTAGTCACGCACTGATCCCAGGAGCCTCTCTTAGCTATCGTGGTCAATACAGAAACCTTTCACAGATCAATAATATTGATCGGTGGGAACTAGGAAGAAGGCAGGGGTACTGTTAACTACGGGTAGATTCGATTAGCTTGGGCCTGCTTTTGTTAACGCATCAAGACATCTCTGATTGAAGGTAGTCTCAGTGGTACAAAAAAATACAGCCAAGTCTAGTGCGAGACACAGTCTGTGTTTAAAGTAAGGCTGTGGGTAGTATGCTCCTGTTTAGTACATTCCATTAAATAATATATTCCTAACTAGTCTGTCTATAAAGTAGTTTAATATTCCTGTTAGAAGTAGAGGTTTTATTCCTTCCAGGGCCACAGATGTTAAAAATCAATATATTTATGGTACTATAATGCGCATTGGATGGAAGTAGCCACACATTCCAAATATTTGCGAAGCATTATAGGGCACCATATAGTCTAGCTGTAAAAAAAAACACACAAGTGCTGTAACATAGTGTGTGGTATATTGTTTTTAACAGAGGGCTCAGGCCAGCCCCAGCTTAGCCGAGTGTTTCAGGATGTTCCGAAGCGGAGAGCCCTCTCCGATACAGCTTCACACACAGGTCTGTCCCCTTCACACAGAGATTCCAGCACGTTCTGTCTGTGTGGCATGTTTGTGTTGGGGTGAACTGTATTTATGGTGTGTGTGTGTGTGTGTGTGCGCGCTTGTGTGTTGGCATTTATTAATTTGCAGGCAAAGCATACAGATATAAATGTGCCTTGAAGGTAACCGCACAGTTCCAGTGTCTTGCGTCAACGGAAAAGCCAGCATGTGTATTTAGGGATTTTATTGGTAGTTGTTATTCTGTGGGGAACATTTACTGTACAAACCCTGTAGCACGTGTGCATGTGTGAGCTCCGAAGGGACCAGAGAAATTTTGACGATCCCTCAAGTGTAGTTGCCTTGTTGTTCTTTGTGCTGTGCTATGGTGTAATTATTTGATGGGTTAGGGTTATTTCTGCTGTCCTTATGTTCCCTCTTCCTCTCCTCCTAGGTAACATTACAGCCCGCGTCCGCACCCCAGAGGCAGGTTCAGATGAAGCCATCAAGTCCATTCTGGAGCAGGCCAAAAGAGAACTGCAGGTGCAGAAAGCTGGTGAGTCTGGGTTATTTTTCTCTCTCCTATAGAGTCAAAGCATTTTAGGTGATGCACTGTGACTGTGTGTTTGTCTAAGTCCCTCAACACATTCCTTTTCTCTCCCCTCAACAGACTTGTCCCATGCTCAGCCCTCATATACAGGACTGAAAGGAGGGGGTGGAGGCGGAGTAGGTGGTGGAGGGGGCAGTGGGTCAGATGAGGCCATTCGCTCAATCCTAGAGCAAGCTCGCCGAGAGATGGAGGCCCAACAGGCTGCACTGGAGCCCATCCTCAAGGCCTCGTCTTCCTCGTCCGCAGCATCACTATCTCAGCGGGACCTCCTAAGCTCTTCACTCACTGCTCCCCTCCCCCCTTACAACCCCCTGGCACTCTCCCTCAAAAAGCCTCCCAGCTCCCTCTTGTCCTCGCCCTCGTCCCCATCTCCCATCCTGGACTTCAGCTGCAGCGTGAAGAGAGAGGGCAGGGCTTCTTCAGGGATAGACATGTCTGCTGACGGACCTCTCAGGCTGGGTCGGAGCTCTGATGGCTCAGCCCGCTCTGGAAATTCTGGGGGAGTGGGTTACTGGAGAGAGCAATGGTGGAGCAATATGCACACAGACTCCCGCAAAACCTTAACCAGCCAGATAGGAGAGGAAAATCACAACCATGAGGACTCCAAAGAGGTGAGGGCGGACAAACAAAACTTGCTTTGTGTGCTTTATCTACCTATTCTTTGTTTTTGCTCTACAATGGTTGCATGTCTGATCCAATGTCCTGGTGTGTGTTTCAGGGAATATTGAGTGACAGTCTGTCTCGACACAAACCGTGGAACAAGTTGAACCAGAGGAGCAGAGAGCCATACCTCCGCATGCAGCCGTGGCTCAATGGAGACCAGGGGCAAAATACACACATCCAGCCAGCTCAAAACCAAGGTAAATAAATCACACACACCAGCACATGGATTCACACAACCAGGCTCCTTGGGCTAAAGCATTACTCCGAAAGCCTGATTAGAGCTAGTGGCTAGTTGTTACTGTCAGTCTGTCACTCACCCGACCCACCCTCCTCCTCCTCTCCCACCATCCCCCCGCCCTCTTCCTTCTCCTCCCACCATCCCCCCCATCCCCAGTGCTGTGGCAGTGTCAGCCAGCAAGCTGCTGGTTTGTCATGTCATAGACAAGTTAGTGTTGCAGCGCCAGATGGCAGCTCTGTGTGTGTGTGCGTGCGTGTTTGTGTCTCTCTTTCTCTCTGGGGGTGTAAACAGCAGCTAATGTACACTGACAGCTCCTCATAACTGCTCTCTTCCAGCCTGCTGAGCTGCACAGCAGTGCTACACAGACAGAGACAGGGAGAAGAAGGAATAGGAGGAGGAAGCCAAAAAAGCTTCAAACCGAAAACTTAAGCACCTTTGCTGTTTGTTTAACAGGAATTAAATTAGTTGATGTAGTGTGACTGAAGTCCCTCCCTAACCCAGCAGGGAGAGAAGATGAAACTGTTCTCTTACACAGTAACACGTCTCCTAACCTGTGTGATCTTTCTCGCCCTGTCTGTTCGGCTCAAGCAGAGGGTACTCCCAAGACATCAGCGAGCTGCAGCCCCGCTCCAGAGTCGCCCCTCAGTTCAGCTGAGGAGTCTGTCAACGGCCTTGCCGGGGATCCACTCGTTTCACACTCCTCCAGTCTCAAACATCCGTCTGATGATCCCTCGGGTGGGGAGTCTCAGCCTGGCACCCCGTTGCCTCTACCAGGTCATTCGGGTCTCAGCATCCAAGAGATGGTCGCAATGTCTCCCGAGCTCGATACTTATGCCATCACTAAGAAGGTTAAGGAGGTGCTGACTGATAACAACCTTGGTAAGAAACTCAAGCATTATATTTACCATTTCCTGTTTAGATGTACTTGGTTATTCCCTTCACCTCCCATTGGCTGCATTATTAAGGAATTGAATCATTTTTCAGAAATGACCATTTCAGTCCCCCTCTCTGTTTCTTAACCAGGCCAGCGTCTTTTTGGCGAGACTATCCTGGGTCTTACTCAGGGTTCTGTCTCAGATTTGCTGGCCAGGCCCAAACCGTGGCACAAGCTCAGCCTGAAGGGCAGGGAGCCCTTTGTCCGCATGCAGCTCTGGCTCCAGGACCCACACAGTGTGGAAAAACTCATGGACATGAAACGCCTGGAGAAGAAAGGTGTGTAGAAAAAGGTTCAAGGCGGAGATAGAAATGTGCATTCCACACAGCGCAGCACTCCGTCAGAAGTAATAAACAAGAGACTGTCAGAAAAACCTTCATGTTATCTGCTTAAGCATGCATTTTCTTTATAACTACATTCACAGTGAAACACAAGCAGCAGCCTTCACAATACACATGCATATCTGCACACACAATATCCTTTGTGCAGGACAGCAGAGCATGTTGTGCAGATCACAGTCATCTTGGTGTGATGTCAGTACCAATCAGGACTGCAGACATCACATACTGTATTAGATGTGACAGCTAGGGGACTGCCGGGGGGGCCTGCTTACTCACAGTCATCAGCACTCTTCTTCATCGTCATCATCATAATAATCATCAGTGTCTATAAGCTCGTATTTTTATGATTTGTTAGCCCATAGCCCTCTCTATCACTCCATCGTACTGTATTCCCTTCTGTTTGCACGAGTATAAGAATCAGCTCAACCAAGAGGCCTTCTCGTCCTCGCTGCCTCAGAGTGACCCTGCACTGCTCTCTGTGGAGATAGGACTCGCATGTTTGAACCTGCTAGTAGGCACAAGCATCCAGGCGGTTTACCCTCCTGATATCACAAACTGCACACGAGGGCAAAAAACAAAACTGACCTTACACCAGTGTGTTCAGGGGTTGGGTGGGTGGGGTTACTCTCCATTCAACTTCATTTTAGATTATTGACCCCAAAGTAATGAATCCAAATAGCAGTGGGGAATAGTACTGGCCAGTAGCAGGGCCCAGAGGAAAGACATGGCCTTAGTCTAGAGTAAGATATTTGACCTCTCACCCTTGTGGTACAAGCCTGGGAGGCAGCACACAACTTTCAGAGTGGCCTAACCTTGCTCTGAGGGATTTTTCCCCCTGCAATACTAATATCTGGCAGTGTGTATAGGGGTTGAGAAAATGTCAACCTCATGCAAAGCTGCCATGAGCTGTTCATTTTCAGCTGCTGGTGCCCAGAGTGAATGCTTGTTTGCTATAAAATGGAAGAGATGCTTTCATTGTTGTAATTGCTAAGTGAGACAATACCACCACCTAGTGGCCTCCAATGATGTTACAGGATTAATTTTCATAGAGGTGTTCATGCAGAGTTGTTAACACCAGATGTATCCTGGTGGGGTGCATTCGTCAAACATGGAACATCTACTGTGACAGACCTCTGAAGGTTTACTGTCTACTAAACTCTGAAACTGAGAACAGGACAGGATGTTTTGTACCGAGTGCTGAGTAAAAATACTAAACAGGTCATTTTCCAAATCAGCTTCAACAATATGGATTATTTTCATCATTGATTGAATTTACTCATCATCTTCTCAGTGAATCAGTGTTGACCTCTGTGTAGGTATATAAAATGTCAAATCTAGTGAAAGTCAGCCCAAGTTATATCATTATAAAAGTGAAAGATATGAAGCAAATATTCATACTTTATTATCTGTATTGGTGCTAATTAATTTTTTTGTTGGTCAGCTAATTTTGCATTTCTACCAATCCAATCAGCTAATCTCTAAAAGTTGTCAGGACTGGACTAGTTCTACAGTACTGTGCAAAAGTCTTGGGCCACCATTAGATTTCTTGTTTTGGCAGTGCTATTCTGACCATATACATATTTATTTGTTAGTCTTATTATTAGAATACAATTAGAAAATATAAAAAAATATGTCCATAGTCCACAGAAAAAACACAGAAATATTAAAAACAAACAGCTTCTTAGGCTAAAGTGACAAATATTGAGTGAGATCTCTGTAGAGGAATCTGGACAGGTCAAGGACAAAAATAGGAGTCCTGACAAAATTTGACAGGGGCTCAGAGTTTCTTCTTTGAGACACCAGAATAAATCCAGCAACGACCTAGCTCAGCATCTGGCAGCTTCATCTGGATGCCAGGTTGGTCCATCCATAGCCCGAAGAAAAAAAAAAATCTGATCAGGAATGGTCTTTGTAGGACAGCAGCCAAGAAACCACTTTTTGTGTTTCTAGTGGTTCTAATGTAAAAACTGAGAAATGAATATATATGGACATCATAGCATTGCTGAAAAAGTAATCCAATAGTTGACCAAGACTTTTGTACAGTACTGTACTTCATATAAATATTTGCTTGTCAGATTTCATGCTAATCGGCTGTGTGTTTTTCTGTATTTTACTCTGTAAAATATGGTAATGTGTACAGATGTTACTAAAACTAGATTCTGAACCAGACCATCAGTATCCCACAGACATGATTTTGTTATTGAAACTCAGCACATTTGTTCATTACATAACTGAATCTTGTGAGACACTAACCCCTCTTGTTTTTGTGTGACTGTTCAGCTTACATGAAGAGGCGGCTAAGCTCCTTGAGTGATGGCCATTCAGTGGATGGGGTCTTGGCTGGAACAGATTACGTGCAGGGCTCTCAGAGCCCAGGTCAGCAGCAGCTGAAGAAGCCCAGGGTGGTGCTGGGACCTGAGGAGAAGGAGGCTCTGAAAAAGGCTTACCAGCAGAAGCCATATCCCTCCCCAAAGACGATTGAGGAGCTGGCCTCTCAGCTCAACCTGAAAACCAGTACTGTTATCAACTGGTTTCATAATTACAGGTTAGTGAAACAATCACACTTTCAGTACTGCAGCATTACTGTACAGTTTACAGTTTGCACCACAAGCTGTTGATTTTAATCATTCTAATTTAACATGACAGGAATTTCCTTTTCACTATAAAAATGACTTTTGTTACTTTTGTTAACTGTTTTATTGAAATATATAACGTATGTAGGTTTGCAATTCACAACCTTACCTTAGTTTTAATTAATGCTATTGATTGGCTTTTCTGTTTGAATGAGCTGAATGAATTTTGTTCTATTGTTATTATAGATTATATTTGTCCATCAGTCCACGTACAATAATGAAAATCACTAAAGTTTTAGAATGTATTATGTCTAATATAATTTATTTAATTGGTGATTGAATTTATGTGTCTCTAATAGATCACGTATCCGACGAGAGCTCTTCATAGAGGAGATCCAGGCAGCTGGAGGGGTAGGCCCTGGCAGTGAGGGGGGCTCCCCTTCCCTCCGCGGGTCCAAATCAGGAGAGGGGGACAGCTGTGATGGGACAGAATCTGAAGGCACAGTGGATACACGCCAGGGACTGGGCATTGGACTGGAGGATCATAGAGGAGCATGCAAAGACCACGACATGGAGGCTGAGTCTGAGGCAGGGGGCTCTAATAATTCCCCTGCCCAGATAGACTGCACCACCTCAGGCTTAGCCGGGCCAGGCTCCAGCTGTGGACAGGGTGGACTGGGGCTCTTCAGCCTCACAGAGGCATCCTCCAGTAGCTCTGCCTCTAGTACTAACATCCCTCCCTCTGGCCCTGCCAGAAACCCCAGAGACAACAATCTGCGCAAGAAGAAAGCAGCCAATCTGAATAACATCATCCACAGGCTGGAGAAGGCTGCAAGCAAAGAGGATCCCTCAGAGTGGGAGTTCTAGCTCCCCCTGATCATCCTTCATCCCTCTCGTCTCATAACCTCACGACCTCTAACCTTGGACCCCTCCTGCTCTGTTCCAGTTGGAGAGTGGACACAGCCAAAGTCAAGCTCAGCAGCCATTTTTATTACATAGAAGCTTTTCGAAAAGAGGAAAGCATCAAAGAGTGGTTGGCAAAACCCTTAAAAAGAAGATTTACTGAATACCTAGAAGAACAAAATAAGAGAACTTAAGTGTTTCTCCTGTTTTTTTTTTAACTGAGTTTTGTTTTTGTACTGAGAAAAGCACTTAGCCGTCCTGCTGGCCTCCGGCCCTGCTGTACCTCCCCCTATCACCAGCCACTGGTGCACCAGACTGGTTAGTCCTGAGCTGGGGTCTGACCTGCAGCTGGGGATGAAAACTGGACTCAGTAACACAGGCAAGGCCTGACACAGCAGCTGTCACAGTGATAGACACTGATAGATGATAGATAGAGACAGGAACTCTCTTACAAGAACTCTCACTTTCTTAAAGGAGATTTTTTCCGCTCTTCTTCTCACCTCCCAAGTGTCCACAAACCTCCCCTCACTCAGTGAGACGCCTCATTTTTCACACTGTAGAGTGACTGTTACAAACCCTTTGCCTTTTTCACTCACTGCGTGTATGTGTGTGTTTGTATGTTAGGGGTTGTGTCAGTGTGCACGCGCGTGTGTGTATGTGTGTATACACACCGAAAAGCGGTATGTATGTGTGCGTTCTCTTCTCAATGGCAGCATGTTTTCTTTTTTTTTTATCTCACTCCTGCACTCTTAAGAGGGTAGTGGAAGGCCTGCTGGCTGAGCTGCCATGGTTACTGATGTAAGAAAGATGAACTTTGACCTGTTGTGTCCCCTATCCTATCCTGCTGACAGCCATATGATGGCCAGAAGGATCTCGAATTCCTCACAACCACACGCACTCATCTGAAGAGGAAGGAAGGAAGGAAGGAACCCTCTTTTTGCCTCCTTAAGCCCTTCTTTTAAGGATGAAGGATGATCTCTTTTTTTGATACTGCAATTTGGTTGCCAATAAGAGATTGCACAGTCTATTGACTCTAAAGAGTACAAAATAGGGAAGTATAGGAAGCATTTTAATTAGTACAAAATAAGAACACACAATAAGAGAATAACAAGTTACTGTTGAAAAAAACAAAACAAATTAGAAATGGAATAATGTTGCGTTGTTGAAATACGATACAATGAATTCAAGTAGTACTGTAGCTGTCTGACATGGTGATACTATACGTGTCTCTTGTTTTAGGTTGTGCACGTCACACCTTTGCCCGGCACTGGACCTGCTGGGTGTGTGTGTCTGCACCACTGACAAATTTTCTCTGTTCACAAACACACATCTTTTTATAGGCCAAATCAGGAAGAGTGAGTTAGTGAGTGAGAGTGTGTGTTTGTGTGTGTGTGTGTGTGTATTTGCCTGCATGTAAGTCAGTGTTGAGGTCAATTCACTCAGAGTTAGGTTAAAGAAATGGGTTATGACATTTCTGACTAAAACATGGGTTTTAGCAAATGAATTGCAACGTACAGTACTCGATTAAACTGTACTTTCTGTTGATTGCCATCAAAGTGAATTCACCCCAACCCTGGTGTGAGAAATTATCACTCTCCTCCAGTCTATCCTGTATCCAGGGATGTAAGTCTTTTGCATTGAATTCTACTGTATACACTACAAATTATAAGGCATATCACCTCCTCCCTGTCCCACACAAGCCCTCAGTGCCTGTCAGCCCACTGCCTCCCCTTTTTGTGTGTGTGTGTGTGTGCGTGGGTGCATGCACACGCATGCCTGTCAATTCATGCGTGTGCACAAGTGCGTGCGATTGAGGAGTGTTAAGTGTTTCCAATGAGTGGGGTCATATTTCGTATCTACTTGCACACACTACTAGTGCACAACTGACACCCTTCTTTAAGCTGTTTGATGCGTTACCATTACATTAATCTTCTCACAAAGTAGTGTAATACTATGATTTACTGTAGCTTGGTTTTATTGCTATTTTGCATTTATAGTTTGGTTTTTATTCTGCTTATTTATAGGTGCTGTATTTTTCATTTAATGTCTTATCATTTGAGTTGTCTATTTTTTAAGGGATTATACTGTTCCTGAGGGCAAGTAACATTTTTATTAGACGTATAGACTGCCGGCAGTATTGGTTAATATTTACAAAGATGTACTAGTTCTCATTTGTTTGTATATTCATGAATCCTAAAGTTTAGTGTCATTTGAATAGCTTTGAGAAATGTGTTTGCTACAGTTCATGCTCCCGTAAGCATAAAGCTTTTACCACAACAGTTATGCTCTTAAATTGCTAGCTAGAGAATCAAAAGGACATATCAAGATCACTGAATATATGATAGCATATCTCTTTTCCTGTTTTCTATTCTCCAATAATGTGTTTTTTGGCTGTTTCTTGGGCAAGCCCAACACTAACACTCGGCAGGGCATGCAGCTTACTTTACATAGAGTTCACCCACTCTTTAACATAATTAACAGGTCCAAATGTATACACTTTGTCAAACAGGTTAAATGAAATTACCTAAACATGAGAACACATGTTAACTTGAAAGAGGTCATATCTGCCAAATTGAGATTAGAGAAGTGTACCAGCTAGCGGATGTGCTACGCCACATTGAACAGAAATAGCCAGCCTATGATTATGCAGAATTTTTATTGCAGTCTGTGACAAAGCACTTATTAGGATCTTTTTTGAAGACTTAACCTAGAACAGGGTCTGTAAACACTACAACAGAGTACGATCCCGGGATCCTGGGAAATGTATGCCTTTTTTTAGAAGTGGTTGTGAACCAAGCACAGACTCTTATCCACATTCTAACACTAAAAAATTAAAACATAACAAAATCGTGCCCATGTTTTGTACGTGATAAACTGTATTCTTAGACAGCAGCCCCTTATTTCAAACTACAGATGTCTGTGTGACAGAAAGGGCCATTGTCCCGTACAGTTGTAGATATTGTGAGTTGCCACCTGTTGTTGGTTTGTATTCAAGATCTCTTCAGTCCATCCTTAAGCCTCCCGTCTCCCTGAACATACATCCAGGCAAATTGGCAGGCAATCAAAAGATACCGATAACCCCATTGCACTGCATTAAGATGCATTAGCTGAAATTGGATTGTCCTGTGTATCTTACAATTGTATAATTCCTCAAACATTGGCTCTTCCTGCAGACGACTGGTGTGAAACATCAGTCTCGTGCAGAATTCTGAAGGCTTGCAGCCTTCTGTTGGACTGCTTGGTCTGGACAACTACAGTATGTTTTATGGTGATGAATGGTTACTGTAAAGCATAAGCACTTAACCCATTAGCCATTTTATAGCCAGATCCATCAACTCACCTAAACCATGTGAGATCATCAGATTTGTGCCTTTAACTGCCAAGCAGGGCACCAAACTAGTGATGTCATTAGATGTAGATGATTTCACCTAATTTGTTCATAATCCGTCCGACACCTCTACACAATTTATTTGTCGTACACTTCATATTGGTACTTAACAGTTGACTTTCCCCAGCTCTCTGGGAAAGGTTGTATATAACAGCTGGAGTGCAGTGAAACAGTAGTAGGACAAAACAAACTTGTGTAGTCATTTGACTGATCTGCAGACGCGCTTTGGTCCTGGTCTCATTTCAGACAGTTGTTTTCCCATGATGCATTTCTTATGTTGTGTATATAACCTAACTAGCAACAAAAGGCCAGAGCATTGAATGAAGGAGGAAGCATGCAGAAACAGCGTTCACTGTAATAACACTGAATTTATTCATAGGGCATTTTGTATTTTTTCTGTTTGTGTCAGGTTTGCTGTGACATTTAATAACGGCACTACAGGTATTGATAATGACGTGTGCCAATTCTAATGGTTATTTGCAAAAGAGACGTGTAAATACATTTGATCAAGTAGCTATTGATTCACTATTGTCACAGGATGCTTTTGTTTTTGAAGGCAGGAAGAGAGAAGGGACGATTCAGGACTTTTCCATGATCCACAGATATTTTTCTACAAATTTAAATCAGATGATTCTATACACTGTTGAATAACATTGTAAAGGTGTAACAGATGCTGTATATCATATCATGTTTTCTGAAGTCGTAAAGCTTTACTGTATGATCTGTTGAAGTAGTGGTTATTCATTTGACATATTAGTTGTAATGGAAGCCCGAACAGCAGCACTGGTCACCATATTCAGGAAAAAAAAAAGAAAGAAAAGAAAAACCTCAGATGTTTTTTGTAATACTTTTAGAATATATCTTATGAAGTGGGTTTTGTAAGGAAACACTTTCGAATCAGTGGTGCTGTATGCAGAGCACACTCAGTAATACATACACACATAATACAGCACAATACACTCATTTAAACCCCCACCCCCCCATCCACCTGACCTGTGTGCTTTTTGTTAATCGCACACCTCCATCACGTTGGCTCTCGCTAATTTTAAGTCTTAAACGGTTTCCTCTTATCTCGTCAGTTATCTCATGCTCACCTGCACAACTCTCACACCCAGAGATCAACTCTGGAACAAAAAACATTTCAGTACGTAAGACTTAAAAGAGGAAGCATAAAGCCAAATAGTGAAATAGTTATCCACCGCTGTTGAAAGGTTGCTCACACTTTTCTGTATGTTGCTACCTTGTGTCGTCACTTCAGTTCACCCATAGCTTAAACCACAATGTAGTTTGACAACCAAATGACCTGGGGAGATCTTCATCTCCCCCTTTTGGAAAGCTTTAAGATCCTTGTTGAGGCTTTAGCAAGTTCGGAGTGTTTTAGATGATTTTTCCAACGTGTCATCAACAATGTGGAAGTAATAATTCTCATAACTTCTCCCACTGCTTATTTTGTGAGTGTGTGTGTGTACGTGTGTGTTGTAGTACAAAAGGCTGCATGACTGTAAAGGGATGGTAAAAATGTTTTTTGAAAGTTGTTTCCCTCGCACTTCTGTCACTCCTGAGATGCTTTTTTCTCCTTCGGGGTTTCCCACCCTTTCATTTTTCCTCATGTATCATTGTTTCTTTATCTTTCTATTTACTAAACGTATCATGTTGTTTGTTCTCAGCACTGTAAAACAGTCCCTTCTACAACATTGAAAAGCAATATCACTGTATGAAACGTTCACAATGTATTTGTTATGATTGACATTTGATTCATCATCATTATTATTCACATGCACCCTAGGTGTGATAATTGAAGTAAATCTCTTTTATACAAATACTAAAAGTGTGCTGTGGTAGTTATTTTGTTTCTTTGCCAAATATAATTTGTTGAATACAAGAATGGTTCTGTAAAATAAGTATTCTCAGAGAAAGAGACAGACAGGGGGGGTTATGTAGAGGTTTCTGTCATGTTTTGGAATTTGGACTACTGCTGCCATTTACATCTGCTGCAGGTGAGTTATGTTGGAAACTATACATAAAATCTAAACACAAACAGGTTAAATGGAAAATAATCTTCATTTAATCTTTATCTGTCCTCTATGTCCTCAATAGGCCGTTACGCACAACTGCAGATGGAGTTTTCTGCTGCAGTGCGGACGAGCGCTGAGCAGAAGGAGCTGATTCTCAAGCTAGAGCAAGACCTGAGCACCATCCAGGCCATGTCCTCCCTGCCACGCCCCGATGCAGACGGGTCCGAGGTCGGCAACATGGGGAACATCCCGGAGCCTATCAAAGAGGCCACTGCCATGTTTGCTGGTATGCACCTGCATTTAAAAAGCTGCCTCTTCAAAATGCTGGAAGGCTGATTGAAATCCTCCAGATGACATCATCTGAGCTGGAAAAAAGATGATGTCATCTGGAGGAGTTATTCATTCTTAGAGCGAGAGCAAGTAAGGCAATATTTAGTATAGGGAAGGCAGAAGGAAGTTTAATACCATTCATATACAGTACACATATTCACCAAGCTAGAACCATGAGAAGCAAGTTGAAAATCAGTGAAGTCACCTTTTAATTGCATATAAACACATTGATTGATTCATCACTAAACTCAGTTTGGAGTGTGTGACATCGCATTTTTCCAAATGAGCCCTGCCCGCCTCAATCCAGCTGGGAGAGTTCAGAGAAACACACAGACATTTCTCATGTGAAATAACCATGTTTGGCCCCCCCCTCATTTAACAAAATAAAGTGGCCAAAACACCCTAGCAACACCTGTTAATAGAATACACTCCATTACACCTATGTACCCTTTGACCTCATATTAAACAGAGAATATGTTTACCTGCCCTGGGACTGCAGGTGGAAACTGGCTAAATCTTGTACATTATGCTTTTATTCGGATCCTCATTTGATGCATTTATATGCAACTATCATTTTAGTCATGTCTTGTGTTTTTTCTCTAGTAGTAAGCTACCACAGTATCACAACTTTAACTCTAATTAATCTCAGCTTTGACTTCCCCATTGAAAAGTCTTTGTTCTAATAGAACTGATACCACACAAACACAGTGTCAGGCCTCATAGGCAAAACAGTGAAAGCTGAAGTCTGACTTCCTGACAGCACATCTTCTCTGATTGAAAGGAAAACCTGCTGAGAGCAAGCTTTGCATGGGTTGTCTGTTAAAATACTGCAGACTAACCTGATTAGAGGAACTTCAGTGTTTCTTTTCATGTGCCAGTCAAGACAGTTCAGTTTTAAACGGTTTACTGGAATTAGACTGGCACCACAGAATAAAGTCAAATTTACCAGCTTCATGCAACACTTACAGGTAATTACGGGAAGTGAATTATGGTATTTAAGTGCTGTTTGGTGTCTCCAGGTTCAGGCGTGAGCCCCCATCCTGAGCTTCCTCAGGGCCAGATGGACTCTCTGCTCTCCATCATCTCCAGCCAAAGGGAGAGGTTCCGCTCCCGCAACCAGGAGCTGGAAGCTGTGAGTCACGATCTCTCACTAACACACACACACACCAGCTACACATACTGTATGTTGTGTCTTTTTCTGGGAAACTAATTTCTCATCCATTTCTTTTCTCTGTCCCCTTCAGGAGAACCGCTCCATGCAGCAGACCATGCAGGCCCTGCAGAATGAACTAGACAGCCTGAGAGCAGACAACATCAAACTCTATGAGAAAATCAAATTCCTGCAGGGCTACCCCGGCAGAGTGCGTGTCTGTGTGTGTGTGTGTGTGTGTGTCAGCACATGAATGATTGTCCTCTACATGGATGACATTCATGTTTTTCATATCATGTTGCTCTTGTGATATTTTTAACCTAAAAAATATTTTTGAGAATAATATAGATTTGTGGGTTTTCTCTGCTGTAGGTCGGAGGCAGCGATGACACCGTGAAGCGCTACTCCTCCCAGTACGAGGAGAGACTGGATCCATTTGCTTCCTTCAGCAAGAGGGTACAACACACACCTTCCCTACACAAAGAAGATCTTTAACACTCTGAAACAAACTGCTATTTCTTGTTTGTTTTTTCACTCTGAATGAGAGACTAAGATAAGATAAATCTTCATCTTCGTCACTTTTACAAAGAACAACGAAACTGAAGGTGCAGTCGACTCAGTGTGAGGCATAAGAAAGACGAGAAAAAGAAGAGAGAAAATAAATAACCAAAAACGAATAGTAATAAAAGTATGTTACAAATATATACAAATTGCACTTGTTATGTATACAGATTGCACTGATTGGCTTAAGGTCTATATTGCACATTGGGGGAATGATATGAAGCAGTTTTATTGTGAGTTTAGGGCCATGATTGCTTTTGGATAAAAGCTGTTTCTAAGACGGTTTTTCCTGGTTTTCATTGCTCTGTATCTCTTGCCTGATGGCAAAAGCTGGAAGAGGCAATGGCCGAGATGTGATGGACTATTAAGCCGGAGTCGCTCAACAAGTTAGATTTATACTAGTGCCATTTTTATTGCTCTCGCAATTGATAATAATGACGAATAAGAAAGATGATCTGTCCCATGTTTGGCCTTGGTTTAAAGTCATTCTGGGTAATGTAGGAGCTCAAATAAAGGTAGGTAGACGCCATTTTTGAAAGAACTCTCTAAACTCAGTGAAGCAAATACACTGAACACTGCAGACTGGCAGAATGTAAAATATAAAAGCACCTGAAACTGTATTTTTCATTTTTAATAATATAAGTTCTGTCATCTATTATCAATTCACGCTTTTCACAAATGGTGTGTTTTTGTTAAGGCTAAATACTCTGTGTTCACAGGAGCGTCAGCGCAGATACCTGAGTCTCAGCCCCTGGGATAAAGCAACTCTGAGCCTGGTAAACCTCAAACACACACACACACACAAATAACTTGTGTTTTCTTGTCTAAAACTTGTGTTCTTTGTCTCTTAGGGACGAGTGATTCTCTCCAACAAGATGGCCAGGACTGTTGCTTTCTTCTACACCCTCTTTCTGCATTGTTTGGTCTTCTTGGTATGTCCCCTCCTTGTAAATATGAGGAGCTTCTGATACAACATTTATCGTTCTGTGTGTTCAGCTTTAGAAAAATTGTTCTGACCTGGTACCTGTGATTTGTTTTTTTTCAGGTGTTGTACAAAACAGCTTGGAGCGAGAGTATCGGCAGAGACTGCTCGGCTTTTTGTGCTAAAAAGTGAGTGTGCATCCCACCGCTGAATCTGAAACTTGAACCATGTGTCTGACTCTTTCTAAATCATGCGTAAACTGAACAAGGAATTTTAATCCCTAAAACCAAAATTTCTCTCTCTGTGACGTGCAGGTATGCTGACCACCTCCACCGTTTCCATGAGAACGATCAAAACCTCTAAGCTGTCCCACAGTAACGTCACATGTCCCAGTGAGATGTCAGCATTCAACAGCATGCGTGCCCTGCATAACTGTTCATGCTCTGTTTATGCTTCTAATGAAAACAGAGCTTGTATGTAGTTCTTGCAGTAGCTGACATCTCCACTAGAGGTCAGTTACGGCTGTAGACTGTAAATCAAGGGTTTGACGTTCTTCCTGTTTTCCGTTCAAATTCCTCTTCAATACGTTGCAATTAAAAGTCTAGCAAAACTATATTTTAAGGTTTCTTCCAGGGCTCTTAGATGATCATAATAATGGATGTCAGTGATTAATAGATCCTGTAAAATGTGCTGCTGTAGCACAAAGATTTAGCTTATCTTCCTATACTAAAGGGACCCTCAGTACTTAAGTTTTTTTTTCCTGAGTTTAACTGGAATTTTGAATAAGTGGAAAATTGAATTGATAATGATAATGTTGATATAAGATTATAGGGGATATGGTTAATATAAATTCTGTTTGATTGAGAGAGTAAAAGAAAATTTTTTGTGAAGGTGGAAAGGGGGAGATGATCATTTTAAAAGATTATGTTGGTGGAACAGTGCGTACAGTGGTTATAAGGTTTTTCATTCCTTTTGACTTGAGATTCCATAACTATTTGTCTATTAATTGATTGACTAATGGGCAAATACAGTTGTAATGACTTGTGGCAGGGAAATCACATTGTTACTGTTAAGAAACTTGCTCCTTACATGAAAAACTAGGGTTTGCAGTATAGATACATTCGTGGTTACTAAATCTAAAATCTGAATATCCTCATAGACGAATCACTATGCATGTTTACCTGCTTAATCCATTCTTCTCTGACTGGCATCACATATATATTCCAAATAAAGACTATGCAGTAATTTTTTCTTGTATTGTTTTCATTCCTAGAGATCTAATAGTGAACATAGCACTATGTAGATAGGTATATGTTGTTTTTACATGATCCTCACTGAGAATGTTTTAATAAGAATAGTTTTAGGTTATTTCTTTTTATTTATTATTTAAATAAAGGCTTGTGATGTTCTGTATTTCGTATTGTCATATTGCTAATCTCACAAAAAGGGGAACCCAGCATTTTGCTAACATGTACTGTGTATCCAAAGATTTCTCTCTGCAGGATGTGTAAGAAAGTTAAGACTGGTCTTATGAACCAGAGGAGTGGGGTGTGAGGCAACCGTCTAACTTTATCCTGAATTCAGGCAACTCTTCTTACATCAGCACTACTTTTTGTGAAGTCTGGAGGAGCAGTGAGGGTTTCAGTGCTGATAGACAGGAGTTGGGATACTGAGCTGTATGAGAGAGAGAGATGGGGTGCTGAACTGAATCACACACTGTTCTTGTTTTTCTTGTGTTATTGATAGTGCAGGAAGGATGACAGTGGGGGCGTGGGGCAGAGGGAGGAGTGGATTACCTTGTTAGATAAACAACTGTAGCCCAGACGATGAACGTCACTGCCATAGACCTCCACTGCTGTCTGAAAACTTAAAAACATCAGTGAGTCATGTTGTTGCACTAACATGAACATGGATACTGTAGTTTATTTTGATGCAATTCCCAAAATATTGTCCTGCAGGTGAAAATACTCAAATCTAGATTAGATGAAAATAGTGCCCCAATAAATGCAGTTTTTACTGGGTACAGGACAGTGCCCAGATTTTCTAGGACATTGCATAGTACGTATGTGTTACTAATTTTTTAAAGGTTTATGACTTCATTGGGCTGATAACTGGGAAGTCATAGTTAATACATTGCCTTTTTTGTATGTTTTTACATAAGTCATGATGGAAAAGAGGCAAATGTGGGCTGCTAGTGAGCACTTGTGGGTTGTTTAACAGCCCAAAGGAAGGCTGGCTAATGTCTGCACCGAAACGCACACAGGGATGAAGGGAATGAATGTCAGCGATTCAGGTCTCAGCATGTCCCACTGATAGCTGCCTGCATCTGAGTGTGACTGAATTAGATTGCATTATTCATGAGAAGTGTCCTCTTAAAGAGCACCTCAGCTCACAGTCATTAAAGACTAACAAGAGACACACACACACGCTTCCTCCTCCTCCCCCCTCCACTCGCCCCTTTTTTGCTTATCAATCAGAACAGACCGTGTGCAATCTCAGCGCAATTACAGCCCCATTCTGCCCTTCACGCCATCATTCACCTTTAACCCCAAACTGGGGTACACACACCGTTTGCTTCCCCTCCCTCTCTTCTCACCAGTTTCCATCTCTGTATCTTTCCTCCACATCCTTCATCACAGCTTCTCCAGCTGCCCATTGACAGCTCCATAAATATTAACAACCTCCATCTGTGGAACAACAAGGGTCTTAAGTAAACTTAATGGCCTGGTGTTATTTTTACTGCAGTGGACGGGTCACTTTACATTAACTTTTCCTGGGTCCAAAAGCTTCCTTTAATGACAACACACTGATGGATCAGCATTTTATTTTTCACCTCGTCGTGTTTTGTCTGTCCCAAGAGTGACGGCGACGTAAAGCTGGAAAAAAGAGAAGAATGTTGGATTATCTCATGGTAAGTCTTTCATAGTGTAGGTTTTTTTTTATTTCCAGCATTGATTCAACAGAGGGCAGTAAAGTTATGTTTTATTGTGAACATGAATTATTTGAGTGTATTCAATCTTCTCTTTGTCTTGTTGCTGTTTGTTCCTGTCTGTTCTCCCACTATGTCCTGTTAACATTCTTGATAGGACATTTTTGTAATTTCTGTTGACTTTCTCTAGCATCAGCCGTGACCTCAGTGATTGCTTTGGATGGAAACAAGGATGCAACAAACATTCTTTATTTAAGTGATTCATTTTTTTCATCTACAGGATAAAATCTATCTGAAAAAACAGGTCCTTTTGAGGACATTACAGTCATGTCCTCAGTAGCATTTCTGAGACTTTTGGATTATAAAACTAAGAGGACACATTTAAATTCTATGTTTACATATGTCAGGTTCATTCATGGTTGATTCTGTTTTTTTAGACTAAATATTTAATTTAAAAATAAATATAATAGGAAAGTAAGACACTTGACTCGTACTTGGTTTGTGACTAGTCAACCATTTCTTTTATTCTTTATTCTTCAAATGCTGGGGGAGCTTCGACTTCAGCAGACTTTGACCTCCACACTTCTAAAATGTTGGCTTTAGCCCAGCAACCAGCCGTCTAAATCCCAATCACTTCACCATCATATGAACAAAAAACAAGAAAAACATTTATCGTATTTTAAAGACAGGAACTAGTTAAAGTTTGACATTTAGCTAATACATTTTTTATACAAGGAATGGCAGATTAGAATTCAGTGTTTGTTTTGGCTGTAGGTTTGAATAGGTTGTGTACATTTCTCAGCCATATTAACAACGCACCTGCATTATCAGAGCAAATTTCAGCTCAGAAAGCCCTGAACACAATCTAGTTTGAGTAAAGACTCCATATGACTCCTTTAGCTTGGCAGGTAAGGTTGTTTTCCTCCCAGACATCCCTCCCATTCAGCAGCATCCTCTTCATTCATTTCTCTGTGACTGTGAAAATCTCATTCATTGCATTCATTGAGGTAACACACCATTCAGGATTCTTCTCCTTTGTGACGCTAAGTAGCTCAGACCATAAACTGTGAAGACTGATGCATGGATACAAAGAGTGTGTGTGTGAAGATGGAGCATTGCTAAGGGAGTTTGGTGCCTGTTTGGTGAAGTGCCATTCATTTTATTTTGCAAAAATCATTACACTAATAATTCAGTTGCATTTTATCCCCCTTTAATATGTCTCTGTCCTCTTCCTTTTTGCATTCCTTTCCTCTGTCTGTATGCATTTGCTACACCCCCCACCCATATCACCCTCACACTGCTTTCCCTCCTCCCCCTATGGGTGTTTCCATGGAAACAGGCCTCCTCTGTCAGGTGGCTCCACGCTGAATGCTCCCTCTGCGCTCTGATTTGCTCTGACATGTGTGGCTGAATCACTCAGCCACGTGATCCTGGATCAGCCAGTCCAGATGCTGAATATGGAGCCAGCCTGTGTTTTGACCCCTGCGCCCCCGCCTTTATAGTCTCCTCCCCGACCAGCCATCCTCTCACCTCAGCTGGAGAAGTGATGGATGGGTTTAGATAACGTTCATTCACAGATGAAAGATGTGATTGTACAGTTATTACAGGTAAGTAAA
This sequence comes from Sandelia bainsii, assembly GCA_032362345.1. Lineage (NCBI taxonomy): Eukaryota > Metazoa > Chordata > Actinopteri > Anabantiformes > Anabantidae > Sandelia > Sandelia bainsii. The sequence goes on from JAUMHL010000005.1 coordinate 20,092,231, forward strand.
AAAAAATGTTTTTTATCCAAATTATATAACTCACAGACTCACTTTTAAAACAATAAACAATGAAGTTCTGTTTTGGCCCCTGTAGACCACCGACATCTAACTTTAGCATCTAAAACAACAAACTGATAATTGTTTTATCACATTGATATTTCATGAATTTTCTAAATTTTCTGCAGACTTACTTAAAAAAGTGTCATGCTACCATGGTGAATTTAGCTACATGGGCTGAGGACTTTGGAAGATTGTTGTCACTTAAAACAGTCTGCTGCTGCATACACAAGTGCAACTTTAAACTCTGTTACACAAGCACGAAACCAAATATCAATTCTGTGCAAATACCTGAGTTCTCTGGTCCCAAGTTCATGTCAGAAAACGGAGATATGTTGAGTGGTAACGTCATTTTGTTGGGTTCTAAGTGTCAAAGTTGAACAAGACCATCCATCAGCAGCTCCATAGCATCTGTGACGGTGGGAGGTGCACCATAAGTGTGAAGGTACCGTCGAAGCAGACGTGTGCATTAGGAGTTTAGAAAGACATATGTTCCCATCAGGGCAACATATTTTCCTGGGAAGTCGTCGTATATATTTCAGCAGGACAATTTCTGCACATGCTACAACACAGCGACCACGACCCACTGAGCAGCGGAAGTGTTGTATCCAGCAAAAATGGGAAAATATTCTACTTGCAGAACTGTTGAGTGTTTTATCTATAACAGTGTGTTATATTTTATCATGCTCTACAGTGTATCATCATATTTATATTGTCTTATGTTATAAAAAACATTTCAAAAAACTGTATTTGATTAAATGTCTTAATGTTCCACCTCTGTACATGATGTTTCTGGTGGCTGAGCCTTCCCAGCACTATCTGACCTGCTGTCCTTCCTGGCGTTGGTTCCTTGTGTTGTTTATGTTGTCACTGATATTATAGTTTACTGGGCTATCTTGGGCTGAGCTCCAGAGTGGCTCAGATGACATCACTGCCCACATCATGCATCATCTCCTGCCAGCTCAGCGGGAGAGGCGGAAACTCAGGTACAGGGTGACACAGAAAACACACACACACACACACAAATGGTTCCAGCAGGTTCATCCGAGGATCAGCGCTGCTAAATTCTGGCAACAGTCAATGAAAGTTGGTGTGACTCAGCTGGCAGACTGTCACTTCTCACTGTGTGATGAGATCTGACACCAGTCAGTGCCCCAACACGTACAGTATACAGTACAGGATATGACTTGTGTTTTCTGTATTTTCTTCCAGCCTGTGCACTCAACTAATATAGAATCTAACACACAGCTGAGATTTGGATAAGATGTCTAAAGTGAAGAGGGTGTATAGGACAAGCAGGTAACTGTCACTTGGCCCCCCAGGTGACTGCATGAATCACATTACACACGTCATTATATTTTATACCATTTAAAAAAGCTGAACAACATGTTAAGGAATATGGGGGATACTTAGGGCCCTCCTGCTAGGTTAATCAGGTCCCAAACCACCACCCATGTTAAAGCTAGAGCTTCAGCTTTATAATGTAATGTAGATGTTAAATCAAAAAGATTGCTTGGTAGTGACATCACAAGCCTTCATCAGAACAAAGGGATATGGGCATTCCTTATGCATGATGGAAAAAGTCAGGTACATTTTGTTTTGTTCCCCATGTTACACACATAATTCCCTGTGTTTTCCATGGTGCTTTAGCTTGCAGTGTATAAATTCTCAGTAATTCATAGAAACTGTGGACACGATCCTTGTGAGTGTATCCCATGTTGAAAACAACAGTGTCTTTGCAGGCAAGCAGAGGTTTCAGTGCACTTCAGTAGTGTGATTTCTTGGTCAGGAGACAGTGAAGGACAGTTTCCTAATAAAGCCTCCTGCGACATTGATCCTCAAACAGTCCCAGGAGACCAATCTCCATCTCAACCACTTTAGATGCTTTCACAGGAAATCAACTCAAAAGCATCTTACTCTTTTTTTCCCTTTCGTCTTCCAATCCCCCCCACCCGCCTCTGTCTCACCCATCTGAAGTCTAAATGTGGTATATATTTGAACTCTTGATCGATGACGCCCACTGAGGAGGCCGTGCTGTTTGTGTGGGTTCCTGCTCAGCCATTGAACTGTACGCTATGTCTCCGCTTAGGAAGAAATGGAAAAGTTTATCTAAAGGGCTGAGAAACAGTGACCTTTTGTGGGGACGGGGAAGGATTTAATAAGGAACAATGTGATGAGTTGATGTTTGGACAGAAGGATTGATACAAGGAAAGGAACAGATTAAAACAGGTGATGTGAGAGAGACAGTGACTAGTCTGGATGAGCAGGAGGTTGAAGCGCCCCCTGCCCCCTCAAGGTTCCCGTCGCTTCATCCTTCCGGCAGGAAGTGTGTGAGGATCAATATGAAGCGAGGGTCTCTGGAGAGAGACAGACAGAGAGAGAGAGAGCCCTCTCCCAGCCCAGATCTCTTTTTGTTTCATTAGGCAGCTCCTTGGACTATTCTGGGTTACAGGTGAAGATTTCTCATCATCACAGTCATCACCTAACTGCTTTAAATGATCAAATTTAGTTTAAAATACTGCATTTTACTAGTTAAAAAGTAACTTTCTTCACAAAGAAATTAAACATATTGTTTAACTACAGAGACTGAACATGATTAGACTAAGTAGATAAAAAGTGACCATTAGTGCAAGGTGACTATTTGTGCAAGCCTATGGTTATGTTATATGCATTTATACACATCTACCTAAGTTACTTGTGGTATATACATATTTTTATGAATATACTTGAGAAACATGGTTCCTAATACCAGAGGTCCAAAATCACCACAAGCTGTTGAGGTGATAACAGAGGATACCAGGAAAATGTACAATTTAGTAACAGGGAGTGAGTTTAGTTATTGTAAATGATTTATCAACATTTCACTAGAGTGTGGTATAATCTATTCTTCTGTCCCACTCCTGTTCCAGAGAGTTACACAAACAATAATTTGTGGTCTGAATGTGTTGTGTTTTAGATGAAAATGGAGTTGAATCGCTGTAACAATTTTCATGTAACTTAAGGTTGTGTCCAAAGCTGTCATCATCTGTAACATGCTTTGGTTTAATGATTTCATTAATCATTACGTGGATCCTTTAGAGCTCTGAAAACAAAGTCACAGTGGGACAGTGTTATTTGGCCAAATGACAATTATGTAATGACGCTAGTCTGACCTCTCACGCAGAGGAGGCCAGTCTGACAAATACAGTTTGAACCAGCTTGTCATTGACTAGATTACTACTACTACTACTAGAAACATTAATAATAATAATAATAATAATAATAAAATGATCTGATTGAATAATCTCAGTATTATTTCACTGTGTTCAGCTGAGTGATGTAAGAAAGAAAATGAGTCAGTGAGCATCTGAACCTGCTTCTGCATGATGGAGTCTGACTCACTTGGATGATAGGAGATGTCATTTGCCGTTTACTCTGATGTTTTTATTTATTTATTTATTTCCGATCAGCCCAGTCAGGTTCAAGTCGAGTTCCTAATGTTTACCTTTCTGTTGTCTTTGTTACACACACACAAATTACAGGCTCACAATAGTGGATGTCACAAAAATGTATGCAATATTCTGACCTCTAAGGTATAAAGGCAGGTATATAAAAATGTCATGTAAGATGTGGTGTCTTTTTATGTGTATCAAATATCTTAAGAAGGTTTTATTTTGTATCATGTTATCAGGTTTAATCACTTGTCAGTTTTTGTCTCTTCATATAGACACACTTTTTGTTCACATGGATGTTTTTCTAACAAAACTTTTTTTTGCAAGTGCACAACAGTTGTTATTTCCTTTCTATACATTCCTGCACCTGTGTCCAACTGGGGTTTGATGTGCACAATATCCAACATTTTTTTCTTGTTTTTTTGTCCCATTTGTTCTCAGAGCAGCAGAGTTTGAACCGCAGTGGATTCAATATGCTGGCGAAGTGACAGAGAAGTGCTACATCAGAACTAAACCTTTTGATTGTTTTTTATCACTGAAGTTTCTCCAACCCGACTGTTTTTGCATGTCATTCGACAACATTCAAAAAGAACAGTAGTAATGAGAAAACACACGAGGAGGAGCCTCAGAGTTTTTAATTCATTCAGTTAGCTCTGTTACTATGTGTGTGTGTGTTTGGACCAGCTGCAGAGACATTGTTGTGTGTGTGTGTGTGTGTGTGTGTGTGTGCGTGCAGTTCTATACACTGGACAATGTACACTCACCTGCACTATCTAATACAATCCAGTGAAGCAGCTCTGCAATTTTACTTTTACAAGGTTTCAATTTCTCTGTTTTTGTTGAAACTGTCACAAAGGTGATGATTCTACTATGAGGACCCTTCTGTTGTGTTAGTAGTTAGGAATGGTAACAATAAAAGGGTGTGGCTCCTTTAAGGACAGTCATGGGTGGCTGTTAAATAGATCACCCCAATCCCCTGCCTCACCCCCACTCCACTGCAGGAAGATACAATCAACTCAGCCAAAGACACACTGAATGTCAGTATTTGAATGTGCCTTCAAAATAAAAGTCTTCAAAATGAAGGTGTATGTGCCTGTGTTGTTTATCTGGCCTGTTAGGAAATAGTCAGGGGAACTGTATTATTTAAATTATTTTTTCTCATTGTTTAATCAGACTGAATGGCACTGTGGTAGGTTCTCATTAAAATACAACCTTTTTAAGATCCAACAAACTAAGTGATTGCGGACCACAATTATATCCACATGGGCTTGAACTGATTTCAAACTGTCAAATATTGAAATGAATCCAGGGCACAGCCACTGACCCTCCACATCCATTTACTGCCTCATGTCTACTTTGTATGTATCCTTGACCCACACAGCAGCCTATCCACTGCAGCTTTCGACCCCTTTCGACTCCTGTGCTGCACTAACACTTCCTGCCTGCATTTCTCCGTGTCAGCGCTCACTTTAGAACTACAAGCAGTAAACCTTGATCAGTAAACATTTTAAAACTACCAGCCACAAAGTTAGCTAAAAATACACAAAATGCTTCAATTGATAGTGCAGTGCATTACAGTAAATTCAGACCAAAGTACATATTCAGTTATTAATCATTTAGTTTACACAAACATGCACCTGCATGTCATTTTCTTTCTGTGAACTTGCTGGGGGCTACGGGGCCTGCAAAATAAAGCGTTTGACATGACCTCATAAAGATTTTCTGGAAAGCAACAAAATCACCACAGCAAACTAAACTCAAACAGCAACACCACAGTCTGTCTTTCAATTAATTAGTATTGAATTATATAATTCTGGGGAAAAGTTTCTTGAGTAACCAGCAGCTGCAACCAAAACCCCATTACTGTCAGTAGAAAGTCTGGTCCCCCAAACAACAGCCCACTCTGGTTTTACAAATAAGAAACAAACTCATCAGACCAGCAGCATCGGGACTTATTCTGAAGGCATTTGGCGGAAGTGTCACACTCTCTCACTCTTTCTGACTTGTCAGTGGTGTGAGGGCAGCAGAAGCAGAGGCAGAGGTACAGCAGCGCCGTGCGTCGAGCAGAGAGATGGAGGCAGAGCTGACCGGCTGCGAGCTCGTTTAAACAAGAGAGCAGAACATCAGGAGAAGAGGGAATAAACCATGTGTGACTGCTGAAACGTGAACCTCTTCACGGCAAAACAAGGATCGTCTCAGAGCCGCCAGCGTCATGAAGCCAGTCCTGCATTGAGGTGAGAGCCCGCTGCTGCGTTTAATTTCTCATTCAGCGCGTCCGGAGCATGCTGGCGTTTATGATTAGACATTTTTTTTTGCAGAACCTTTTTCATGTGACGCTGATGTGAACAAAAAGGTTTTAGCGTCGCGGTTTGTCGATGACGATGACAACAACAAACCTCCAGGTGCTGCGGAGGCTGCTGTGTTTTGGTGTTAAACTCGTTTCATCCCCACGGTCTGACTCCGAGATGAATCCTGTGTGGAGGATCGGGTTTGTGATGCCAGAGAACAAGTGCAATCAGTCGGTGATTGCGGCTCGTCTTAGGTGTTCAACACAGAGAGGGAGGATGAGGATTTACACCGAGACTTGAAGGGGTCTCGGTGTAAAGGGGCTTTCTCGTTAATCAGTCTAATCGCCCTGATTGAGTGAAGTCTGGTCAGTCACAGGACGGATCATGGCGCTGGTGCGGTGTGTCCGGATGGGATGTACAGGCCCGCTCGAGTATCAACTCGTGACTCCGCACGCAGGCTCCCATTCATCGCCTCCTTTCTGGACCTGGATCTGTGAGCCATTCAGCAGGAGGCAGCTGCCGATTCCCATTCATGAAGTCCAGCGCGCATCCTACAGTGATGCACTGCTGGCTTTAAATAGGCGCTCTGGGCCTGCAGTGCAGTAGGCCTGTTTTAGGCCTGCTATTGACTTTCTCTCGTGTATCTTTTTATAGGCTACACGAGGCAGTCAGTTGATATGAAGCTTAATAAGGTAGATTATAACACAGGCCTGCTAAAATGTAGGCATTTACATCACTGTGACAGTCATCATACTTCTATGAAGGTATACTGCGTCTCTGAAACTATACTGTGGTTTTCTGGTAAGTTTAGTCAAAGGAAATGACTCTAAAATAATAATAGTAACAAAGCTCTATAATGATTTAATGAGACTCTTTTCTAATGTTCAAGCAGCAGCCCTCTAAAATTAAACAAAGATTCATAAATTCTTTCTCTTAACGTCGATATGAGACAACCAAGGTATAAGTACATAGAGACAGAAAAGCAACTACACTGCATCTCTGATATTATGTCATGATTTTATGCCCAATAGAAGGCAGGGTCTTATTATCTTGTGTTTAATTCTCTTATTCTGTAACTAAGTTGTCTAATATTCTAGTAGGAATCATGTTTTGTTGTAATATCTTAGCAGCAATTCACTAAAACTGACCCTCGGGAAGTGATGTTACATTACGCAGGCTAGACTGCATATCGTGCATGGACTGATAACAAGAACACCCTACAGACAACTTAGAATATACAATAACAATATAATATCAAAAAATTTATTGATCTTTACATCACTATTTTATTTATCATATCATACGGTGTTTATTTACCTTTTGCTTTATCCTAATATTCAAGCAGCAGCTTGATATAAATTCAATTTCACAAAGATTCACACTGTGACTTAAATGTTTCACAGCTCATCAAAGCCGAGCGATGTTACACCACCCTCACTACACTATACGAAGGGTGGACAGAATAATAAGAACACTTTGTTTTTTTACTTTATCTCCTCGAGCTCTGGGAAATTGTAACATTTTTCACAAACGTCTGTTATTCACTTGCTATTTGTGCACGTCCAAATGTAAATCCCCCCCTTAAACTATTAGTAGATTGACCATTCAGTTATAATAATAATTGATACTTTATTGATCCCCTTGGTGAAATTCTTTGTGGACAAGCAGTCCCCTAAGGCGCCAAGGGTTTGGGGTTCAGTGTCTTGTCCAGGGACACTTCGACATGTGGGGAGGATTCAGAGAGGGACCAGGAAGCGAACCACTGGCCTTGAGGTTCATAAACAATTGACAATTGCCAGCTGCCAGCTAGCTATTGCGCCACTGTCTCCTACAGTTATCAGCAGGAAAAAAATTAACAACTACTTTGATAATCTGTGATGAGTAACTGCTTTAGAGAAAAGCACAAACTGAGGAAAAAATTCCTCTTCATTGTCCTGCTTAAAACTGGAGTATTTGTTAATTCACAGTCTACATACATAACAACTGCTTGACTCACTGTAAAAATGATAAAACTTAGTGTTACCCTACAGGTACATGTATATTCATTTATTTGCATCCGTGCTGTTTATTGCTGTTCATGGTGTCAGTAATGTTCATGAATTAAAAACCCATTTTTTCCAGTAAGTGACACACTTGCTGCTCACACAGGTTGCACAGTATTTCTCCCCCTGTGTATGTCTCTGTGAGAGGCCTGTGGTCATCTGTGAAATTAGTTAGAGCTGGTGGGTGAGAGACAGGAAATGGAAGTCAGTGACGGTATGTGTGTCACCCACGCTTTGCGTCCTTTATCACTGGCTCCCATATGGATACCTGAGCTCACTTAATATTTACATTGTCACTGTTTGCTAGAGAAACCACGAGAGTGAGAGGGAGCGAGGAGAGCCTGCTGGTAGAGGACGCGCTAATTAATGTGTTTAATATGTGTGTGATGAGGCCTTGCTACCTGCACCGTCACACGCTGGTCTGTCTGGTTGTGTACAGTTACAGCTTGGTGATTCCCAACATCCATCTTCACATTGTATCTGGTTTCTTATGACTGATCGCATCGGTTTGCGTGTACACAGTCGCGCACAGACACACAGCTCTATGCAGGCAGTATCAGTGTCTGGATCAGGGGTGTCTGCCTTTCATACTGTCTGTGTGCACATCACCCCCTACAATCTCCAAACGAACATGCACACTCTCGTCTCCGGTGGTCCCAAGTCACGTTGGGACTGACAGAAACTCTCCAGACAACTTTCAGTCACATCAAAGAGGGACGCGGTTATCAGCACACAGGTTAAAGGTCACTGACCGGCTTCTCTGAAGTGGACAGATCTAAAAGCATGTGAAAGTGGGGGGTCTATTACTGTTGACCCCTGTTTCTGCTCTTTCTCCTACTACAACATCAAATGCTCCTTCCCTCATCCTGCCTTTCTATCTGCAATCACTCCCATGTGGGATATTTATCTCATGTCTACATCTCTTTTGCTTCTCTTTCACTTTCTTTTTATTCAGAGGCAAAACTGGTTTACATAGTTTCCTCCTTTCTCTCTTGGCGTCTTCACACACACACACACACCTGGTCTGCTGTGATAATGTGTCTTTTGACTCGTTCAGGTGAGTCTGTTTTTGTCAGTGCGGCTTTCCTCCTGTGTCAGCAACGGCTGTTGTTCCTGTCCTCCTTCAGCAGAGAAACCAAGCGAATCAGATAGCGTGTTCATGCTGAAATCTACATCTCTGTCACCTACATTTGTGCTGCAAGTAAAGTCTTAATTTTGGTTTCTTGTCTCCCTGATTATTTATGTCACATATTGTATGTGATTATAGCTCTCATGTACCATAAATCTGCATATATAGAGTAGTTACCACAAACCATACCATGTTGGGTTGAGACTAGCAATAACATGAGATCAAATAACCTATCATCATTTTCTTCTCATAGGTGTTAACCCATTGGTTCTACATACCCAGTTATTTTCTTTAAAAGTTCATCCGCTGACTCTTGTGTATTCATTTTATCAGTAGATATAGAGATAGACATCACAAAAGCCCGAGGTGAGTTTGCCCAAACAACCGCCTAAAACCCCCACATAGTCTGTTCATTATCAGACAAAGAAAAGCAGCAAATACTAAAAATGAATTGAATTGAATCATGACTAGTTTTTTCAAAATTACTATTATTAACTTTTATTTAACCAGGAAAATCCCATTGAGATTCAAAACCTGTTTTTCAAGGGAGTCCTGGCCAAGATAGGCAGCAATAAATACAAAACAGTTAAAAGTTACACAATTAAGGTAAAAGGAAAAATTAATTTGCAAACAAACTATACAAAACAGGTACAAGCAATGGAATCGGCCTCAAGATTCTCAACCTGGATTTAAATGCGCTCAAAGAAATCAACTCTTTTAATTTCCAGTCTTTCTGCAACAAGCAGCAAATCTTGACCTGTATGATGCTAGAGCCAGAACATTTAAAACTACATCTACAGAAACATAACTTTTTTTTGTATCTTTTTAGTAGAAATATTCTCTGAACTTCTCCCCTAACTGTGGAGCCGTGCTGTTAGCATCTCTCGTGGAGTCAGACTCAAAGAACAGTCTGGCAGCATACAGTCTCTGAGCGAGGCTTGCCCTTCTAACCAATCAGAGAATTAAATTCAGCTTGATTACCAGGTTCTGCTGCTTCTTGTTTATTGTAACTTGACATTGTCTAATAACCCAGGCATGAAATGTAACCCTGACATTACTTCTCCAAACATTACCCAGAGGAGCTGTATGTGAGAACATAAATGCCTGAGTCAGTCGGCCTGGACATTAAATGGACATTACTTTACCATCTCCCCAAAATCTGAGAAATGTCGGATTGTGCCCATGTGCGAATACAGCATGGGAAATATTTCTATCTCCCAGTAGCTCTTTGGTCACAGTCTCAAAAGGTGTGTTTGGAGAACAAAGAGCATTTAATGTGAAGTCCAACTGTTAATCATGGGCGTGAAAATGTTGTGCTTTGGGGTTGTGTGGTAGTCAGTGCTACAAGAAACATTGTACAGACAGAGGAAAGACTGGATTCCACTAAATATCATAGTGACTCAGTGCAGTGCCCAGACCTTTGCACATGCCGCAACAACTGTTTAATGTTTTTCCATTTTTTCAGGTTCATGAAATAACAAGTTACGGTGCAGAAACATGACAAATTTGTCTTTAAACATCCTCTGTCCACTCTGAACTACAGCAATATTTACATCTTGTATAAGAAACATAATTAATGTATTCAGGTTTAGATGAAGATGTGTGTGTGTGTGTACAGCACTGTACTGTACTGAGTGTGCTCCTAGCTGTGTGCTGTGCTGTGGAGCAGGCTAATCATAGAAACCATGACTGGGTCCAACTTCCCCGGGGTGGGAGCACAACATCACCAATCATCCTCATCAGCCAATCACTGAGGGTGTGCTGCTGGAATAAAACTACGCGCAGCAGTGTGCGTGTTTGGATATAGGAGTCTGTTAAACTACATGCACTGTGTTTATCTCTGTACATAGAGGTATGTGTACACACAGCTTTAAAAACACAAATCTTTGTATATCCGTTATGCTTGGCTATCCTTTCCTCAGTAGCTGCTACCCTACACCACAGTACTAATCAGGCATATGTAATTCCTGGCTCTGCATAGTTCGGTCCTGTGAGGGCTCTACGGAGGACGTGAAGTGAATAAATCCTGTCCGATGTGTTTTGCAGGCTGTAGTTAATCTGTTCTCCCTGCAAAGTAATGTCTCTTTCCTCTCCTCCCCACTCAGTTTACTGTTACAGACAGAACTTCCAACCATCTGACAGAGATATCAGCCCTGCTCCCCTGGGCAAAGAAGCAGCAGAAGGAGGGAGGGGGGCACAGCAGTGGTAGATTCTTACAGATAGGGAGGAGATACAGGAAGGGGAAAGGCTTCTGAGGGCTGAAGATGGAGTTGGATGTTTTTAGATTTCCCTCGACTCCTCATGGTCTGAGGTGCTGTGGGAATGCGAAAATCTTCATGGTGCCCCTGCTCCCCTCAGTCCTGCACTGTGTCTGCCTTTCTTTACGCTCCTCTTGTCTTCCTCCACCTCCACACATTACAACACTGATTGTTTTAGCAGCTGGCCTACAATGTGGAT
>JAUMHL010000005.1:20108266-20121501 GCA_032362345.1 Sandelia bainsii
CTTAAACCTTACAATGTAAAGTGCCTCGAGATGACTTTTGTTGTGATTTGGTGCTATATAAATAAAACTGAATTGAACTGAATTGAATTGAATCCAAGTTTCTGTTAATCTGCTCTAACAGTACACATTTCTAGAAAATCTAGATAATTGGAGTGGAGAAACTTATGGACACCTTAGCTGTCCTGATGATTTCTCTCTGATGACACATTGAGTGTCACATTGTCTGTCACATTGAATCTATTGGTAAGTTGTTGCCGAACGTCCAGTGATGCCCACGCTGTGTTGAAGCTGTCACAGCTTCTGGAGTGGATGAACTCCAATAATATGATTGTCACAAAACTGGGGTGGGATGAAGGAGTGGGATGTACTATGTGAAGAAAAATATTCGTACAAGTCAAGGTAAAACGTTTGTGTACTGTCATTATGTAAATGTAATCATATAAATATAATGACCGTGCAATACAGATATTGACAGATTCTGAAATCTTTTTGTTGCATCCTCTAACACTTTGTTCTTTTTCTTCCTGCAGCCTCTCCTCTGTGGGTTGGCATGGCCCAGTGATGAACGGAGCGGTGGTGCCCGGTAGCCCGGAGCTCTCTTCCTCGTGCCCACTGCCTGACTGGCGAGAGTTCTGTGAGCTCCATGCTCGAGCCTCCGCTGCAGACTTTGCAGACAAGTTCCAGCGCTTCCTGACAGAGAACCCGTGCTACGACTCACCGGGCGCTGATGCCAGCTTCTCACAGCATTTTGCCCACCATTTCCTGGAGTGCTTCTCTGCAGCGCTGACCCAGGTCAGGGAGAGCCAGGCATCTTCGCCAGGGGACGACGGCTCCAACTCAGCACCCAAGTACAGCATTGTTCCTTTCCTGGGAATCCAGGGCTGCCCGCTATCCTACGGTCACGACCTCTACCAGAGACGCAAGGACGCTGGGGCTTCAAGCGAATCCCTGGACAGTATGGACAGTGGAGGGGGAGGGATAGATGGAGGAGGTAGTGGCACCACCGCCTCTCGAGGCCCTCAGCCGGCCCACAAGGTGTCTGCTCTGGGACAGTCCCGTAGCTCAGAGGACGTGTCAGTCAGTCACCCAAAGGCTCGCTTCAAGAAGGGTTTTTCCCTGAGGAACATGAGTCTGTGTGTGGTGGATGGGGTGAAGGAGATGTGGCACAGACGGGCATCTCCTGAACCTGACGCACCCTCTGCAGCCAGGAAGGCTAATGGAGGAGGAGGAGCGGAGGCTGCAGGGGGAGAGAAGTGGTCCCAAAAGCTTCGGCTTCCCAGGGGTTCCCAGGGCAACAAGGCCGAGCTGCTGGAGATCCAAAGAGAGGGTGCGCTGAGGTACATGGTGGCCGATGACACAAACTGTATGGGAGCGGCACAGTGGCAGAAATGCCGTCTGCTGCTCAGGAAAACAAAGAGGGACGAAGGAGGGGAGAGGTTCCTGCTGGAGTTCTACGTGCCACCCAAGGTACTGAAAACACACAAGACATGCTGGACATTAAGTCAGAAAACCATGCATACAATTGTCAAATTAGTAGTTAATCAATGGATTAATTTTAATTCTAAATGATTTTCTTCTTTTATCATTCTACTGTATGTCTTTTAATAAAAGTCAGAAAGTAGTAAAATACACACATAAAATCCTTAGACCCAGAGCTGTTAACTAATTCCTAGTTGTGTTTTGCAGAGGCTGCCGTAACACGGGTATATGTGTCTATAATGTACCTGCAAAAAAATTGTAATATTTGCCAGATGTCATGGATGCAAAACACAAAGACGTTCAATTTACTGACAAAGGAAAAATCCTTACATCTTTTTTAATTTACATTCTTCTGGACACTAAAATTTTAGAATTTGCTGTTTTCCACATATATTTGGTTCTCGGGTGTTTGTGAACCAAAATAGTTGTTTTGAAGACCTGACTTTTTTTCTCCTTATTTAAATTTAAATGTTTTTTCTTTCTTTTAGCAATATCTCCTCATTTAATTATACCTTTATTTACACCTAGTGCATCTAAAGTTAGATCTCTTCACACACCTTTGTCTTATAATAACAGAACAGATAAATGGACAAATAAATGATTAACATATGTGTCTATGACAATACTTACAGAATAAGAAAATTACCACATTGTGGTTGTATGCCTCTGCTAACCAGTGACGTAGTTTACACGCATGTCTGTCCAGACTCATGATCTAATAAGTTTCTGCATGAGTCCAAGCAGATGTTTGTGCCAGATGTAATGAAATTCCTTCCAGGTGTTTTTGACATATAGCACTGAAAAGAATGGGACATAAAGGCCACAGTGACCTTTGACCACCAAAATCTAATCAGTTCATTCTTGACTCCAAATAACAATATGTGCCAAATGTGAAGACATTCCCTCAAGGTGTTTCTGAGGCAGGGTTAGGGTTAGGTCATTCAAATTCTAGACCCATCTCAAGAAAAAATAAAGCAAACAGCATAAACCTGATCACAATTTAATATTAATTGATTCTTTATTAATTATTAAATTCTTCTGGATGGGCAGCCCTCTTAAGGCGCCAAGGGTTTGGGGTTCAGTGTTCAGTGTTTGGGGACAAGACACAATCGAGCGGAACCAATTTGGAGTGCATTTCAAAATAAAACTACAGCACATTATAGTGTGCAAAAGTGGAAGAACCTCTCTGTTTAGAACAAACTCTTCTATTTTAGTGTAAGTCTAAAAATAAAAAAAAATCTTTATTATTCTTTTTATTATTCACAGCCCTTCATACAGTAAATCCCACCTCAGTCCTCCTAAACTCAAACTCTGAAAATGCAGCCACTCTGATCCTGAGTAACACAGTCTGAAGTCAAACCATACATACACACTCACGTACATGCATAACATTTGGTTATATGGAATTTCCAGATCACTGCCACTGACCTTAAGAGGGCCGTGAGACTGTGCAGCTGAGTGTGTGTAAATCTGCCACTGTCCTTTGAACATGGCCAGTACAGTGTGGGTGTAAGGCTGAAGAGAGTAGGGGAGGGGTAAGGACAGGTGGGAGGGGGATGAAGGCCCTTGTAGAGAGACTGTGTGAGAGAGAGGAAGGTGTCACATTGATTTTCCGTAGGGGTGAGGAATTGCAACGTTTCCTTTTAATAAATATATATTGGTTTCTTCTCTCTGGCAAACTGGCTACGACAAACTGAAAATAGGAACAGAAATAGTCTGTGAGTCAAATTCTGCCAAACTCAGAGATCCACAAGGGGAACATGTAAAATGAAACTTAATAATTGTGCTTCAGCAGTTTCACTGTTACACTCTATCCGTGTCCACACATGGGAAAAGTATTATCAACCGTGGACTAGGCTGAGATTACGAGAGACTTCAGAGCAGCGCTTACAGCCCTGATGACACATTAATTAAACACACACATCTCGTCAGTCATGCCCCACAGACGCTCTCTGAGTTTTATCACTGCTGTCCTATTTGGGCCTTACAAATAATAACAGTGCAGAGTCGACAATGTCGAGAAGATAAACCGACTCATAAAATCTCACTCCTGCCTCTTCCTGGCTCACTTGCTCCATCCCTGTCAGAGATGACCCGCTGTCTGTTTCGTTATCCTACTTTAAACTTGCCTAAAAATACAAAAGGATATTATACTCTTGCTGTTATCTGCTGTATCTTTCTTACATTAAAATGCATTAATGTGGCTCTTTTGACAATCCTTACATGTATTTATTAAAAAAGGAAGTGGAAACACAATATTGCATGTTCACAACAACATAACAGTGGTTACTTTTTTTAGCCATTCAGTTTTGTGCATTGATTGGCTCAATATTTTTTTTGTTTTTTTTAACTTGGCCTCTTTAAAGGCTGTTTTAAGTCCTGTCGTTGCACTGGTTAACAAAGATGTTCCTCTATTCCCCTATAAATTATCCAACAAACCCTCTTTATCTGCTGAGGCTTTGAGGTTTGCATATATAACATTTCTCAGTACAATAAGTTTCAGCATTGGTTAATATTAGTTTGCACCAACTAAATAGTGACATTGGGCTTGTTCTTCCCCCAGTAGAGAGGTACAGGAAATGGTCAAATAGTTTAAAACAGAAAGCATAGTTTGACATTTGATTCAGAGAAAATCACTGTGGGCGTAGATGGCAGCTCGCTGTACAGGCAGATCAAGATGAGACCAGTGTTACTTCAGACAGACAAGCTGATAAGCTTCTGCCAGACCATCAGTCAGTCTCCTCGCTCTGACTCTCCTGAGACACACAGAAAGAAATACACACACACACACACACAAACTCTACTTGCTGCTTCAAACACACTCGTAGGATCTGTTAAGATTATTGTCTGGATCAAACTCTCTGAAGAGGCTGAACGGAGGCCAGGCTGTTTTCTGTGATCACCCTCTTGTAAAGTCTTCGTGGTTTATGTTTGTTACTCAGTCAGCGGGAATAACCCCTGAGAAACAAAGCGAGACTTCATAGGAACTGAGCTTTTTGTTAACTCTCCTTAATCTATTTCATCTCACGAAACAAGAGGGGGTAGTTGAGTGTTGCTAATGCTGTACCAATAATCTTGAATGCAAGTTTCACCTTAATTATCATCTGTGAGGGAGACATTTGAGGATTGGGAGAAGTTGGGTGTTTATCACACCATAAATGTAACATAATAGTGGTAGCATTAAAACTTGTACTGCTAATTTAAAGCTCTGTGTAGGGCTTTTTTGTTAGGGTTAGTCAGAATTGTACTGCCACATAGGGAGTAATGCATTCTTGTTGTTTTCGGGATCAGAAATCATGAAAAACAATGTTGTTACTATATTAATCATTCCACTGTGATCTGCACCAGGCAGCACATTCATTTTTATTATCCAGGCTAAAGCAGGGGTTACCATCCTTTTATGCACGTGATACTCTACTCCCAACCCCACAGATTGCTTATCTGTAATATATGAGCAGTTCAAAATTTATTTTGGCCCCTTTTAGACCTTTTAATTTCATTGGGACTGTCTGATGCAAATGTAATACCATAGTATTAGTACTACCTTTCTTTCTTAAGAACATACAAGCAATCTAGAGAGAATAACACACACCTTTTTGTAGCAGAGTTAATTTATACTATAGTACGAACTTTATGACCCCTTCATCTCAGCACCTTGTGAGAGTCCAGATTGATCTGTAACGGGCAACACACATTTTATATTGTCCTTACTATATACAATATACATTTGGTTAATATGAGGTTGTATGTGTGTGTGTGTGCATCTTGGTTCTAGTCCTCAAAGCCCAAAGTGAGCATCCCTCTATCAGCCATTGTGGAGGTGAGGACCACCATGCCGCTGGAGATGCCTGACAAGGACAACACATTTGTCCTTAAGGTAGGAACAGAACACAAACACACAAAACATCTACACAGGTGTCCTTGGATTTGCTTGATGGGAACATGGTCATGAAAATCTACAAAAAGAGTCTGAAAACTTGATGCGAGTGTTGTGAAAAAAGAGGTTGTTGGAAAATAACATAGCTGCTGAGTTAACATTGGATTGGCCATGTTCTGTACCCTGGTGTGGTGCTTTGAACAGAGCTCAGTGTGTGATCACAGTGTTTGGCTGCTCCCACAGGTGGAAAACGGGGGAGAGTACATCCTGGAAACCATTGACTCGCTGCAGAAAAACTCGTGGGTTGCTGACATCCAGGACTGCATAGACCCTGGGTAAACCACCAGATAAATATTTGCTGCTGGCTGAAGATGGAGAGAAGAGAGAGATGGAGGGAATGAAGAGAGGGGAAAGGGTGGATGGGAACGGGAAAGGAGGGGGTAACACGCAGTCATTAATCATCAAGTTAGTGGAATTTTTGACAGGTTGCTTGAACACAAACATGGGCGAGCTTGCATTCCTCCTCAGTTTCCTGGGATAGTGGATGTTAGTTGGTGCAGCTCAGGATGTAAACAGTAGAATTATTTGTGTCCATGTTTGTAGGATGAGACTGTGCGATGTTTGTTTGCACGTGTCTGTGCATGTGTATACGTTCTTGTGGTTCTTCTGACCTGCCTGCTTGTGTATAGTGACAGCGGCGATGACATCGAGCTGGCGTCATGTCCTCATGGTCAGGCCTCCAAAGACTGCTCCATGGTGGCCTCTTGCAGCTGTGAGCTGCTGTCAGAGGGTGAGACTTCTTTTTGCAACAGTCACTGTTGCATAACAGTCAAATCTTTTGGTCCAGACAAATGTGTTAATATAATAATAAAATATCTGTAGGTGTGTATCGTGCTCCAGAGAGGTCGTGTTCTACAGCAGCAGAGCATTACAGTACCCCCTCAGTTCGTTGCAGGGAACCCCCATTCACACAGCACCCATCCCACATGCCTTTAGAACGCTTCCTCCAATCCCCAGAGGCCCAGGGCTCCAACTCTTCTTCAGGTAAAAACACCTTCACATTAACAATATCCAAGCATAAAATGATTATAGATACAAAAATACATTTTGATTTGTGTGTGATTCTGCTCAGGTGGCAGTGAAGGAGCAAAAGACTCAGATGGCGATGCCAGCCTGGCCGGTTACCCATGGTTCCATGGTACATTGTCTCGCGTGCGAGCGGCTCAGCTGGTGCTTGCGGGTGGGGCCAGGAGCCACGGGCTTTTTGTGATTCGTCAGAGTGAGACGAGGCCCGGCGAGTACGTGCTCACCTTCAACTTCCAGGGCAAAGCCAAGGTGAGATTGTTAGAGGCACGAGAAACAGCTTGATGTGAAGCAGCTGAGTTTTACACACTCGTGAAGTTAACTCAGAGAAAGGGGGATGTTAGCCTGTGGTGTATGTGTACATTGCAGTTCAACTATTACTTGATAATTTATTTATAGTATTTTGTTTTATATACTAATTTAGTTTCTAAAATATAAAAAATAATAACAAACGGGCCTCACAGATTGCATGTCTTCAATTGCTTACTTTATCTGACCAACTGTGAAAAAAACAGCTTAAACTGATAAGAAATAAAAATTGAGGATGTTCTGACAACTGAGAATCAGATTTTGTCTGGTTACAGACTTAATACGAAATAAAATAAAAATAAATCACTTATGGTTATAATTGTTATTATATATTATGTATTTTGTGTCCTTGTTTCTATGTTCATCTCTCCAGCTGCAGTCTCTCTGCTCTGCAGCAGTGTTAAATTTACTCAGGCTGCAGCTCACAGCAGACCATGTTCAGGCCTGGAAAAGATGCAGTAATGTCATCATTTTGTGTCCTCTTATGTAACATGATCCTTGCACATCACATCCTGCCAGCCGGCAGTGTTGAGGAAGTGTCAGCTGCCGCCTTTTCCTCTGGTGTCAGCGAAGGCATTCTACTGTCAGCAAGACGCCTCCCAGATAATGTCCTGACCTCTGTCTTGGTCTGTCTGTTTCAGATGTTCACTGTGTCTCACTCAGCAATTCTCTGTCTTTCTGTCTCTTTCTTTCTCTACTCTCTATTTCTCCTTCATTCCTTTGATTCACAAATTCTCTACTCCCCTGTCACTTTCCTGTCTCCCTGTCAGCATTTGCGTTTGTCTGTGAATGAGAACGGCCAGTGCCACGTCCACCACTTGTGGTTCCACACCGTGTCGGACATGTTGAGACACTTCCACGCCCACCCCATCCCCCTCGAATCCGGAGGCTCAGCTGACATCACGTTACGCTCCTACGTGCAAGTGCAGCGAAGCTCCACCGCAGGTACATAACTGCTTAGCTGCTCTAAATGGAAATGTCATAATTTGACTAACTAACTTTTAAGAGTTGTCTGCTACAGCATCCTGTATTTGATTGATCATAATCTAGGACATTTACAAACAGGCCTTTTTCATTGAAGATACTTTGATATGTCACAGTAGGAAAAGCTCAGGTGTAAATAATTAAATTAATGATAGCTCGGTTCCATTTAACTGCTTTTTTGGGACAGTTAAATAGTCATTATTGATTTTATTTGCAACAAGTAGAAATGTGGAAAATATCCCTTTAGTGACTTGAAACATTTTTCGAATAAGAAAGTTTGTAGCTTAAACTTGTCTGTGGTCTGTTGAACAAACTATTGTATGGCACAGAGACAGTTACCTAAAACTTGTTTTTGTATTTGCATTCTATAATTTCTTGTTTCTTATCAGCTGACATATTCCGATCTAATATAAATACAGTATATCAGCAGTAAATACATAATGACGTATCAGTCAACCTCTACTCTTTACATTTACATTTATCCTTTTTATAAATGAAAACATGAATTCATAAGAAATTAAACATATGATACTCAATTCAGTATAGTCAGGGTTTTTCTGTAGCAGCAGTGTTAATGTACTGTTGGTTAATAATGAGAAACTATTCCTAAAATCTAACCCCTACATAAAGAACAAACCAGGGGTAACCTTACTTGGACTGGTATTATCAGTAGCTTTTGGTGGCTAATGTTTGCAAACTTAAGCTAGATACTGCTGTGTATTTAACATTATGGTTCTTTTATACATATGCTATTTTTATGCCATGTTGTAGCATTTTCTGTTATTATTTAACTGGCTTCGTTGTCCTTATTTGATCACTTAACTCACATAAAAAGGAGATAATATAAGGTGTGAACTTTTAGAAACAACATGTAGGGGATTTCAAAAAAAGAAGCCATTTGCTTCTCAGGTGACCAAATCATAACGGAGGGCAATTTTAAACTTCCAGACGATGGATAGCAGAAGCACGGCAAAAACTCGCTGAACCTGCCCTCCCCCTACTCCATATTCACTCTGCTCTTGCCCTCCGCTCTCCTGGCATGGGATGAATGCCCTCCTGTACAGGAGAGTGAGGGGGCGATTATACCACGGAGGTTTTGCATCCAGGCCGAGACTTCAGCCCCAACCCACTGTGGTGGTCACAAAGAGGGCCTCTGTTTCCCCAAACGCTGGACCTACACACACTCATGCACTCTCTCACATTAGCATAGAGTGAGGGTTTGACTCAGGGCGTAAAAAGGCTTTATTGATAAACTGGTCAGGCGTGTCTTTGGCACCACTGTTATTGCCCACCAAGAGAAAGGATAATACAGGAGGCCCACACTCCCTGTGTTTACATGCTGCTCTGTGAAGAAGCATTTTGCTACCAGGTCTCCGGTGTAAGCCAGCAAACCACAAACTGGAACACAGTTTTATTAATGATGATATTCTCCCTATTTCAAGGATTTTTAAGGAGGATTTTACCATCGTTAGTCCCACTATTCTTAACATAATAATTTTTAATTGCTCTTGTTCAATCTTTAAAAAAGCCACCAGAATTTAAGCCTGCTGTCAGCTGACGAAAAGGGTGTGCAACAACAAGCAGCTAGATCAGGTGATTCTGGGATCTTGGACATCAAACATTGTGAAAGGGAAAAGACTGGAGCTCCCTGATAAAGTTACTGCTTTTATTGGTGCAAGCAAACAAAAGTAACATTTTGACACTGCTGTGTCTTCGTCAGAGTCAAACAGAACAAGGGCACAATGCAAACCCTCATATAGTTGGTCATAGCAAGGTCTACAGGATACACATTTGTGATTGGATGCCACCAAACTGATTACAGAATTCTTCTGCTTCTGTTTAAAGACCAGCGAGGTCTTGCTCCAAGGCATTCTGTATTTTTGACCTCTCCCAGCCCTCGATATCCTCAGATGCCTCTCTTCTAATTGTTTAATGTTATAATTATATGGTCATAATGTGTATTTCTTTTTTTCTTCTCACAATCTGCCACAGATGTGACCGTGCCTCCAGTCCCCACCCCACCCAGGGATGCAGGTTGCCGGACAGATTCAGCCCAGCCAGCTCTCCACCCCCCTGGGATCACAGTGCCCACAGGGCCCACTCCTGATGCCCTTCTCTCCTCAAGCACCTCCTCCTCACCCACTGCGCGACCCTCCCTCTCTCGCAGTGACCCCGGTACTGGAGGAGGAGTAGGAGGAGGGTTACAGAGCCGAAGCAACAGCTCTGAACGCCTGCTGGAGGCCTCTAGTGGTGCATCTGAGGACTACCACGATGCTGATGGAAGCCGCAGGGCCCGAGCTGTGGAGAATCAGTACTCTTTCTACTAATTGACCCAGGGCAGGGTTTAGTCATATATTTTCTGGACTGGGTGAGAAGTAGAAAGGTTGAAGTGACAAGGGGTGCTCTGCTGTTGATCAAAACGGTCCAAACGATCACCGTCTGTTTTGCTTGTTTTTGCAGATGAGGTGGAGAAGCGAGAAGTTGAGTTGGAGCGAGAGATTAGGCCTAGTTGAGGAAAAGCAGAGAAAGGTGGAGAAAGCAAGAGGAAGTCATCTAGTGGAGTCATATGGCTTTGATTCAACTCTTCTGACCACTTCCTGTTCACCCTTACCCACAGTTGCCTGGGAACAAAGCCTGTGTCACCATCCCATTGAAGGACTAAGAGTTAGAAATGATCCTGAAGAAACAGCCCCTCCCCTCACTGCCCCTGAGCTCTCGAGAGCATCCTGTTAATGTTTGTAAAGCTGCTTTGAGTCTGTCCCGGATATCCTCACTATCCCTGTGGGGTTCCTCTACAAAGTCCTGCTCTGGGTCTCTGCTCTGCACTAACATCAGTACAGCAATCATGGGTGTGTTAGTGTTAGCTGGGAGTGTGTACAACGTAAAGGGTCTTAGTGCCTGACAATTACCTTGGACTTGAACGGACTGTTGCCCATAGTGATGACGACAATGATGCTGAAGTCTCGCATAACCACAACAGCCCAAAAATTAAATGCAGGTGATTATTTTACTGTTTCTGCTTAAAACGTACTGAACATGCATATCTCTGCATACTGAAAAAGTTTTGTTCATGCACGCAGGTGGTCACATGTTGTGTTACAAATCAGTTTCAATATGTTGAAATGGAAGATGAACAACACAAGTCCAGCCTGTGCCATTAGCGGCAGGATGAGTCCCATTTTGCTGTTGTACTGGGTTATTTGTATGAGTGTACGGTGGTGTTTTAGAGTCCAAATATTTTTCACTGATTGGTGTGCTACAGTAATGTTTTTAAAACATGGTTTTGGAGGTCCCTCCGTCTGGTGCTGGTTCTGTATCCGAGCTTATCATATCGATAACCTGTAGATTAGATATTCTGTTATTATATAGTAGGAGTTCACTTTAAAGTAATGCCTTGAAGATATTATTATACCAAATCCAGCATTTATCGGAGGGACTTGTTTTTTAGAATGATGGCAGTATTGCGTACAGCTTGTGTGGCCTGCAGGCAAAACTTGTGAATGTGAACTTGAGTGGTACCGATAGTAAAATGAAGCGACTAGATGGCCATGCTTGAATGGAAAGATGTGATACTGCTGCTTTACGTTCTGCAGACAAATTACAGGTCTTAAGCTTTTAATAATTCAAAAGAAAAGCTACAGTTAACACACCACACTGTTAAATATGTATGTTGTTGTTAGAACTGATGCCTTATCATTCAGTGTAATATAAAACATCAGTTAAAATATTACATTTTTTTATTTAAATGAGAAAATTAATAACACTCTCATGTGAGAGGATCACCCAGTGGACAGGCAAACAGTGGAGGCTGGAACATGGACAAAAAACTCCCCATAAAACACAGAAGTGTCCTTTTTCTACTTAGCTGTTGAATTAAACAAATGAGACATAATATGAGCTTTAGAGGTGCTAGGACACATATTTTGTTAGCTTTGGACAAAGCCAGGCAAGCTGAATTAGTGTTAAGCTAAATTAGCCAGCTGCTGGTAGCTACATGTTTTCTGTGCAGCTACCCGAGTGTTATAAATCTTCTCAGTAAGCGCACTTCTAAAAAGATTTTATTTGAAAGCATGTTAGACAGACCTGAAAACTGAAAAAAAAAACACCAGACACTCTTTGCAAACAAGCAGCTACGCTAACTATTGTACAGCCTATAACACTAGCATATAAAAACATAATGCAACACCTTTGTTCACTTGGAATAAACATATCAAGAGCCATTGTCATCTGGGTTTTTTTTTCAAGCATGGCCATTTAGCTTCAAAGGTGAAATTTCAATTTCAGCTGAGGAGCAGATGGAACAGTTCATGTGCCAATTTGAATCCTATTTTTGAAACATATTTATTCCTCAGCCGTTGTAAATTACATTTTTCCTATTGAGTCTTATTTATGTGCAACTGATTGGTTCTCACTGATGAAACATCCTACGTGCAACCTGCCTGTTGCAAGAATCCACATCTCACATATCACAGATTACACATGTCTCCCTTTTTATTTTAACACTTCTTAAAGCTGAATTTTCTGTTGTCTGACTGAGTTTTGAAGAGTCTGTGCAATTTTGTACAAAGTGATGTACTTGACATACTACTTTATATTTCTGTGAATAAAACGTGAACAAACTATTGCACATTTTCTGCAGTTATTCAGTAACAAATGTCACATGTCTGAGGTTCGGAGTGAAATGTTGGAGATTGAAGGTTCAGAAAAGTCCAGAGCTTTAGTGTTAGAAATGAGTGTATAATCTGATAAAAGTATTTAAAGTGATGGGACCTCGCCCTGTGTTAAGGGTGAAAAGGTGACCTGGTTTTCGTCTGTTCAGATGATATTAATATTAGGCCCTACTGCAAATACACTGGCTTATTTGTATTAGTGTACTCTGAGCTGATTCATGCATTTACTGTGAGAGTTAGTGAACCAGATTTGAAGATCATAGTTTAAGCGTCTGACTTCTGTTGACCAATTCAGTCAGTTTAAAGGCTCTTAAGGTAATCCTGGACATTTACCAGTTTGATGTTTGAACCGTGTAGCATTTTCAAGGAAACTGGACAAAATAAGCAGACATGCTGTCAGCAGCAGAGGTGGCGGCTTTGTGCAGGCTGAGACCTCTACATGCATCCTCCCACACACAGTTTAAACTCACTGAGCCCCGCAGGCCTCCAACTAGAACCCAGATATCATGTTTGATGTATTTAGATGCCCTCTAGAGGTCAGACCTGATAACATTACAGAAAGTAATAAGCAGCCATGCTGGAGAATTGTATTTATTATAATCACTGATAAAGAGACTTTGCTAAAATAAACAGATTTCTTATATACACTAAAACACAATTTCCCTCCTTCCACACAACATAAAAAAAATATTTATTTAATTTTAGAATTTTCAACAACATACACTACTCACAAAAAGTTAGAGATATTTGGCTTTTGGGTGAAATTTATGGAAAACGTAAAAAGTTCACACTACAGTGATATTATATCATGAAAGTAGGACATTTAAGTAGAA
>JAUMHL010000005.1:20121601-20177285 GCA_032362345.1 Sandelia bainsii
TCACATTAAGTTCACCTGTAAAGGTTATAGTGCATTTTAGGTTCATCCTGAAATTTCACCCGAAAGCCAAATATCCCCAACTTTTTGTGAGTAGTGTATATTGCGGCATTTTGTACGTGCAGTACATGCACACATTTTAGCAGCAAAATTTCAATCTCCTATGAACAAATTCAGCATGTTTTAGTCATTCTCTGTACAGTCGTTACATAAGGAAAATGTTGGCGGAGTTGTGCTTGGTTAAGAAGTTGTTTAGCTTCCAACCTGTTGAATGTAAATTGATTGTTGCGTTTACACAGAAATGTCATAATTAGCTGAAGAACTGTTGATGACCTACGTGTTTACGTTGCTTACTTGAACCTATAAGTTTTTTATTTTTTAAATTGTGTGACTGAAACCAACCTTTGTATCACATTAATTGTCAGAAAGCCATAAAATGTGAAATATATCTTCTCAGTCGTACTGATTATCACCTGTTCAGTGGGTGATAAGAATACATAGCTCTGCATTCTGCTGGGGGACACAATCCACAGTCATGGCTCTGTTCAAATACACATTTCAAAGTTTGCCTGAGGCTCATAAGAGTTACAAGGCTACTGTCTTTTTAGTATAGAATTCTCTCTTTCTGTGTTTCAAATTATTAGTTATCAAGCGAAACCTGTTTCAGTGTTCATATCAGCACCTGGCTAATTAAAAAAAATTATGAATCAATGCAGCTTCTATTTCAGGACCTGGTGTAACTGAAAAAAACCAGTCCCGCTGTGGCCAGCAGCATCGTCAAAGTCATCTGTATTATTTTCTCCTCCTTCCACCTGCTCAGATTCTGCTTCTGATTCTCCATCATTCGCTCCTTCCTGGCTCTCATATTCCTTTCCCTCCGCATCTGCTCCCCGTAATGAGCCTGATAAAAGGCATCAAAATCGTATATGGGCTTCCCTCCAGCTTGGGAGTACCGCCTGGCTCTCTGTTGGTGCTGCTGATGTGAGGAGCCTTTGGATGCACTTGCAGCCTCTTTAGAAGACGGCCTCCCGGCACTTTGGACATCTGACTGGCTCAGGATGCCCCGGTCATACTTCCTCCTCAGGCTGATGTTGCCCAGGACGGTGTAAGCCTCGCTGATGTCAGAGAAGCGCCTGGAGGCCTCCTTGCTCCCTGGGTTCTTGTCAGGGTGGTAAATAAAGGACTGTTTGTAGTAGGCTGTTTTGATCTGAGAATTGGTGGCACTGGGGGCCACTTTGAGGATGTCGTAGTAGGCTGTCCTGCTTCTGTACAGCAGAGGAGCATCTGCTGAGCTGCTGTCACTCCTCCAGCTGTAGTTTCTATTTGTGGATGGATCAGGGTGCAGTTTCAGAAACCTTAGGCTCTCTCCACAACCTGGCCTCTCTGACCTCTGCTCTGCCAGGATTAAGAAGACGGTACAGAAGGCTCGGAGCTGCTGAGGGGACCTGAATGTGTCAGGATGAAAGGAAACGGCTCCTCTGGTCCAGGATGTCATCCTGCGAGACAGAAGCTTCTCCTGGAGGAAAGGCTGCAGTCTTTTGCATAGGTATAGGGCTGCTTTATGGCTCTGCATTTTTTCAACAAACTCAATTGAACGGGATGAGTCCAGCTCCAAAGATTTGGCACAAAGCAAAGTCACATCTTCCTGCTGAGATTTACTTTTTCGTTTCGCTGCTTTACGTTGTGCTGCTCTTCCTTTTGACACTGGCTGAACTTCGCAAGTATCCTGGACTACTTTCTCTTTCACCCGACACTCACTGAAGGTGCAGTTTATCAGAAGAGGTCCGGGACCTTCTCCAGTGTGCACCAATCAACTATGGTTGATTCTGAAAACCGACAGTCGATAAACTCCGCCATGAAGCTTTCAAGTAACCTCTGCCATTTTACCGGGAACAGACCAGCGATCAGGCCGGAAAACAGCTGGTCTGTCCTGCAGAGTCCCACGACGAAGAACCAACGAGATTCAATGTTTACAGGAAGTGCGTCACTCGGACCATTTTTTTCAGGAAAAAGGTTAAGTATTAATTTGATGAATAACAAATATAAAAATATATATAAGATCAATTATTATTTTTACTTCTCACTTTTCGTGACTTAGTTTCATCATGAATTATAATATATCCATTTTATTATTGATCAATTTTCCTTTTCACTTTTTCCCTGTTAATTTAAGATCAGTGATCGTTTTCATAATATAATCTTAGTAATATGTTCAGGTCTAAATGCTTACTCGGTAACATCTTTTTAAAATATATTTTATTTTTTAAAGATAACACATAGTCGTTTATTGATACACAGTAGATGGCGATATAAGCGTCTATTTCCTTTGGTTTACTTTTATTTAACACGACGAAGAAGAAGCACCTCTGCCGTCCCCAGTGGATGACGTCACTTCATTTTACATGTGGGCCGTCTGCTCTCTGCTACCAAAATATTTAGTTTGTATGTGAAATAACAAATTAATTGTTCATCTTCTGATCCCGACACACACCGGGGAAACCATGGCCTCCAGCTGCCGACGCCCTGAACACAGAGCTCCTCCAGATGTGGTTAGTGAGTCGGTTTATTCTGTTGTTGTAGCTGCTAGGCTAACAGGTTAACTTCAGCTGAACCATTTTGGATCTTTAAAGGTGTTTTTAATGGTCTTCAGCTAAAGTATACCTGCATTAAATAAGCGAGTTCAATGGGTGTTTGTCATGTACAGAAACTGTGGTAACAGTGGATTTCCAGACTGTGTTTTTACTGAGCTGTGTTAATCTGATTTACTCTCATCTCTGCAGTTCTACAATGACGAGGAAGCAAAGAAATACTCTCAGAAGTGAGTATGTTATCATGTTCACTATGTGTGTCAGAGATGGAGAAACTGAACTGGAAACAAAATATACCTAAAGTACGAAGAGTAAAAGTATTTGTTATGCAGAATGGACCATTTAAAAATATTGTAGTTTATATTATCAGTAATATTACAGCTTGTGAAGGGGCTCATTTGAGTTGCTTTTTATACTGCTTATAAATATACTTTATGAATCTTCCCTCAGGGATCAATTGAGTCCCTTTCTGACCCATGACAATACATGATAATTTATTTGTTTTTTATATTTTACGTTATTAATCTCAATCCCCCAAAGCAACATAAGTTAGTAAATTAATGTAGTGGTGTAAAGGAAAGGGAAATGTAACTTAGAAATTTTCGATATCCAACTCCAAAGGTTGAGTTTGTTTCTCCACCGCCACAACTCGCATATTACGCTGTAACGTAAATCTCTCTGCTTTTTGTTGCTCCACAGCTCTCGAATGATTGAGATCCAGACCCAGATGTCAGAAAGAGCTGTTGAGCTTTTGAACCTGCCAGAGGGGCAACCCTGCTTCCTGCTAGATGTAGGGTGAGTCAGTGACACAATGTTTACACTGCATTATTATTCTGACTAAGGCAATGTCTGAGTTATGAATTTAATAGTTTGTTTATTAACACATTATTTGTTAATGTCCTATTTAGCCATATATAATGCAGCAACACACCTGTGTTTGAAGTGATCGTATGTCTGTGTTTGAGAAGTTTTACCTTAAATCAGTGAAAGATGAGTTATGGTGAAATTTGAGTAATACAGTAATTTTGTGTATTTGTGACATGAAGGACTCAGGTGACTATCTGTCCTCTGTCTCTCAGGTGTGGCTCTGGTCTGAGTGGAGACTACCTGTCAGAGGAGGGACACTACTGGGTTGGAGTCGACATCAGCACTGCAATGCTGGGTTAGTTTGAAACAGGAAGCTAGAGTTGGACGACGATACACCAATATAACATCAATATTGTGATATTTGTGAAAAATGTAGCTGAGGGAAATGAAATGTCCATTTATAAATGTTACTGTTCATCAAGATTTTATTTGCTTTTTTGGTGATTCTTGGTTATTTTATATACAGTACAGTCCAATGATATGTCACTGATAGTTAAGCAAAACTATATGCCAACTATAAAAACAGTCATCATCTCTTTACATGCAACTTGTTTTAAGTTTGATGTTTTTGCATATTAAAGTTGGCTTAAATCAGATCTTTCTCACATCTGTGAGAGACATTTTAATGAAATAACTATATAATTTCTCACATATTTGGAGTGTATTTGTTTAAATATGCCTTTAGTTTAACAGGGAATGTGAATAAGCTGCTGAAACACTGATCAAACCTCTTGTGACAGATGTTGCTCTGGACAGAGAAGTAGAAGGAGACCTGTTACTGGGGGACATGGGACAGGGGATGCCTTTCCGACCCGGCGCCTTTGATGGTTGCATTAGGTAAAAACACATGCTTATGTTAAGAAACAAGGATTTTCTCTGGGCTTTTCACAAATAATTTCTGTCTCTGTTGTTATTATTATTATTAATTTCCCACTTGTGGGACTAATAAAGGTTTATCTTATCTTATTTACCTCCTGCTTTTATTCCCTGTCAGTATCTCTGCCTTACAGTGGCTCTGTAATGCTGACAAGAGGACACATAGCCCCCCAAAGAGACTCTATACTTTCTTTAGTACTCTGTATTCTTCTTTGGTAAGCTTTTATCACTGCTGTTGACTTTCCTTGACAAAAATACAAACATACAGATACTGTATTTTTTCAGTGAAGACTTATACTAACTTCTCCTTGCTCTGTCTTTCAGTCTAGAGGCGCCCGGGCAGTTTTTCAGCTTTATCCAGAGAACTCAGAGCAGGTGAAAATAAAACACTGTGCATCATAGATGTAAAGTTTTCTCCACATTTCCTCACTCACCTTCAGTCTTCTTCTTTCCTCTCTAAAGCTTGAACTCATCACAACGCAGGCCATGAAGGCAGGTTTCAGTGGAGGCATGGTGGTGGATTACCCCAACAGCAGCAAGGCAAAAAAGTCAGTATCCATCAAAAGCAGGGCTTTTATTTTGACATGTTGAGCTGCAGCCATCTGTAATTGGTTCTTTCTTAACAGCCTGTGAAATAAGAAGCAGTGTACTTGCAACACAACACACAGTGACATTCACATTGACTCGATCTGATTTTCTCACACACACATGCTTTTTGTTTTTTTTCCCAGGTTCTTTTTGTGTCTGTTTGCTGGAGTAACAGGAGTCCTTCCCAAAGTAAGAAACACAGGACTTTGCTTTGGATATTGTGGGTTGTTTGATTAATTTTAGCTACATTATGGTAACCGTTTGTTCATTTCAGGGATTGGGATCGGAAACTTCAGACAAAGCTGTTCCAAACCAGGTCCAGTATTCGGGACAGAGGTAAGAGGTAACACTGTAGACAGACACTGTGTGTATGTTCATGGACGCAATACCCTAGTTACTCCCAGTGAGCAGATTATTGTGATAATTTTATTAAACTCTTAACACGTGTGGTAGAATTCACTGAGTGTGTATGAGTATTTCCAGTTGAGAAGATTGTATTGTTTCATTGAGATGTGCTTCTGCTTACTGGAATTAGTTTTTCATAGAAAAGACAACTACGACTTGTCCTCTGTGCAGTTTGTTATAATCGGCTCGTGGGTGGAGGAATAATTAGCCACATTCTATTATATTTCTCATGTGTTGAGTGTGTGTCCAGTAAGTAAATATTTGTATTAATTTAAGACACTGGAGACTGACCCAAGGGTGTTTATTTTAATCATTAACATGGTTAGAAGTAGCACAGTTTGGTCATCAGGGTTCATATGGATTTGTTGTGTGTGTATTTGATTCTGAAAGATGCAGCGTGACGAGAAGCCGCCTGAGGCCTCCAGAGATGGAAATATTTTTGTTACTTTTGTTACTTTTCTTTTTAACATGTCGACTGTATTTGACTGCTGATATGAAAACATGCGTGTAAATGATTCTGTACATACTTGAAATATATGTGATGCTTCTACCACCACTCGGACAGATTAACTGAATGATCTTACACTGATGATGACTATACGAAACAGTTGATCAGGAAAACAGTCGGCATCTTAATCAGCAATGAAAATAATTGTTTCTGAGCTACTTTACCCTGACGAGGATTATTCCTGTTTGGTTACTGATTTGTGTTAAAACATCCTGTTTGTTTCCTGACATTCTGATAGTGAGCAGGTCTTGGTCTTGATAAGTGCAGGTCCAGTCATACCTGTACTGATGAAGCCAAGAGACCGAGAGAAATCTAACAAAGGGTCGTTGTCCTGCCTTGACTTTAAAGACCCCATCTGGCAGGTTTTCCTCCCTTTCACATACAGTAGATGTTCAAAATGCTTCTTCTGGTTAAGAAAGAGTAAGAGCAAGAGTTTTGGATTCTGCTTGTCACAAAGAACAGGCTGCATTTGAAATAAGATAATCAGCTGCTCTTTGTTTTTGTAAAGATGCCGTTTCAAGAACATGAAAGGAAAATCAGTGAAGAAGGGACGAGACTGGATCTTGGAGAAAAAGGAGAGGAGGAGAAGACAGGGACGGTATGTACATGACTGTCTTAAACAGGACAAATAATGGATTTAACATCCTGTGCTGAAATATTGAAGCTCTGAAAACTGTAATATGCTTAAGTTTAGCTTTAACTGAATCACCTCTGATTAGCTGTGTTTTGTAATGCTTACTGACACCTCCTCTCTCTCTCTCTCTCTCTCTCTCTCTGCTGTGTACGTTGGCCTGCAGGGAGGTTCGAGCCGACACAAAATACACTGGACGTCAGAGAAGGCCTCATTTCTAGCTCTGACTCATGCAGCTGTGCCTTCATTAACTCGCATCTGTGCCACCCCGCACGCAGTCACCTCTGGAGCTGTTTGGACTCTCAACTCTATAATCCAAGTGGATGAGATGCAAAAGTGAAATGTTCTTATGGTCAGTCAGGTTGTATTTGGTCGAGTGGTCGGCAATTTGTTTCCCACAGATGGTGGTAAGATTACACTTTCCATGTTCATGTTGACTGAAGCTACGTGAACAGACTTGAACTTCCCACTGAAGACACAAAGCATTGAGGATGGAGTTAGTACTGATGGCACCAACAATGTCACAGGATTAAAAATATTTTTTGTAAATCAATTATCAATTGTTTTTGTCTTTAATAACTAGTTATAATTAAACAACAAACAATAGTTTTATTACCTGCCTACCAACCTACATGAATTTGTGACGTCACTGTCTCATAATTAAGTTACCAAAACTGTTATGTAAAGAAGATATTTAAAATTACATAGTGATTGCAAATTTGTATGATGGCCCTGATGGTCCCTTGCATATAAGGGGAACTAAGTAAAGTTTTTATATGTTTAGTGGTTTATATTGACCATTATTCTGAGAACAATAAACAAAAAATATAAATAAATAAATAAATAAAGGCATGGTGGCTGTTTTAAGATCATTTTTAATTGACCTTTAGTCTTTTTTTGTCTCTATATGTCTCACGCGTATATAAAGAATTAAGCATTTTGTGGTGATATTTAAAAGAAAACAATTTGGTTCTGTGAAAACATCTCATTAAAAAAATGAATAAAGGTCTATGCTGCTTAGACAGCAGTCGGCACCTCGGCTGGTCGACAGAGGTCGCTGTGCGCTTCGGCAAAAATAAAACCACCTGGGCATTATCTCTGAACCTGGTCTATCGATAACCAGACCCAACCCAGTTTAATCGCTCTGACTTAGTAGTTTCTGTGTCGCACCGGACTTCAACCTCTCAGACCGACGTTAACGAAACAAAGAATAAACTCAGGAAACAGGCTCATGTTCAAAAAAGGCCAATTAGTGTGGACTGAAGCGGAAGTTTCAGGTGCGTAATGGGTTAACAGCGGAAGGCCTCGCCTCACCTTTCGTGCGCGTCACCCGGCTTTGTAAAGTGGTCCCACCATCATCCCGGAATCCAAACCAAAGAGGGGAAAACACCGCCTCTCGCAGCCGCCTGACGCGCCTCCTCTCCTCAGTCGGTCTCACGTCGTCCTGTCGGTCTCCACCCCTTCGCTCCATCATCACACGCAACCGTAAGACAGTAGGAACTGAGGGAATAAAAGTGATTTACCGGCAAAACAGGGAACCATGAAGGATCGTATGCAAGAACTTAGACATGTAAGTTACTGTTTGATCATTTTAAATGGGAGACATCCACCGTCTCTGACTAGATGGTTTTTTTTGGGGGGGGGGGGGATTATATAAAAGCGTTTTCAGAAAGCTCAGATCTTGGGAGCAGGATGCGCTGATGGAGCAACAGTTGTGACACTCGGGCTCTGACGGAGGCTGAAATGTTTCATTGGCGACAGCAGGCTCAGACAGCTACAGCTTTACATTGCGACTGAGAAGATGAGTGATTTTGGGTCGATTAAGTCAGCTTCTCATCCCCCCTACAAAAAATCATTTAGATTCTCCGTGTATATTATTTAAGCAGTTTATAGTCTATTACACGGTGCCCCTGTTACTCATCAGGGAGTTATTACATAGACACTTTGTAGTTACTGGTATCAAATCAAGGTATAGTCATTATTTTAACATACAATGTGAAAATTTTGGCTTTTTCCTATTACAATGGTCTTGGGCTAATTTAATATAAATATATATATTTATAATTATCTAGAAACTCGAATTACGGAGCTGCCAGGGGGGCGTAAATCTGAGAACTCATTCCCCCCAAGAAGCAACACATTTCCAAATTGGAAGGGTGTAGAAAAACTGACAGGTGACAATCAATGCTGGAAATCCAGATCTAATTGTGGTTTCCTGTTGTCCATAGTTCGGCCCACAACTGTGTGTGCGCGCAGCTGTCTCTCGTTCAGTGCGCCTGACTTTATCTAATGTCAATGATGTGTGTAACTGTGTAACATTGATCTGGGCTTGTGCAGGCTGTTTTTAAGTATCATGATGGGCTAATGTATGTGTTCGTTTGTGCGCCTACATACGTAAATGTTGTTGTCAGATTGGCAATTCTTAAGAGCAGGTAACTGGAGCGAACATCCTTCCAGTTCAGCAGCCTGTCTTGTTATTTCAGAGACCCACCCGAACCCGAAAGCCACAGGATAATGCCAGCACTGCGCGTGTGTGTGTGTGCTTTGATTGATCAGGCCAACTATGACTGGAGTGGGGTATTAGTCCCAGCTCGCTCATTTCACTTCCTAAATGTCCACCCTCTGCTCTTCACAGGCGGCCTCATCCAAAAACCTTTAACCACCCACAACAAGCACAATGTGTTGTCCATTTGTGTTGCAGGCTGCTGCTGATCTGTGCACGTGGAGAGAGAGTAGAGTTCATAAAGTCCACATCGCAACCCAATAAAACACTTTTAATTAGTTATTATTGATCCTCAAAGCCAGCTATGGTTGAACTTGGATTAAATGAGCCCAAGACTATTATCATCCATAAGAATGCTGTTTCTGGACTTCCTGTGTGTGTGTGTGTGTGTGTGTGTGTGTCTGCGTGAGTGTGTGTGTGTGTGTTATGGCCTTTGTCAGAGCTGGGTAATTGGCAGTTAAGCTTAAGAGAGAGGGAAAACAATTTACGGCTCCTCAGTTTTCTGTGAAGAAGTAGCTATGAATTGGCCTCCAGGGAGAAAACCCAGCCCTGCCAACTGTGTGTGTGTGTGTGTGTGTGTATGGTGTGTTGATGAGAGGCGTGTCTCCAGCCTGCCATGCTGCCTCCTCACTGTGCTGGAAGGAGGCACAGTACAGTACAATAAAGAGAGATGGAGAAATAGTCACAGTCTTCCTCACCAGCTTCAATGAGAAATCTCAAGCAATATTAAGCAAAAATGTTCAGGATTGACAGAAATTCTACATTAGCTGGTGATTCCATGTTCTCTTATTATTTTGATCATATCTTCCGTGTCTGAGAAATGGCAGCTGGAGCGGCTCCAGCCAGTCCAATTTCAGGCAATCCGGACCAAATAAAATTGAACTAAACTGCAAGTCGCAGACTGTTATTTCCCATCAGCACTAGATTCATATTGTTTTCCATTTACAGCCTTAATTCAGTGCTGCTGCTTGAATCTCATAGAGGTGGCGTCGTGGGTCTGGACATTATATCAGAACAGTGTAGGATACACTGTAAACTCTAATTAGTTAACCTTACTTAAAAAATACCAAGGAAACCGATTGCCTTGAATAACTTGATCATTTACTTTAGATGTGCTCTTGGCTTAATATAGATTAGTATAGACTTGAAATTACTTATTCTAAACAACATAAGTAACTGTTAGTTGTGTAAATTAAGCACTTTCTATTTCATTCACATTCCCTATAATCATGGTTTTGTAACCACGCCTCCTCAATAACACAGTATAAAAAATAACTCGCTGCTAAAGCGCTTAGTGAACATATAATTCACCCCAAACAGTGTAGGGAGATGACCGCCCACCCTGAGCCTGTTTTTCTGGAGGTTTCTTCCGTTAAAGGGAGTTTTTCCTCTCCACTGTCGCCCAGTGCTGCTCAAGTGGGACTGTTGGTTTTTCTTTATAATTCTATATATAGTTATATCCTGAATGGTCTTAAACCTTACACTGTAAAGTGCCTTGAAATTACTTTTGTTGTGATTTGGCGCTATATAAATAAACTGAATTTAATTAAATTGAATAATATTTGACTAGCAGCACTGCACTGTGGAAAAAATCCCTCTCTGGCAAATGCCAGCAGTGGTCCAAAAGCAGGTGGAGATAGAAAGGTCAGTGTTCTTGGCTTTTCAATTGTGTTTGGTCAGTGAGGCACTGGGTGTGGTTTAATGT
The DNA here is from genome assembly GCA_032362345.1 of Sandelia bainsii. Classification (NCBI taxonomy): domain Eukaryota; kingdom Metazoa; phylum Chordata; class Actinopteri; order Anabantiformes; family Anabantidae; genus Sandelia; species Sandelia bainsii. The sequence continues at coordinate 20,132,270 of JAUMHL010000005.1, forward strand.
ACTGTGACATAAATCAAAGGAAAGTAGCAGGTTATATTTGATGGGATAATTTACCAGCTTCAATTTGGACAAGGCAGGTGTGCGCCCAGTGGCTCTGTCTATGACGCAGGGTAAAAAATTGGTTGACTGATAGCAAGCTGAGTAGTTGAATGAGTTTCCATATTACTTGAAATAAATACTGAACAGTTTTTATGTAGCGTTTCATTTTAGTAAAACTTGCCTCAGCTAAATGTTGTCATTATCTTTGAAGACCTATTTCTTGTATAGTGTAAAATGTAGTTTTGACATTTGTTAATTTTCTTATGTAGCAGGCATGGTGGCATCAAAGAGAAGAGAACTGAGCTTTTCAGATTGTCTTGCTGCTGTGTGTTTTTCTTTTGTAGAGTCACACTGCAAGTTTACTCACCAATGTGCTTGTGTGTCATTTTGGCAGGAAATTGAGTTTTGCTCATATTTATGTGAGGGTGCAAGTTCTGCTCCAGCATCGCCCATATGCACATAAAGCTACTTTATGAGCTCAACACCTGCCTACGACTCTGCTCTTCCAATAGCTTGTTAGCCTTCTGCCTAAAGCTGCCAGTCTCCATAACTAAAATGGTTATACAGCCTCTCCTCTCCTCTCCGCTCACCTCACCTCAACTTGTCCCATCACTCCCAGTTGGCCCAGCAGCGATTTAGTGACAGATGGCGCAGATATGATGTGATTGTCAGCCTTCTTTCTTCTAAAACCTAAGGGGAAACATACTGATGAGGTTATTATGGATTTCACACACCACAGGGACTGTTACCAATCAAATATGATTGTTTATCATTTTGTAGCAGTCAGTTATTTATTTAGGCTGCACCTGTAACAGGTCATTTTGCCTTCATATCTTCTCATTTTATCGGCTCTGTCTTCTTTCTTCTGTCTCATCATTTGATTGACCATACGGGCCTCTTTTCCTATCTCCCTCTTTTTAATAATAATCCTCTGTTTTCTTTCATCCTCCCCATAATGGCGCGTTCCTCCATTATTGCTCTCTTCCCATCAGTGATTTATCAGATGGCTTCTGTTCCTCATCGTTTTCCCCTCCTTTCACGCTCCTGTCTTCTCTGTGCAGCCTTGTTAGTCAGTGTTAGTATTGGTTCAAGCAGCTCTTTGTGCGTGTGTATTGCTGGGGTACTCACTGCTACTGCCTGTTTGGTGTTAGAGTGACACATTAACTAATAGGGTGGATGTGGAGCACCATCAGAGACTGTGTGTGTCATTTGACTTTCTTGTTTCTTCTTTTTCTTCTTCTTTTTTCTCATGATCCCTCCTCCTCTGCTCACATCCATCTCCCCTTTATTCCACTTTATTCCACAGCTTTTGCATCTGTCCTTGATCATGACCTGATCTTCTCTGTTGATACTACTTCAGCAATACAAACAACAGTGGAAAAGAAGGCCAGTTACTGTTGTAAACTGTCACAATAAAGTAGCAGTAAAATGCATTGTCACTGTTAACCATGAGAAAGGCACATGCATACACACTCACGAACGCATTATTCATCAACACATTGAGGCTGCATAATTGCATTAATGAGCTGTGAAATGAGTGTGACCGTTCTGGCATTTCACCAGGGACTTGTCTGTCTTTCTAATGAGGTGACAGTTTCAATGATATCCAATATCTGTTGGCTGCTAATAGTTATTTTTGAAATGTGTGAATTGAGAATCCATTGAATCATGCACTACACCATCATTATACCAGTAAAACAAGAAATAAGCACTTGTATTCATGATAGATAGATTTTTAAAAACAATTTTTAGATGCTTTCTATCTGTGATATTTCCTGTAAATCAGTATAATTTGTAGAATGTACTGACACATTTTTACTGTGCAGTAAAATCCTGTTGCTTGTTCTCATACTCATAAAGAGTAGTTCTCGAGGCTACAGCTAATGGAGGTGCTAGTAATAAAGACTTTTTTGTAATCAAACTTTCCTGTTCTGTTGTGGGAGAATTAGCCTCAGGTCATCTTTGTTACCATTGCTGAAATTGAATTTGTAGTGTGCCGCCCTTTCCTCATAATAATCATGTCGCCTCATCTCATAAATCAGCACGATTCTTTGGCAGTACAGATAGTTCCTATTATCGCAGATACTTGTTGGAGATTAAGGCCTTTAAACATAATACAGAACAATCATGTAAACTGTCATTGACCCCTTTAGGCCCTAAGCAGCTCTGGCCGTTTGTTGGGTAATCGTCTTGCTTAGTAATTTTTGCTTTATACTGTCATCTTGTGGTTTAATGGGTACTAACAACTAACAAGTCCTCCAAAATAAACAACTAAAGAGATGCGTTGATGTCAGTTGCCCTCCACAATAAGTGGTAAATGTCTGCGCTTGTGCTTTACAGTGTTGCTTCTCATTCACCCATGCACACACACACACACAGGAAGTTTACTCAGCCTCCTTCACGTCAAGGTAATCATTTTAAATACGTAAATATTGATTTATATTTGATTAGTTCTGCAGTAAGGTCAAAGAAGGTTTGTGGTCATGGTAAAAAGTCAATTTTGGCTGCAATTAAATGTTCTGTTGTGTTACTTCCTGCTTGTGTTGAGTTATTTCCTGATGGACAAGAATCATAATTCCTAACAGCCATTTGTTGTTGTTGTTTTTTTTTTTTGCAAGGACAGTCTCCTTTGAACAGTTCAATCAGGAGACACTAATGAAGAAAAATGAGACAGAGAATTTAAACTAATTATTGATTCATTAATTCAAGTCATTCCAAGAGCTGCACAGGAAAATCTCCAAAATACTGGTGGCGGTAAAGGTTGAAGAGCAATGGCTAAATATCTGGATGAATGTGATGTGGAGCAGTACTTGTCATGATGCCATGAAAGGACACTGAAATAACAGCTGGCAGCAACTGAAACGGTGCAAATCTGATTTGGTTTAATCGTAAGAGTGATGTCTGCTTCCTTCTACCTTTGTATTCTGAGATTTTCTTGGCTTTTGTCTACACATCCAGACCTACAGCTCTTTGATCTCCTGCTGTTGCTGCCGTGATTCTTTTTCTTCACGTCCTGCCATTCCTTGATATCTCTCTCACTCTCTGTTACATTTTCCCCATATCTACAATATAATTGTGTTAGTGGCGCATTGGTGCTGTCATAATCCTTCATGGTCAGAGAATTACTGAGTGAGATGCTCTGGATATATCCCACAGGGAATAAGGGGAAAAGACTGGGGGTTGGGGTTATGACATAAGCGCTGACAGCACATCTCTTTTCTCTATCTGTGACCTGTCATTAAAGTTCAGTTGAAGCCATATGACATTTCTTCACCCACTACTGCAACGCTGAACGCTGGTCGCAGCTGCCTACACACATAAGAGAAGACAAGTTTGTGCGTAAATATCTGCAACAGCATGTGCAGTAATTTATACATTCAGATCTGCACCTGTATAACAAAAATGGAAAGTTAGCATCCACTATTTAGTCCAAAAAAATCACTTGTCGTGTCTGAGTCCCTGCAGCAGAAATAGTTATCGCTGTGAGATTTGGCAGCTGCAGACATTTGGATTCTGGCCTGAAATTTATTATCACTTATTTGTGGAAAGACATTCAATTACTGCATTATAAGTGATTATTTAACCTTTTATTGTACAGCAGTTTATAAATTTGTATTTAGATGTGTTTAAATGGCATCACTTTGGTGATTACACTGTTAAAGGTCAGAAAGATGTGAGGGATGCAGAGGGCAGAGAAAGATGAAAGACTGAGAGGGGGAAAGGGGTGGCGGTGGGGGGGATAAAAGCTGGGAGCATGCCCGAGAAACATTAAGATCAAGTTGGATACAAATGCACATAGAATGATATTACATCTTAAGTGTTAAGTTAATTTTGATAAATGAACATAGTGAGACAGAAAGACGGATCGAAGGCGTGTGGACGGAGAGAGACAAAGTGTGTTGTGTGGGCCAGGTGCTGTAATAATTCTGTGGTGAAGCTGAAATCAAGAGGAAGGAGAGAGAGAAGCGAGGCGAGAGCATGATAGACAGGGAGAATGAGAAAGAAAAAGGAAGACGGTTAAAGGGGGAGGATGCTGAGGAGGATTGCTAGGAAAAGAGAAATTTTTGCACATGCTCAGAGTTCATGTGAGTGCTTTATCTCTTCTTCTACCCACATGATTTTTTGTTATGTATGTGCTGAGCCATGTTTGATGCGGGCAGTCTGACTAAACTATCTTGTTAACCTTGGCCAGATCCATTTTTCCACTGGAATGGAAAGCATCTGCACTTGGGATAAAATGAAATAGAAGATAAGAAGATAATCACAGCAAAATTATAGCAGGTGCAAATTCAGGTAAAGCAGCTGAGAGGCCTCTTGCATAGTCCTCAAAAAGTAACGATTGCAGCAGTCTCAAAAGCTTAAAAAAACAAAAAATAACTAAAGGAAGTCATGCAGTCATCTGTGAAAAGCAAACAGTACTGTTATCATGGAAATTCACAATAAAAGAATACTGGCAATTTCTTAAAGGATTTCTACTTACATTGTGATCAGTCTCAAAGATGCCTCCAATCTCTCATTTCAGGTGAACTGAGATGTGTGAAATACTGACGCTTTGTAACATATATACTATTTGATGCCAAGGAAATAATGGTGGCCTCATGTCAGGGCTGTCGTCATGTAAACAATCTCAAATGCTTGGTTAAAGTTGTTGAAATGCCACAGTTTGGTTGAGTTCAGGCACAAAGACAACTGGGTTAGGGTTAGGTACAAAGCTTTCAGTGCAAGTATAAAATAGGTCTGTCCTGGAACGGTCTTTACAACACTCAACAACAGAAAATGAGGCCAAATATGACTGGAATAAGTTGCCTTAGGCCCCAGTCACACAGATAACTTTTTGCAGGGTGGAAAACGTGAGGTGCATCTCACTACCTTTTGGTTTAAGCCTACTAACTGAAGAAAGAGCTTGGATATGGTGGTCCTTGTCGATATACGAGAACCTCAGCAGAAGGAGAGGTCACAGGAAGGAGCTTATTTATTTCCAGTTGACTGCATGTCTTTTAGGTTCAGTCTATCCCTTCCTGTGTCCTCTCATCACCCACACTGCTCTCCGGTTGTTTAATTATCCTGTCCCGATTTGTGTCGTCCTCTTCCATTCACAGTGACAGTCATTGAGTCAACCGATCAGCAGGGCTATCACTCGGGGATGTTGAAGTGTTGGTTTGTGGTTTTGCTTCGTCAGCGTCTTCTGTCTGTCTGTCTGTCATGTGATGGGAAATGAAATCCTTGCTAGCGCTAAAGTTACATAATCATTACATCACCATTCATTACATCATCATTGTGCTTATAGAATCATTATAATTCATACTGCTTTCATTGATTCTTCTGGTGACCTATAAATTCAAGCCTGCACTCATAATAAATTAACTTGAGTCTTCTAAAAATGTAAATGAAATTTAATTTCCCTGTGTGATTTTACTGTCAGCTGTTCTCTGTGTGTTCATAGACTGTAGGTGTCTTGTGTGTGGGTGGTGAGTGTCCCGAGGGCTTGAGCTTGGGAGCAGGTGAAGGAATGGCCATGGCTATTTTTATAAGTGGCATAGTGTGTATGTGTAAATGTGTAGCTCTGTGAGGACCAGTTTGAGCTGTAAACTGAGAGTTTTTGATTTTGGAAAAGTGAGAAAACTGGTAGGCCTTACCTCTTCAAAAGACTGTCTGAGAAGTGAAAATGTAATAACATGATTACAGTGACTCAAATTTTCACAGTTATCAGTATTTTCGTAGTTTTGCTGTGGTGAAATTGTTTAAAAAGTAGTGATGCACACACTGAAATCATTCATTAATGGTTCTTATTATTTTGTTCTTTTGCTAGGGGTGTAAAAAATATTGATAAACTTGTTTTTGCAGTATTGTGTTGTGTGTGTGCAGGCTAACAGGATAATAAGGTAATAGGCCAACGTGTACTGTTGGTACTTTTTAATGTACATGCAGCAGCTAGGTAGTTACAGGACTTTTCAAGGGAAAGCAAGTCCACACGAGAGCTGGTACCAGTTTGCAATCCGCACATAGTGCTCAGCACATTCAGGAAGTAATGAGATGGAGCAATCCTGTATTTCATGCATCTGGGAGACAGTTGCTAACTTTGGTTGATGCAGGGAGTTTATCAAAGCACAGTAATCAACCATGGTTTTTTCATGATAAATAAAATGCAAAGACAGACTAGCATCATATCATTATTTGAAATAAGGAAGTGGGGGCAGACGCTCGGAAGACTGCGAGTGTAGTGGTAAAGGCCAGGTACACAGATAATAAAAAATTGCTTACAAACACACAAACCATTCATAATTGCTTAATTAGGCTAAAAATAGAAGGGTCCGAGTGATACCAAATAAAAAGCCATTTGGGAGCCGGCACTTCTAAGGGAGCTGAGCCAAAAGAGCCTTTGAAAAAGAGCCGGACCTCCCATCACTAATGAAGGTTTGCTGATATGAAGTTGCATGAACGCAAGAGGTATAGGGGAGATTTATTTATAGATTTATAGACATTTATAGATGATACCATGAATACAAGTTTGTAAACCCAAATACTGAATGAATAAATGACTCTCAGTCTCAAGAAAATTGTCAGGAAAGGAATTTTCCAATGTGACAATGGTTCAACGCTGTAAGAAAATCCCATAAAAGATTTTAAAGAAGAAAAACATGAAAACTGTGACCTGAGCAAGTACAATATGTGGCCTGACTTGAATCCAACAGAACACCTTTGGAGAATTTGACAGTTGAACAAAGGTAAACATCACAGTAAACAGAAAAACAGCAGAACGTTTGTACAAGGCTGTTATCACACATGCCCAGAAAAAAATGTACAAAAGAAAGAACATACACTAACAAAGGGTTTATGGCAGTTAAATATGGAGCACTCATTACAGTTAACATTCCAAATTAGGATAACTGAGTTTGTTTTTCTTGTGCTCAGGGATGTTCTCAGTTTTGTTGTGTACTGTGTACCGGCCCTTTTTCTCCAGTTCTAACCTTAATTTCTAAGCCTGGTCATTATTTTCTATTAAATTTGCACTGCATTTGTGTGTCTGCAGTTTTCCTAACTGTGTTTATTTTTGTAACCATGACAACAAAGGTCCCGTAACACGTGTTTTTATCCTAGTTTTGCCCTTAACTTAACCAAATCTTGATTACTTGTTTATTCTTGTAATAATACGAGGAAATATCCAGTGTGCTTTTGCATTATCTGTCTTCTGATCTTGGAAAACCCTAATTGGCATAATGCATTCTAGCTGCTGATGCTAACTGTGTAGGATTGGTTCAACAACATATAACCAAAATATTTTTGTCACTTACCTTTTGTTGTTATTTGCCCAGGTTTACTATTGTTGTTACCACAACAGTAATCATTACAAGAAGAATCACATTTGACGGAATAGCTCTATATCAATTACATTTGGAGAGAAATAGCAGACTTTGTTTGAGATTAAGCAAATTAAGGTGGAGGCTGTGTTGGCCAGTGTAATTTCTTCTTTCTTGCTGTGGTCTGCTGGGGCGTCAACACGGAGGTGACAGACAATAACAGGCTGGATAAATTAATCAGGAGGGCTGAACCTTCTACATGTTGTAGCTGAGAGGAGGTTGCTGTCCAAACTCCTCTCAAATTTTTGTTCTTATTGAGTTTTTTGTTTTGTGTATTGAGTATTTTGTGTTGGTGTTGATCTTTTTCTTTCTGGTTATGGTTCTTTTCTTTCCTTTTGAACTGAGAGTGGCTGTAACAAGGCAAAACAATTTCCCTATGGGATTAATAAATTTTTTTTAAATCTTGAATTTAGCTGTACATGTCAGAGCTTTGAAATAAAAATCTGAGTTTCAGAGTTTAAAGTTTAAAGTTTACAACTTTGATGACATTATTTACAAGTTAGAAACTGGTAATTACTAGAAATGATAACAGAATAATTCAAAGGTAAGGGGCTAGGGGGATGCATTACACCAGCAACAGTACACCCAATAAACCTGAGTGTGCATTTGCATGCACGCTCTTGACAGCAAGGACAGTCTTCACTTTCTCACACCCCGTCAATGGGTTATTTGAGGGTTAAGGTTAGGATTAGGTTTAGGGCCTAGGAAATGCATTATGGCAATGAATGTACTCACTTTGATGGCTGTAGAAGTGTGTGTGTGCACGCATGTCTTTATTTCCTTGTGTGGACAAATTTTCGTGATGACGTTATTTATTTAGGACCCATTAAAGTGCCAGGCACAGAAGCTTTGAGTTACAGGAAGTTTGTAAAGCTTATTGAATCGTTGTGCAGATGGTCTGGGTCTGAAGGGAGATGAGGAATCATGGTCTGGTTCTAAGGGGGTGAGACACGGTAAATATAATGAAAGAAGGGGGGAATAATTTAACAAAGCCATTGAAAGATGGTTGAGGTGAACTGAGACAGGAAAAGGATGTGACCTGGGGATTATGGGAAATGTAGTCAGGGATGATCAGGAAACAGGAAGTGCTGGAAAAGATGGGGCGGATGGGAGATGAAGTTCGTGGCAACATGGCGTCCCACGCGTGGTCTATTGTTTGGAGAGAGTTATACAAACTGAGAAGGAGAGAAGAGAGAGGTTAGTAAGAGACAGAGGCTCAGAGGGGTGGAAACCAGATTGTACAGAGTTTTGCAGAATGATCCAAAAAACACATTATCCAAAATCCAAATCAAGTATTCAATCCATATATCCAACAATCCAGAATCCAAATAACCTCAGAGACTGAATCCAGGCAGGGGAAGAGGGTTTCAGAGATCCGATGAGACAGAGGCAGAGTGGGAAAAAAAGGGAGAGTTGATGGGACAGAAGTCCGAAACAACAATCTGGCAGGTTGTGTCTGGGGTACTGCTTAGAAAGGGAGTCCGGTAACAAGTGAAATCAATCAGTGAAAATGACCAGTGAAGCTGGAACTACTGAAGGTATGGAGGAACAGGAAGTGGGATGAGAAAATAAGAGCATGAAACCGGAAGTCAAGTTAGAATCCTGACAGTTTTGTTCAAAATTTGGACGTTTTGGTCTTGTGAGGACATTTTACCCAGTCCTCAGAAGTTCAAAGAACATTTTTGGGGTTAAGACGTTTTAGGTTTAGGGGTAGGTTTTGGTTGGGGTTAGGCATGTAGTGGTGATTGTAGGGTGAGGGGCTAGGGAATGCATTACCTCAATGAGTGTCCTCATTGAGTGTGTGCGTGTGTGTGTCAGTTCATAATGAATCTTACCTAGCTGTATTATGATAATAAATCTGGTTATGGGCTCAGTATTTTTCTGTGCAGCTGACACAGATTTTTATGAGTAATTTCTAATGGGACTAGAGGAAGCTGCTTAAATTGGCTGTAATACAAAGATGCAGGAAACAGATCTGCTGAAACATGGAAACACAAAAGCACAATAAAGTACTGTCCACATGGGTTTCCATCTCAGCTTGAACTGTCTCTCACTGCACAGCTCTCTTGTATTAATAAAATCATAAAAAGGGTCTGAGTGCATGCAGACTAACATACATTCTCTCCATCTCCATTTAACCTGCCTACTTGTACATCAACACACTCTCTGCATCCTCTCTTTGCACATGCTATTGCACTCTGACCACCTTCAATATTTGTTGCATTTCTCTGTTTCTTCGGATCTTTTTTTATGTCCTGACATATAAATACAGTCCAAGAGTGAGGGAGCAAGAGGTAAAACCGATATCCAGTGTGCACTGCCTTTGTCTTAATGGAGCGATTCCCTGCTGGCATGGTGCCTTAAACAATTCTCTAATCTAATAATAAGGCCACTACCCCTGCTGGGGTCTTTCACCTGAGTGTGAGCCCCAGAGGCAGAGCGCCTTAAAGGATTATGGTCTTGAGTAGGTCTTGCTCTCTCTGTGAATGTTTACCATGTGTTTGGCTCAGATAATTTGCTGCATGTACATTCAAATCCAAGTCGAGGCCTCCCTCAGCCTCTTTGTGGCTCAGTAGGATCTTTAGATCTGGGTGGGAGTAGGAGGTTTGGGGTGCGCTGCTCAGTCTTCTCTCCTGCTGACCACTCGAAGTAAAACCAGACTGAAGCCCTCCTCTCTCTGCAGGAGAGACAGCCTCTCTCTCTTACTATGGAGGCAGAACACACCACTGCTTCTCATTCGGATTCCCTGCTTCTCCTCCTCCTCTGCATCCTGCTGCTGCCGCCCTCTGTACTCTATGCTTGTAGAGTTCCTGAAATGCACCTTACTGCCATACCAACACCAAACTACTAATAATGCTATGTGAAGTGTTTTGTTCCAAACTACGACTACAACCAAGAAAATGTCACCCACCATACTGACTGTTTTCATGACAGTTGAGCACATTCAATATACCAGCTCTCAAATTAAGAAACTGTTTAACTGTTTTGGACAAAATTATTATATTTTTCAAATATCTGAAGAATTTAGTTTTAATATGGAGAGCATCAAACAATCCAGATTTGTTTGATTAAATATAGTTTGAGTGGGTTCAGATAATATTAGCATGATCACAGTGGCTCTACATTCCTCACTTAGATTTGTGCCAGTTGCCTTGCCATCTCTTGCTGAAGTCTGTCCTCTCATTTCTCTCAAGAACTGGTTCCTCTCTCACTGTTCTTTCCCCCATTTTCTTACATCTCCTCTCTACCTCCCACATCACGTCTTAACTCTTTACAGAATGACTTTGTGCCTGAGAAAACATGAACATCTGTATTATCCTTCTATCCATAATTGTTTTGTAAATGCCATGCAAAGGGCAGGGCAGTTTAATGTTATTCATAGGCTTGACAAGTTTTATAGTAGATGCAAAATCAAAGATTTTGTGACTTTCTTCCATTTTATGTTGCAGTCAGGTTAATTTGTGTTTGAACAGTAACATTATTTTTATCGTGTTAACACTGTACGCCACCACAGTGGATTTGAAGTGAAACAGTCAAGCTGTGCAGACTGTCAGCTTCCTCTTGTCAAATGAACTGCATGAGAATTACATCTGTTTTTAGACGTGTTCCCCCAGTTTTAGAAACTCAAAAGTGTTTGGACAAACTAACATAATCATGAATTCAACAGTCAGTTTTATTACATGGTTGGAGTCAGTAACTGCCTGAAGACTGGAACCTATAGACATCACCAGACACTGGGTTTTTTCCTTGGTGATGCTCTACCAGGCCTTTACTGCAGCTGTCCTGAGCCCTGGAACTGGATTACTGGGCACAGGCCCAGGGTTTTTAGGACCTTTTGGCTAAAGTCTCTGTTAGCATTTCTTATTGGTAAAGGTTTTTCCTGTTTCCTGGCTCCTTGTGCCTATAGTACAAGCACGCTAGTATCTCTGTCTGGATGAAACTGACTTCACACACAAGGATGGCATAAAATAGTATCTTGATACAACTCTTGGTGGTTTTTAAATATTAATTGTACCTAATGGCTGGAGTAGTTCTTTTAAAATATAGAGAACACTCAGCAAATTGTCTTCTTCTACACCAGTTTCCTTCAAAAGAAGCTCTGTAGAAAGAAGTTCATTTATTGTATGTGAGAATATTTTTTTTTTATCTGTTTGAGTTGGGGGTAGGCTGAAGATTTAATGTTGCTGGTGTTTAGAAGGAGAAAAAGTTGGGATGTGCAGCAAGGAAAGTATTTGTCATGTGCACGACTTGAGATTCCTTTCCTGATGTTGGGAAATTTTAAGGAGTCATTTCAGTCAGAGTACGATGGGAGCTGCAGCCCCTCTTTACAGCATTGATAAGCAAATGGCTCTCATAGGCTGCTAATGGGGAATTGAATTAGTTTGACAGTGGCTTGATGAATGAGAAGAACCACATGAGATCCCTGCTAATGTAGTATAATGGCTGATATGGAATTAGAAACGAACATGTTTTCAAAAATGAATCGCTGGCAAATGGAAAGTTTGAGTTTGAGTTAAGTTTTGACTTTTCAGTTTTTTTATTTGTGGATGTTGGCAGCTCTCTTTTGACTTCAAATAGGCTTTAAAGGTTAGTAATTAGTAGTTTTTGTGGCAATGAAAATCTAATTTAGTTTTTTTTATAGTTTATAAGAATGGAAAATGTATATATTTCTCTTCCCAGCCTTCTAGAAATGACAACAACAGAAAGCAAATATTTTTTTAGTCGTTGTTTAGTGCTGCTTCTTGTACTTAGACTTGATGTATCATTTTGTTTGCCTCCCACTTGAAACAATAAGAATAATTTCAGACGTGCTCATTTGCTTTATTGCTGAAAGTTAGATTAGAAGATCAACTGCTGATTTCTTGTAGAAATAGTCTGGTATGAAACTCCATGTTAAACCAAAACATTACTGTTTTTACACTGTCTTTTTAGTGGTTTAAACAAACCAGATATAATCTAGTCCATTTCACTGTCTTCATGCCAAGCTACAGTGCTGTGAAAACGTTTTTGCTCCCTTCTTGATTTTTTAAAAATCTTAGCAAATTTTAGTATAACACAAAGATAACCAGAGTAAATACAAAATGCAGTTTTTAAATGATGATTTCATTTGAGGGAAGAAATTTGTCCACACCTGCCCTGTGATGGATTGGCGATCTGTCCAGGGTGTACCCTGGATAGGCTCCAGCACCCCCGTGACCCTTATGAAGATAAGCGGTTAGGAAAATGGGTGGATGGGTTTGTCCAAACCTGCCTGGTCCTAACATGTTGCTGGCTGTAGCATACAGTATTTACCATACAGACCTGAGCTGTCAGTGGTATTGACCAATCAATCCTCTCATTTCTGTCTCCGCAAGAAAGCACACAACTGTGTTTCCAAAAAATATTGATCCATTCCTGAAATGCTTGTATGTAGCTATCTATGTATATCTGTAATCTACATGTGTATTTGTATTTGTGTGTGTGTGTGTGTGTGTGTGTGTGTGTGTGTGTGTGTGTGTGTGTGTGTGTGTGTGCGCAAGCAGAAGTCATGATTTTCTTTGTCACCAGGTCCTAATTCAATAATAACTTGCTAATCATTCGACCTGTGGTTCTAATTACAATTGCGTTTGTGCAGGGCAAGGAGACGACAGAGGAGGAAGATGAAGTCGCTGTGGGAATGGAGAAAGGCTTTATGGACGAATTCTTTGAACAGGTTTGTTTCTTGCACAACCCTGATCTTTCTGTCTGTCAGTCACTATCACCTCCATTCACCCATTAAGAGATTAATAACTTAAATTATATAGTACGATCAACCTGGATATCATGCCTCTCCTAATACTGAAACTATTTGTTGTGTTTTTTACGAGTGCTGTAATCAATCTCACACCATGTCTCTTCTCCGGGGAGCACTGATACGATTTTTAGCTGTGGACGTTGTTGCTGGTGTTATTTATTTCATTTCATTTCACAAAGCCTTTATTGATTCAACAGCATCAGTGATTTCACTTATTTCTTTCCAGTCTTTCCTCTTGTGCATGACAAATAAATGCACCAAGCTTGTGTAAAACAGCATCTGTGCTTTTCAACACGCTGTGCACATGTGCTGGGTACACAAACATCATCAACATCGTCATGGCTCTCAGAGGGGGTGCGGGGGGGGGGGGGGCCCTTTCGGTGGGGCAGCATTTGACGTCTCTTCCCCATAGAGATGGAGACCTGCTGTGAATCATCAGTCACATGCAGCCAGACTGACTTTACTCTGTGACATCTTTCTCTGTGAGTAAAGTGGCCTTTGTAATGCCTTTTTAATGGGCCTGCTACATACGTCCCCCACAGTGAGTAGTTGTATAGATGTAAAAAGCAGGATATTTCAGCTCAAATAACAGGAAGGCTGAGGGAAACTTTATATCTTGTATAGAATCCACATGTATCATCATTTATCATGTCTGTCTTCCTCCGTCGCTGCTATATTTCATTATTTTATGAGCTAGCCCCCCACAAACACCTGCGTGCATCACTTTCTATACAGGGTGGCTTAACTTTGAAGTATTTCAATCATAATTGCAAATGCTGCTACAAAGGTGGGTCGTCTGAGGTTTAATGCCATTTGGAAACATTTGTGAGTTACAAAAGAGGTCTGACAATCAGCACTTTGATATGTGAGTTTTCAAAGCGCTACGAGACAAAAAACACAGCTGGTTAACTCATCTGTGACCGAGCTGCAGGTGCATCAGCCAGAAACCCTGTATAGATATTTAATGTGTCAATGCGAACTCATCACAACATGTGGAAACTACAGACAAACAACATAAATAACAAAAAGCTGTCTTTACTTCCTGTAACCAACTGAAAAGCATACGGCGATGTAGGCAGGCATAGAAGTCATTTTAAATTCACATGCCCCCTTCAGCTTCAATCAAATATGACCATGACCACTCATTTAAGCAACTGAGCAGCACATAAATAGATGTGGCGCTCATTCATTCTGCTCAGCAGTGCTTTCATACAGCTACAACCACCGCCTGCTTCTCAGCAGTTCAGGCCCGTCCTCATCCCCCGCCTCCTCCTACATTAGCATTTAGATTTCTCCACTCTGTATGAGTTCATGTAAATGTAGCTGTTTTGACTGTGTGTCTCACAATGTGCCCGGTGTTTGTGAGCTTAGAGATGAGTCTGCATTACACCTGTGCAGCTGTCTTTTGGAGCAGGGGTAGAGTCATGCACGCCTAAACCACAGTGTGCCCTACTGTTGTAATAAAAACTTAATTTTTTATAGAAATGTTTTGATATTTACAATTTAATGTTTCATTTCTCAAAAAGAGTGCAAACGCAAATTTTTAGTTTGTGTTATAGACCAACATCATTTGAACTGAGCAATCCACCATTTATCTGGAGAGAAACATGTTGTCAGATCAATGCTGGTTGGTCTGATAGGAGGGAGTTCAGATCTACAGAACATCTTTTTATTATTTTTTAAGAATAAGAAGTTTGTTTCTACTTCTGCCCACACGACTAAATCTCCTGAATTTCAGGTTGGACAATCAATCCATGTGTAATACAGGGTATAATGCCAAAATTACATCTAAATCATGGTAATTACAGGATGATTTAGCTCTGAGGAAACAGCTCCAGCGTCTCACATTTGTCTCCTTTCATTTCTCTTCTGCCACGGCTTCACTCTGACAGAGTGTCTGTATCTATCATAGCTATCAAAGCATCTCTTTATGTCTGGAATTTTAGTCTGGTTCATCTATCTCAAGGATGAAAGTGAAGAAAGAGGATTTTGAGTGAAATGTGGAGTCAGGGAAACCAACAGAGAACAGTTTGAGACAGAGCTAGAAGCTGGATGGATGTGAGAGAGAAAGATTTTGAAATGGGAGTGATGTGGAGAAGTTAGACAGCAAGACAACAGGGGAGAAATGGGTAATAACTTGTCACAGAGGGAGTTGTAAATAGTGAGGGGAGCAGATAAAGGGAACAGAGGGAGAAAAGGCATAATCAGGCTCTCACCCTGGCTGGGTATGTTAATTAAGCTATCAGTGCTGATCTGGAGGGATAGCAGACAGTGAAGAGAACACTACAGCCGTCTGTCCTTCTCTCACACCGTAAACATTACTCTCACACTGTGGATATTGATCTTATAATGTGTCTGTAGCATTTCTCTGAGTATGTATGTGGCTCTAATGCCTCTAAGGCTGCATTTCATCATAGTGAAAAGATCCCAGAAACAAACCAAAACCAACAGATTCAGGTTCTGCTTCAGGTCTTGCTCTCCAGAAATGGAGCGCGCGTTTGCCATAACTATAAAGTGTCTGCACCTTTCATGAAATTGCTTAACAAAGCCCTGAAATATTTTGGTATACACAATATATGTTAAAAATCTGCATGATTTGTGTTGTGTTACTTTCTTCACATAAGCCATCGCAGCCTAAGACAAAACAAGTTAAATAGTATTTACTTTGATTTTACTTGTAGGTAACTTACCAGTACATATAGGTTTTTAATAACATGACACGATTTTCTGAAAATCTTCTTATATACAGTACATTATGTAAATTAGTGTTTATTATTTTTGGACTTTTCATACTTAGTTTTGTAAAATGTAACATGTACTCCATCCATAATTTGTTATATCTTTAAAGCCTTGACCCTGGGAATATTTGTATGCATGGCACAATAAAAAAAAACCATCATCATCACTATGAAACACACTTTAACATTTAGGTGACATTTTCTTCATAATGAAAATGGCTGTTGTAATTATTTATCACTAGTGATGCAATGCCAACACAGAACCCACACATTGGCTATAATGTGTATTTTTATGATTACTTAAAAGGTTTGTAGTAAATCAATCCTGTATTCTGAATCTTAATGCTAAGATTAATTTGTACAGAAATTTCAAAAACAGTCCAAAAACAGAGTGCGCTACACACAGACATTAACACTTGTGCAGTCAGTGTAACTCAGTGTAAGTTGAACACTATAAGTCTAGAAGATGTGTCTGTTATCTTTGTTAGTATTCTTTTTGCACAGTGTAACAAGACTCATTTCATGCCCCTAAAAATCCTTCACTAAATGATGCAAGAATGAAGTGAGAAAAAGCAAGACAGGCTAAGTGTGGCCTCAAGCTCCTTACTGGATAAAAAAAATGAGACTTTTACACCAGAATAACTCAAATTAAATGACAAAGTAGGAAAACCGTTATCAGCTCTGAGATTTAGCTGGATAACATGGTATTTGTGTAAGATACAGCAAGACCTGGTGTCTACAAGCATCTCAAGTTCATAAAGAAAACTATTAAATTATAAAATTTCCAAAGCTCTTGTAGGTGTATGTTTATGTGTGTTTGCATGTAAGTGAGTTTTTCAGCAGTGTCTGATATTGGTTTTTCTCCTACACCAATAAAATTTGCCTGATGTCTTATGAGATGTGAGAGGCGCACCATGACTCACTAACACACGGTTTGTAAACTGAGACAGCTGCATCTCCTGCTCACTTACTGTCTCTCTCATCTCCTCCTTCCTGTATTCCTGTCTCCTACTTTTATTTCTTAACTTTGTGATCTCTCTCCACCTGCCTCACTAACATTTATTAACTCTGCGCTCACCTCACTCTGCCTTCTGTAGTGCTTGGTCTCTCCTCAGTGGTCTTCTAGAGCCAGTTATGTTATTATTAAAAAACAGATCCAATCGGCAGCTAATTAAAGAGATAATGGGAGAGTAATAACTGAAGCTGAGAGTATGAACATTTAGAAATGTATGGATAAAGAAACAGGGAGATCAGAGTAGTGAGAAGCGACAGAGGAAAGGTGGACTGCAAATGGAAACGTCCAAATAAATGTCCAGCTTCCCCACAGAAAGGCATCTGACTAACAAGTGGATTTAATCCCAGGTCCTTCTAGCTGTGAGGTGACAGTTCTAACCACTGCACCACTGCTTCTCCCCTCAAACCAGTGATATACAAGAGGAAAATGACTGTGGACATATAGCAGAGAATGACTGGAGGACAGGACGGCCTGTGGCGGAGCAGGTGTAGAGGAGGAGAAAGTGATCGGCATAGACGACACACTGAGATGAAAGTAGAGACTGATGAAGTCACTGACAGATGTGACCTGCTGCTCTTCCAGCTGTTACTTGAGCCAGAGGCAGCACAGCTGGTGATGAGACAGCAGGGAGGAGGAGAGACGTGATTGGTTTGAATGTCAAACGTGGATCTTGGTGGCAGATGATGCTGTACAGAGTTCAAAGAGGGACATGCATGTGTTGAACTTCCAGGGTTACTTTTCTTTAATGCATTTAATGATGTTTGTAAGGAATAGTTCAACATTTTTGAAATTGGGAGCTAGATATCACTCTTATACCTGTACCCTAAATAAGATGCTCCAGGCAGCAGCCAGTTAGCTTAGCTTAGCTTTACATAAAGACTGGAAAGAGTAGAACTGGTTCTAGCTTGGTTTTGCCCTAATGCATCAAAATCTTCCTGCCAGAAGCACT
The DNA here is from genome assembly GCA_032362345.1 of Sandelia bainsii. Classification (NCBI taxonomy): domain Eukaryota; kingdom Metazoa; phylum Chordata; class Actinopteri; order Anabantiformes; family Anabantidae; genus Sandelia; species Sandelia bainsii. The sequence continues at coordinate 20,150,142 of JAUMHL010000005.1, forward strand.
AAAATTTGTTTAATCTGTACAAAGAGTAATGTATAAAAAGAAGGCAGATTTTTCAGTGTTTGGACAGAGCTAAATTCTTTAAGCATATCCAGCAGATAAAGGGTCAGTGAGCACAAAGAGACTCAAACTCTATTTACTTATAACCTCCTGAAGAATATGTAATTATACAAATATTTGAGCAATAGATATTCACCAAACTGGGAAACAGTTTTTGATGGCAATCCAATAATTGAAAAAAAATATTGTGTAGTTAAAATGTTTCTTGCCATAACAAATCAATGAGTACTGAGATTTGCCTGTGACTTACTTTTTTGGGTACTTATAGGGTAAACTTTGTAGCCTAATACTTAAGCACACAGTAACACTTTTTGGATAATAGTCTCCTTCCAACTTAGGGAAAGCTCTCTCCTGTGTTGACATGAAGATGCCCCAGTGCACAAAGCTAGTGTACGTCCATAAAGAAATGGGTTTCTCAGTATGTGTGGGAAGATGGCCTGACATTAACTTCATCCAACTTTTAGACGAACTGAGGTACGAGCTGTGAGCAACCCTGCAGCCTGCAGACTCTTGTGGAGAGCTTCTCAAATGCGTGGCGGCTTTTACAGCTGCAGATTAATGCTCATGATTTTGTAATGAGATATTCACCAGTTAAATATGGGTGTGATGTTTGGTCATTCACATACGTGAGCATGTAGTGTAGCCACAACACATTTTGGTCATCCTGAGTTAGATCACGTGTTTAAAAGAAGAGTGAAAAGTGAAATGTTTTCATAATAATAGCTTTATATTGATGAGTGCCACAGTGATACACATCATGCATATAAATAAGTGATTGCTTCACTGTTTATAAAGTCACACAGAAATGATAACTTACACATGAAACACTTTTTATATTCATATAAACCTGCTTCACTCAGCCTCTTCATTCTTCCTCTAATATGATAACGACATCTTCAGTTCACTCTCTGTCAACGTCAGTCAGGTTAATCACTAGTGCTTCCTGCCTCAGCATATTGAACAGATCTCAACCTCTTTTCGTCTCTCTCTTTCTCTCTCTCTCGCTCGCTCTCTTGTGACAGGTGGAAGAGATCCGGGGTTATATTGAATCTCTCGCAGAGAAAGTTGAAGAGGTGAAGAGGAAGCACAGCGCCATCCTCGCCTCACCTAACCCCGATGAGAGTAAGACTGTTTGTCTTTCATGTTTGTTGTTTAATTCTCTCAGGGTCAGAGAGTTCAACACAACCTCACCAAATCATGCTTCTCAAAAAAAAACAACTGCATTTTCTTTATGTTTGTGACAAGTAGAGTTATCAGAGAAAGAGAAATTATAACCTTGTAAAAGCAGAATTTATGGCAGAGCTGCTGTATTGGATTGCATTAGATTGTACAGGTGTACTTAATAAAGTAGCCAGTGAGTGTTGGTCATGATGCAGCTGGGTGTGATATTTGGTCATCCACACACTTGAGCATATGCAAGAATGTGGTGTAGTGTAGCCACAGCATCTGTTGGTGCTTTGTGCATCCTATTTAAGTACTGATTCACACATCCACACTTCCTGAGTTATATCAAGGTTGAAAAAACTTGCTGAGCAGAGAGTAGGAAACTGAGGCATATATCTTTTCTACCATTTATTGTTGACTCAAATGACTTTAAAAATGCATTTAATTTTTTAGACCTGTAGGATTTCTGTTATATCAAACTGCACTGTGATAGTATGAATGGATGGTGTTTATTGTAGTACAGCTATTGAATGCATTTGCACTGTATTTTGCGTGAGTTGCTTATCCTCATATTTCCTGTTTCCCGCCTACCTGAAAAAGCATTGATCTGTTTCTTTACAGAAAGCTGCTCAGAGTGTGTTTGTGTGATCAATAGTAATGTGTAATTTCACACTGAACTCTTGTAATATTAATATGAATAATCATAATAATGATGTTATATGATTAGAGAGGTGAGATATGGTAGATTGCAAAGTTTGTGACTCTATTAGAGGCAACAATAACGCCAAATTGACTAATGCCTTTGAGCTGTGCAATCAGAGAAAACAGTCTGCAGTCATCCGGGCCACTTGAGTTTTCTGGGAGTGATGCAGACTAAAGACTGATGACAATAGAAACAAAGCACCTGCGGCATCCTTCCTTCACATACTGTGGGTGGAGCAGCCTATTTCTGAAGGTGCTGCTCAGGGTGCCTTCTTTATTCTGCCAGTCCACTCTCACTATCTGGGAGTCGGGATTGAGTTAATTCAGCCATGTCCCTGTCTGGTCCTTGATCAGTGCCGATGACTTGTCCATTTTACTGCAGAGGCATCTTACATTCTCCATAATGAGGAAAGGACAGACAAGGCTTATAACATCTCTGTTTTTCTCTATGTTTCACTCTACCTCTACACTTCCACCACCTTAGCTCCTGGTGAATTTCAGGCCTCTCTCACTGGGGAGCAGGCCTGTTTTTTTTCAGGGCTAATAGCTGTTGCTGTGTGTAAACAGTGCTGTATCCATGGTGCCTTCCAACACAGTCTCCAAAAGTCCAAGTTTAAATGCAGGGATCAGAAAGATCCCATCCCATCCCACAGGTGCCATAATGACTTTACTGTTGGTTATTCCTCTAATTTGTCAGCCATATATATTTCTCAAATGGGAATCATGAATGAATTCATTGACTTAGCCAGATGAGGTTACATTGTCCAAACCAAGACTGACCTTTTCTCACACACCTATATTCTGTTGCTCTTTAATTATCACATTAATACTGCAAATGACTCACTAATGAGTCAGAGAAGCTTTTAATGGAAAGAAGAAAGAGAATAAAGCCAAAAGTCAGAGTTTTATATGCCGTTTAATGCACAGTGGCAGCAAAAAGCCCGATAACAGTGGCAGATTCCACTGAACAAAGGGGAAAAAATGACTCCATCTCTTAAAGGAAATTGGGAAAATAAAGAACAATATGTCAGAAAAGCAATGTTGATAGAGACTGTGATGACAATCGGAGAATATTGAAGGTGTCCCCTCTATCAGTCAGTCCTCTCTGTCCTTTTAAGCTTTCGTGCTCTCACACTGAAATCTCTTTGTTTGTTTGTGCTTTTTTCTCCACGTCTTTGCTTCCTTTTCATTACTCTTTGGTCCTGTCTTTACCTATTGACCAGCTGAACGCCGCCTGCCATATAGTTCTTAGTTCCTTTTTCTTACCTTAATTTCAACTACTCTGTCCTTTTGCTTCTGTTCAGTCTGTGCTAGATACTACAATCTACAATCCATCTTTGCTCCTGTCTTCCTACTACTCCCCCGTCTCCGTTCTCTTATACCTCTTGCTCTCTCATTTATGTCAGGGCATTGATCTAGACCCTTGCTCTCATGAGAGATACTCATACTAGTAACACCTCCCAATCCCTTTTGCTCTCTGTGTTTCCCTGTGTTCCACCTACCTGAAAAAGCATCGATCAACTTGCAGCAGCAGGCATCAGATGAGCCCTTTAACCAGCCAGGGTGCACAGATTACCCAGAGCAGAGCAATGAGGCAAGGTGCTGCATTTAAGATATGATTTGACTTTGTGACTGAAATTGTGTGTGTGTCTGTGTGTCTTGCTGATAAATGCATCATTCACCAGCTGAGGAAAAGGTTGTTCATTACATGGAGGTCAGTATGTTCTTCGCTGTCGGCCTGTTGCGTTGTGGCCACTGACCGGGGCTCAAATCATCTGAATACAGTTCTCCAGGAAGTTCCTCTGTCTTCTGAGCAGCTATTTGTAGCTGTGTCTGAAACAAGCTGTAACTCTTTCTTCTATGAATAAAATTCATATACAGCTTGTATATACAGCTACATTTGCATTGACTAATGTATTTTTTATGGAGGCATAGTACTGGCCAGACAGTAGCACAAGCCCACACAAGCAGTAAACCAGGGTTATAGTACATTGTGAATTAGGCCTTGCTTAAAAGATTAAAAAGACAAGGCAAAACAAATGTATTTGTTAGTTTTTCTTATTTTTTTAGTTACATCTTTATCAGATAGTGTCAGTCAGTCCACCACTTTGGTCCAAACAGAAATATCTAGTGTGGTACAGTATGGATCAATGTAACATTTTGGTTCCCAGATGATGAATCCTAATGACATTTCCTTTGACTTTTCGGCACCACAAGAGGTTGGCATGTGTTTATAAGTGCATTGTCACATATTCATGTACCCCTCAGGATGATTTGTAATCCTTTTGGTGATCATCTGACTTTTCATCTAGCACCATCATCAAGTCAAAATTCCTTTGATTACCCTTTCACAGTTGTACTTCACTTTTGTGGTGGCTCACAAATATTAGAATTGTACACATGCTAAATACCTGCAGGTCAGTATTGGCTTTGTGAGCATCTTAGCTGACATTAGCATTTAGCTCACAGCACTGCGTTGCCAAAGTAGACAGTTCACAGTATTTACATCATGTCTTCACAGAAGCTGTAGTGTGAGCAGCATATTAGCGAAGCAGCAGTACAATAAAAAACTGAAATGATGTTGAATAAAATAAAAAATAATTCACTGGAAGAGCATCTTCAATGTACTGTTGCTCCAGAGAGGTAATAAATGAAGTTTAATAAAGGAAATGGAATACTAAGCCTAGGAGATGAGACCCAAACCCTGTCTCTAGTGTAAAAATAAAACGTTTAGTATATCGAACAAAGGCTGCATCATTGATTTGGTATACTGTAAGAACAGCACACTTCTTGGATTAGAATAAAAATTTGTCATTGATGGTATATGTAAATCTAATTAGGAGAAACAGGGATGTGTGTTGATTGTGTGTAGTCTCTGTTTCCCTGTGACTGCTTTGCTAATGTCTGTAATTCTGACATTTCTGTACTTGCACTGGAGTTTATCATCAAAACTAATTGCAGAAAAACATTTTATTGTTTAATACTGAGTGATCTGCTCTTTTGTATTAAACACACTGCTGACATAAAAGAGCAGTGTCGTCTTTAATAATGTATACTAACAACATATTTCTTCTTCTTCATATTCTGTCTTATAGGTTTTTTTGCAGCGTAAAGTCTTTGCTGACTTCAGAGTGTGTTCCTCTTTCTGAACCAAACTTCATCTCCTGCTTGATGAGAATTACACTTTCCTCCTCTTTTCTTCTTTTAGCGCAAGTATTTTCTTCACAGTAGTTACACATCTAAATCATTTACTCTTCACTTTTCTGTCTGCTACATCAAAATTGGTATCATGGATTTGACTAAAATCGACACTGAGTGAGACATTGCGAGTGAAGGCGCAGTGTCATTCGTTTTCATTCATTTTCTCTCCTGTTTGCTGATAAACAGGATAATGGACGAGTGGTACGAAATCGCACACACACACACACAGTAGGAGCTTATTTAGTAAAGGTCTTTCACAACTTCACAAGCAGAATTGTCAGGTGGTACACCTTCTGTTTCTGTCAAGGTCTATCAGTTTCATAATCACATCTCCCCTGCCACCACCCACCTGACCAACTTCACGACCCCAGCCTCTCCTCCTCCTCTTGTTCCCCACCCTCTGATGCGAGGGCTTGGTTTTTGTTGAGTGAGATGTTTTTTCTGGCGATCTCCACCGGGTTAATTCCACTTGCGGAGCCTGTATTAATATGCACACATACCGACACACACAGAACCTCTGTGTGATTCTACCATCGCCCCTGCATTACACATTATCCGTTTCCCCAAATGAAGCATAGCAAATTTCCACCAGGGAATTGCAATATACAGTGTGTTTGTGTGTGTGTGCTAGTTTATGCTTGATTGGTGTTATGGCTTTGTGTGTTTGTGTGGATTGTGCTCAACAGGGGCATACAATTGTAGGCTCAATAATGATGATAGATTGACTATAGCCATCAGATCATAATGGATATTGAACCTACGTTTCCTCATGAGCACATTCCTCTAATGCAGGAAGAGGAGACATAAATGCATTATATATTTACAAGCATGATTGAATTCCATTTTCTATTAAATAATTGCATTATTTGTTTTATTTTGTAGCATTATTTGTTGACCTTGTGCAGCAGTTCTCCTCAGTATTTTGATCGATGAGATGTAGTTGTTAGATTTCATAACGAAAGGTCAGAATCAGTGAAGTGTTATTTTCTGCAGCATCGTCATTGGCCTTTACACCCAGAGAGGATGACGTTGATATGAAATTAAACTTAGTGGAGGTATTAAAACATTTGCCAGTGCTTCTTTAACCAACATTAGAGTAGTGCAGTATTGGAAAATGTAGTTTAGAGACGTTTTCCCATATTATACTTCTTTCCACTGTCAACACTTCTACTTCCTGTCCTCTTTCCCACACTGACTGATGTGCTGTATCAGATAGTAGTTTTCAGAGATAAGGACAGTTTACAGTGTTAGATAGTGAATTTACAAACCGACTCTGTCTGATAACTGTTGTAGGTAGCTTATCTCTCCCAAATTGTCATTTCCCTTCTCTTCATTGCAGGTTAGATACCTATCATCATGGTTCTTATTGGAGTTCTGTTTTGTTGACTGTGGGAACTGGATGTCTTCAGTCAGTCACAGAGAACAACAGGAAGTATTACTCATTTGATTTAGATGAGGTTATTTTCTGTGTCAATTTTATTATGACCTTCAAGTTAAGATTTGTTTAGCTCAGCTTTTGTTAAAAGAGCAGCTCCAGAGATAATGTCTGGTTTTCTACGTATGTGTGATACTACTAATCAATTCAACTTATGTGAACAAAAGGTCTTCTCCTTGACACAGTTGTTCATAGTTCCTCTGGAGGAGCAATAATCTCATCGAAGCGAGAAAACACTTTGCTGTATGAATTGTATGTGTATCCAGTCATGTGACTTTATGTTCTCTTACTTTGTGGCAGGTCAGATATTATGGAGGGCCACAGCAGGAATAGACACAGAGTTATGTTAATTAGTTGAGACAGATGTTTGGAGAACGTAATAAACGAATAAAAAAACAGCACTGACATATCTATACTATTTTTTTTATTTCAAGATCCCTAATGCATGGAAAATAAAATGTAGCCTGTGACACAACACTGGATGCTTTTTTTAGAGCTCCCCTCAAATATCTCAGAGGAGGCTTTCAGGGGAGTCAAGCTTCCCTTAGCTCACCCCCCATGATTCAAACTATGGTCTGATCTGTAGGAGGAAACCTGAGCAGTGACTATGTACTGGGAACATAAAAGATTGATCCCAGTACAGTTACCAGCCTTCCTGGTTTGTGCATTAAAACCATTTGAAAGAAGCAGCCTGGGGTGATACATTGTAGTGTACTTAGAGGTTTCAGAAATCAATGCAAAACCAACAGAAAACAAGTAGATGGACTTTAAATGTGTGTTTCCTCTCAGCATGTCTGAATTCAGAATTTTGCATCAATTATAATGTCAAACTCCAAATCCTTCTGTCTGCCAGAAGATTCATCTGCAAATAAATGTAAACAGAGAAACTCTGTCTGGGTGTGTGACCCTGGATGAAGTGAAATGAAATGCCAATTTTTATTTGTTTGTGCATGAGGACCAGAAAAATACACGTTTTGTGATTTGGTTTTCACGAGATTTAATCAGAGGCCAAATCATAATATGGGTGGTGCAGTTGTTCACTACAACTCAGAATAATTCTAAAATAAAGTCCACAAATCCACAGTTTTAATATTGCTGAACCACCACCATGCTACTGCAAAATGTACTTAGATTTTCAGTTATTAGATGCAGAGAGTCTGCTCCTTAATGCTTACACTTAGAGTTTATTTAACAACATTTCTCAGTCTGTTTTCGTGTCCACTTAATGTTTGCTCCCACTGACATCTCAGCCTCCAGTTTCCAACGAGCATCTTTGCTGTGACTCTTAAAAGTCATTAACTCACAGCGCTGTAGATGCTTGTTTTAATTGCAGTGTCTGAGTGTTACTATTTCTAGTTTTTTTGGCTGAGTGTGCTTCCACCCTCAGAGTGCTGTTTGCCAATGCTGCACCAGCCTCAACCAAATTTTGAAAGTGTTGTGTATGTTCCCCCAGCTTTCTGTATTCTCTTTATTCCTCCCTGACAATCTTTTTTTTTGTGTTTCTTTTTCTTATCTCTCTCTATTTCCTTTTCCTTTATATCTCCCTAATAATATCTGAGCTGTAGTGTTACAGCCATTGAAGACAGGGCTTTATACTGTGCAATAATGATATCCCTCTTAAAGTGAAGTTAATAGGATTTGGATGTGCATGTCCAAAGCTGAGGACACACACACGGACACACACATGCAATTCTGCACACAATGGAGGTCAAAGCTAGTGAGATAACTCTGGGATAAATTTGTTTAACTGCCCTCTGTCCTCTTGGCAGTGTTACTGCTCTGATCGAGATTGAAATGTCAAGTGCTGGGAGGCAGGGAGAGGTTTCAAAGTGACAGTAACACTGACATTTTAACATAGCTATCCTGTTACACTGTCTCGGAAAATTTTCCAAAAGACAGAGATATTGAAAAGAAAGAAAAGGAAGGGTTTGTTACTTTTACTGGTACCATACCCATATCCCACATCTGCTCTTGGTGCTGCCTATATATATCTATCTATATATATATATATGTATACATATATGTGTGTATGTATATATATACATACACACATATATATATGTAGATATATGTATATATATGTATGTATGTATATATATATACATACACATATATACATATATACACATACATACATATATGTATGTGTAAATATATATATTTACACATACATATATATATGCATATGTATATGTAATGTTTATGTCTCCTATATAAGTCTATGTATTACCAGTGTTACCACTTACTTGTGAATCATTGTAGTAAGTCTTTGCAGCTAATGTAACAATGGAAAGATGAGAATGTCCATGCCTCCTCTATTTGGTGTAGTTGTTAGTAGTTAGACTTTGTCGTTTCTGTCATTTCGTCATTACCTTACTTCATACTGCATTCCTGCAGGAAGGCAAATATTAGTAATGTTTGAGGGATGAGCTCATATTCTGTCTTTCTGAAGCATCAGGAACCTGGACTCTAGACGATCAATAAGCAGAGCAAACACACAAAGGGTAACATATTTACAGAAAGAACAGAAAGAGACTGTGAGATGGGAAAAAAGATAAATGGCTGCAGGTTAGAGACTGGACTGGCAGCAATTGACCCTGACTTAAAAAGGAGGATAACTTGCTATCATCGTACCTTGACATTTGATTGACATGTGTTATCAGTGTGAAAGGTAAACTGCTGATTGTGCCACTCAAGAAGAAACCTGGAGGGTTGTCTTATAAGTGGATAAATGCTGCTTGATCCTGTCGAACCGAAACTGATGTAGGAAAGAACTGACCCAGCGCTTCAGGAGGTTTATCATTATTAAACCCTGCTCATATGCTTTCATCATCATATCTCTGATGAGTGATGTACACCAATCAGCCACAACATTAAAACCACTGAGACATGAAGTGAATAACATCTTGTTACAATGGCTCCTGTCAATGGGATATATTAGGTTGTAATTGAAAAGTCTGTTCTTGAAGTTGATATGTTCTGAGTGACATCTCCACAATGGTCAGTCTATTGTTGGGTCTTCCTGTTATGCGGTGTTCATTACCTACCAAAAGTGCTCCAAGGAAGGACAGGTTTGTGAGACTGACAGATGTCAGAACACACAACGCTTTACAGCTTGCTGCATTTGCTGGTTTTAATGTTGTGGCCGCCGATGGTTTTAGACATGCTTTAGACATGAGGGCTGGCAGTATAGTGCACGTTTGTTGCTCTGAATTGAAAATCCTTCATACCACATGGCACATCTGATCACAGGGTTATTCTTTACTGAAATGATTAACTTAAACATGACCTGAAAATATCCTGATCAACATTTATCAGTATAAACGTATGCAGACATTTTCAGCTATTAAAAACTAGAATGACTAGCTTAAAGAAAACAGTTGTTTTTCTACATGTGTTGCAGGTGATGTATATGAAGTGTAGTATCAGGCAGTGCACTGAAGTTTACGCTGATTTTCTGATTTTCCAAAAGTGAAGAATACTTCATCGTATTTTCTTTACTTCTAACTAGTAAATAAAGTCAAAAAAATAAAAAATATATGTATTACATTTACGTAATATCCTGCTAGAGCATGTACTTTATTTTCTCTTCCACATTTCCTCAGTTTTGTCCTGCCTTGTAGCGTCTCTCGATCTGTCTTTGAAACAATCTGAAGCTGGAAAGAGGACGACTGCACACATCGCCATAGCAACACAGTCTTAATGATGGCAACAAGCGTGACCTGAAGATTCCGTTTGAGAGCGTCTGGGAGAGGGATGGAGTGTGAAGCCACAGCTCAATTGACTCCTCAGTTTTGCCCTCTAATTTGCTTCCCTCTCACTCCCTCTACTTATTCATCAGTGTCTGCACTCTTCCTCTTTCAGACAGCCAATAATGAGGATGAATAGAGACTTGATCGAGCAGGTTGGCCTCCTCTGTTTGGTAACCACGAGGGGGAAATCTAATCTAACTCCTTAACACACACACACACACACATATTACACGCACTACACACACACCCCACGCAAGCCCAGTTTTTTAATGTTATTATCTCTGTGATGCCAGTGGAGCTGACCTCATGAAACAGGTTACCAGAGGTTGCCATGGTTACACAGACATGAGAGAGACACTTTTGCATAACCTTACACCTCTCAGAGTTTCTGAAGTTGTGAAACCATGTGCACAAGGGGACAAAGATGGAGAATAGAAAAAAAAATCCAGAGACAATCATTGTTCAGAGAAATTACAAATGATCTTCATTTGCCATGTGAGAAATCATATTACAGTTTAGCCGCATTGCTGATTACAGTTTAAAACAGGTATTCTGTGACCCAGAACATTTATGAAGCAACTCTTGGTCTGCACACACAGAAAACATAAACCACAGAGCTCTGCTTATTCAGTTTGCTCTTAGGGCCTCAGCCCACCACCTCAGAACAGTCTCTGACCATGACAAACTCACATTTTGCCACTGGCAACAAAATTATTGACAAAAGATGCAATTTTATTCAGATGTATACCAAGGATATGGTAATGTCCCAGTGTTTGTTTTAGAATTACTTGTGGAAAATGCAGCTCACCACACGCTCACCATTTGCCAGATTGTCTGCTCTGTTTACCAGTACATGACTCTCCAGCCTTGGTTTCTGTTTTGATAATGTTCTGCTGGTTTTGCTCTTCGCCTGTTTGGACCCTGCCTCTGCCTGCTCCTAGTCTGTTACCGTGAATGTGTTAGCTGTTTGTCTCTCTCCTACTCTAGACTTGTTTCTTCACTTGGATCACGGATATCTGCCTCTGGCCCTTTTTCTGTTCTGACTCTGTTGTCCGGTCCTCTGACATATTATTCCAGTTTGGCAGAGGAGATTGGATTTCTGCTTACTGTGCTTAATGACTGTTTTCAAGAGGAGCCCCAGTTGTTGTAGGCTTTATTGTATGCACTCCTCCCATCTTGTGGCCACATGGCAGACACCAGCACTGGAGGCAGCCATCTTCTCCACACACCTGCTCCTCCATTTTGATCACTCACCTGTTTGTTTTTGCCTCCCTGTGACATTTACTGTTTACCCTCTAATAAAACCACCTAAACTCTCCCAGTGTCAGACTGCACTTCTGGGTCCAACTCCCTCGAAACCTTACACTCTATATATCCTCCACAAGTCTGGTATCATTTTAATATACTATTACACTTGTCTTTCAATTATATGTTTATAATGGCTCCTATACAACCCTGAGGGATTCTCTTATAAAGTCATGTTTACCTGGATCTCACCAAAAAGAAGTTTGTGTGTCCTTGAGGCCCAGCAAATGTGCTGAATGCATTTCCTTCATTAAATATTTGTGAAGCTGGTTTCTGTTTAATATTTTAAATCGAGCATTGTTAGCATCGTTTGCAGGCTGGCAGTCTGCTTCTTTTATGTACGTGTTGCACCACTGGCACCAACCACAAGCAAATAATATGGAGCAAATTGCAGAAATATATCACGTTGCTTTCATGCATGCAAGGGTTCCACCCATTCAAACCTCAACAGGGTACCATTAAGAAATCTCAAGAAGACCTAGTGGTCCTAGTTGCCTTTCTCTTTCCGCTCAGTCATCTCTTTCCTGTTACATCTAAAAAAGAGAAAAATGTCAGGAAAAAATCCAAAACTACAACCGTCTTACATTCAATGAACCTTTTTTTTTTTTTTTTTTTTTGCATTTGAATATAAAATGAAGTAACTGAAGTTATCGGCATACAGCTCAGCTTTGTCTTGCTCAGCTCTTCTGTACGTACCACTGCCTGATGTTTGCTGATATGGAAATACGTCAGTTAAGCAGATTACAAGCTTGTAGTGGTTTGCTGATCAGTTGGTAATAGGTTCACCATCTCCTCTGAACTGGTATAGTTTTGTGTTATCAGACGGGCTGGTTAGAGGATTTATCCTTGCCAGCATTAGTGTGTATAATGCTGATTAGGATTCATAGAACATACAGAACATTCAGTGTTAATAAAATGAGGTATGATCATGATGGTGGAGCCTTCACATTTTATTTTTTGTTTGTGTTTATGAGTGTATAGCTCAGTATGCCAGCCAAGCATGATATCTCAAACTGCCATGCAGAGCATTCACACAATGTGTAATGTAGATTTACGGTGCAGTTGTAGTGAAGGAGATGACATAATAATGTCATTTTTTTTTGCTTCTTTCTTATCACAAAATATGTGCAAATATCATGTTTTAATAATTGAACATCTAGTGCTGACTGAAGTCTTTCAGACTGTGTAATTAAATTATCCACTAAATCTGTAGTTGGGAGCAGATTTGTTATGTTTGCTGTGGGTTTCAGTTCCTCTGTCTGTTAATCATCTTTGTGATTTATGCAGCTTTAAAGAAGCAGGTTTTATGCAACAATAAAGTTATTAAAAAAAGAAAGAACTGCAAGCAATTTTGGTTTGATTGAATAGTTTGACTTGAGTAACTTTTAAGGACCATCTTTTGTCTGCTGGCCTCTCAGGGCTTGTTAACATATGGAGATTTGGCTCTATTATGGCATTAAGATGATGAATTCCTTTCTCAGTACTTAGCAATGTGCTAAAAATGGCGATTAATGCTCCAGGGAGAGTGAGAGAATTTGTGTGAAAGCCATTCTCCTTTTTCCTCCTTTTTGCTCCTCTCTATATTCAGCCTCAGATTCTTCTCTCTGAACATTAAATAGATGGGCAACAGTTTTTAATAGTTATAAATAGCACATAAACAATTAGTACATGATTTACGGCCACAGTGTAATCGTAAGCACAATTAAGTGGTTATTAATGTATTAATAATGTATTTGTGTAACTTCGTCTAATTAAATGCTGGTATTTAAACAGACAATGAATGACACTGCCATAAAACACAATTGTAGTAATATTAAAAAAAAAAGTATATCTTTTTTTGACAAATACTGGTCATTAGTAAAATGTGCTTAAATGTAATTACAATAACGTTGTATGAATAAACCATTTACTATGGTTTATAATGCATGGTTATGATGTGGCATTTATGCAAAGTAAATCTGCATACTATTTATTTTCAGCTCAGCTAAGACTGAACATTTAACACAATGTGTCATTTATGTATTTGTCTCATCTGCAAAGTATGACTACAGTTTATAACATAATTATGTTAGATTTGTTATTAAGATGTGATTTAAATGTAATACTGTTTGTTTATTTACCTAATGCACAGCTGGTTATCTCCTTAAATTGAAAGCATTGTGCATTAAGTAGATGCCCAAGTTTAAATGCAGTTCTCAGATACCAAATTATGCACATTATGTTTGCATGGTAGATCTGCATATTGTTTGTTAAATGTATTGGCACACACGCTTTATTTTGAGGAAATAGTGTATTAGAAAAGTCATGATAAACTACAATATTTTCATGTGTTCCTATTTTCTGTGCAATCACAAAAGAAAAAATTCATTAGACAAGATTACTCAAGTGAACTGTTTATTTGCATCTACATCACTAATGAGAATGTAATTTGATTTAAATTGTTCAATTTATTCTCTCAGTCATAATAATCATACCATTTATTAGCCTGACCTACCACATTAGGCAAAATGTTTTTTCAGAGTTGTCTACCATGTGTAATAATCTGTTAAATAAGATTTTCAATCTGCTGTTCTAGCTATAATGAGCGACAGAAGGGAGAAAAGATTAAAAAGTCAGTTCTTCCTCAGTATGACAGCATGATGTGACTATCAGCCATTCTTCAGTGCTGCCCTTTTATAAGTTTGCAGTTTGATAAGTAAAACTCACCTACATATAAGTATAGTGATAATTTGTCCCCATGATAAGAATTTCATCATATCATCCATATCGCATGTGCTATAATGTGGGCATCTCACATGAGCCTACAAACGGAACAAGCAATTATGAAAATCTGAACCATGAGATATGTCAATTTGAACAAGGAGGGATTCGGGCGAATGATAAAATATGGACCACAGATACTGCTGTGAAGAAAATAGCTTTAGTTTTTTTTAATGGTGTGATTATTTTGTTTTGTTTATTTGGTATTTAATATCCAAGCTTATTGTTTTTGATCACTGATTTGTGTTAAATGGCCTGTAAACACAGTACGCTGATGTGACTTGGGGCCAAAATACAGTAGTACTGTTGTCATACCATCATTAACATTGTTACCACAAAAATATTGTAAATTACTGTAAATCACAGTGGTCATGTTTAATGCTTTACTTGTGCATGCAATGACAGCTTGAAGCTTGTGATTCACAGACATCACCAGCTGCTAGGCATCATTCCTACTGATGTTGTGTCATCAAAATAGTTGCAGATCAACTGAATAATCAACTAATTGTTGCAGTGTTTGTGGTCATTTGTATCACTGTATTGTCTGTAAACAGCTACAATGTAAACTATTCTGCTATATTGTACAAACTAGTTTGTTGCAAGCATACCATGCCTATCATGAATCTGCTTTTTAAATCTGTGCAGTCATCCTGTTGATATACTTTAGCTGTAGACTGGATTGTGTTGCATTCTATCATGAATTCACTTGTTCCTCTGGTCACTAAAATAGCAAATTTTAGTTATCCACACCCACATGTACCCATCTTCCCACATGAGTTTCAACTTTATACATATCCATAGACTGTACAGTGTGTATGTTTGCGGGTGTAGGCCAGAAAAGAAAGAAGACAGTAACGATGGTACTGAAGGACAAGCTGTGCTGCTGTTGACTGAATCATTGTTTCTCCATGTTGGGACTGACACTTAGAGTTGTCTTTTGTGTGTCAGTATTGATTCTGTCTTTGTGCAACTCACTCGCACACAGGTTTGTGTAAGCGGGTGAGTTAGTATACAAGAGTGGGGGTTCACACAACCCACTAACCTCTCTTCTCTTTTCCTCATTTAGAAACAAAGGCTGAGCTGGAGGATCTCATGGCAGACATCAAGAAGTTGGCCAACAAAGTGCGCTCCAAATTAAAGAGTGAGTACAATTCTTCTATTTTGTCTTCTGCTGGAGCTGCAACTAATGATCATTTTAATTGTTTGACTGTTACAGATCATTTGTTTTTATTCAGTTTAAGCATTCAGACACTGATAAATGCCTGTGACATTGCCAAAGCTAAATGCTTTAATTCTTTCTTATTCTGATCAGCACCCAAAAAGTGTTTCTACTAACATAAAGCATGAAAAACAAGTTAAACTTTCTTTGAATTACAACTGGAAAATGGTTAGTGTTTATACATAATTATTGCCCACAGCAATAAATCACTTTATGCTCTTTTGGTTCCAGTATGAAATATTTTCTTTACAAACACGAGCTGAAATGATCAGTCAAGGGCTCAATTAGTCAGTCAACAGAAATCATTTGCCAAGTATTTTTATAATTGCTAAATGTTCTGAATAGTTTTGCAAGCAGAAATCAACATCATAAATATTTCCAGCTCCTGTAATGTGAGGATTTGTTTATTTTTCTTGTCTTACAATATATATCATAGTGAACTAAATACTTTGGAGACTCAGACTTGGGCCAGATGATGATAAGAAGAAGAAGATAAGATGTCATCTTGGGATCTAGGAAATTGCAGCAGATTTTTATAGAACAGCATTTCATGTAATAAATTCATGAGCAATAAATCATGAAGTAGTTTATCAAAGAAATTGTAAGTATATTCGTTAGTTGCTCCTAAAATCTGTATTGCAGTAGTAAGACGTTAACAACTTAGATAAATATATAAAGAGACAGTGAACTGTATAATATTTGGTTTGGCAGCTAACAGACAACTCAGTTTACACTCATGGATTCTGCAGTGAGCAGAGTGATTAGTGTCACTCACTGCAGCACATACTGAGTATTATTCACACTTGTGCACACAAACTGACTAATGTTAAAGTAACATACTGTGTGCAGGCATAATCTATGCAAAGCTGGTACATGATCGAATCCTCGACATGTATTAAGCGTCCTTGCTTGTTATTTATTCGTGTGTGTGTGTTAGTCCTTTAATCTTCTTAGTCTGTGACTTCTCTGTCAAATTCACACCTTTTTCTTTTCTTGTAATTTTTACATTTTAACAATTTTTCATTTCTCTTCTGATACATACAGTACGTAGAAGATTGATGTATATTTAGAGCACGTGCCCTTCCTGAAATCCTGTGTCCACCACATAAGTGATTTTCTGCAACAGTATATAAAATTCTCCTGGGCACACCTGCAGGACTCAGGTGTCAAAGAATAGGGGTTACAGATAAAATATCTGTGCAAAGTATCTTTCAGGAAAGTAGAACACGACTTCAGTGCAGAGAGTTGGAAGATAATAGCTTTTATCCCCTGTCCTGTGTTGGTACAGCCTGTACACACACACATACACACGTTTAGACACAGAATAGTGTGCACATACATGTACAGCGATACACATGCTTGACACAAGTGCTATCAAGCCAATAGACTCTGCATGACATGCCTCTTACTTCTTATCAGTTGTTGCCACAGGATACCTTTCTGTAACTGCCTGCAGTGTAGTGTGTGTGTGTGTAGATACATTTTTGATAAGAACAAAAACTGCTGTAACCTCAAACAAGCACTTCCAGTAGCCATGGATTACACCTGTACAACATGTACACCTGGAGATCATCTCTATTGGACTGAGGCCACACTGTAGCAGATTTACTTTGTGTTTAAGGTCAATGTTCTGCTGTATCAGCTGTTGGACAGCCACACTGACATTATCCTGTCGGATACCTTGATGAACTTGGGAAGTCATTCTCACCTCCATAATGGCAAGCTGTTTGGGCCCTGAGGCAGCCAAGGAGCCCCAAATCATGACCCGCACATTCACCATTCACTGTGGTGTAGTGTAAAGATGCTCTCAAGCACCAAGAAGTGTAGTAGAGGAAGCAGGCTTCAAAAAACTCTTTTGGAGTAGTACAGTCAGAGCCCTGACCTCAGCCCAAAAGAGGTGCTGCGTAAAGACCTCAAGGGAGCCGTTCACACCAGACATCCTAAGAATATGTCTGAGCTAAAGCACCTCTGCAAGGAAGAATTGTCCAAAAGGCCTTGTGAACATTGTGCAGGCCTGATCTGCAGCCACCAGAAGTCCTTGTTTGAAGTTCAACCAGTTCATTAAGAGTTCACTTACTTTGTCCACCAGCACTTTGAATGTTTATTGTTCAAGACAAGACAAGACATGAACAATTTTAATTGTTTATGTGTTATTAGCTTAAGCACTTTGTTCTTTGTCTATACTTGATCCCATTTTATGTCCAGTCAATGTAGAAATCTCTTATCTTTTATGTATTTGTATTGCAGTATATAGCAGTTGTGCAGTGGATGAAAATTACAGTACATGCTCATTGGAATTTAAATACGTCTAGGTTGTCATGAGAGCAGCCTGAATTTTCAAAGATTCAACAAAGCTCAACGGTTGAACTTAATCATTCCAGCAAAGTTTTCAGAATGATGAACACATTATCTCAGAATTATTGATACTACAGAATATATTAAAGTAAATGAAATCCACTGCCATTTTTCTGGAACAGTCAGTGTAATGTCTGCTTTATGACAAGCATCATTATTGTGCAAGACAAACTTTGCACTGTTGCTATTTTAGTGACTTTCAAACATTACACAGTTGTTAAAAATCAAAAGAAAGCCAAGAAAGAACCCCAGTGGAACAGAGTGGATCAATAAATTGATGTTTATGTCTCAGATTTTTCAGCGATGCTGACACATGTACACATGTACCACTCATTACTGTTGCTCATTAATTATTCTTGAACTGCTTGCCCTATATCTCATCAGCTGTGATATTCTGTTGTACAGTTACTGAACTTGTTTACCCTGTCAGCTCAAGCGGTTTGCATAAACTCTGAAGTGTATTTTACATACAGTAAAAGCAGCTGCAGGTGTAGACATCTTACATAATGTCACTGACTGTGCAGGAGCTGCTACAGACAGCTGGTGCAGCCATCTCATCCAAGTAAATTACAGCAAAATGGGAATGTAAATGAGCAGGCCCTTACATCTCTGTATAATTCAGTAATTGATTGAGTACTTCACATGGCCTCACACTGACAGTTACTTTAATTTGCGTCATTATGCTTGGCAGCAGCCCCTCTCCAATGACTTCCTGAGGTGTGACTGTGAAGACACAATCAGGAAAAGTGCTTATTACAGCCAAAAATCGTCTAAAGAAGAAAAAAACGAGCAGTCAGTCCTGTCATTTATAATTTCTTAAGTCATGTCTCTACTACAGTTCCAGTTCTTGCCTTTCCATTTAGTGACTGATTTGATGTGTGATTAGTTAGTATTTGTGTCATGCAGACACATAATATACCTGTAACATCTATGACATTCTCAGTATAATATATTATTAATATAATTTTTGTGTCGATCTGAGGCTGCCACAGATGCTGTCATGTTTCATGAGTGAACATAGTGAGGAAAAATAGGGATCTGAAGAGCACATTTTCACTTGATTATTCTGACATACAACTGAGATATTCCAAGTTCATCATCACTGTGAACTATATTTTTGTGGAATTGTACAAACTATCAACTTTGGTGTTATTTTACTGTTTTGACATATTAGTGAACTGCTATCATCAAAATTAGTTTTACGTGTTATTTTTCTTTATGTTATTTCCAAATATTGGCACAACAAGGCACTTTACCTGCACCAGCGCACTGCCTTTAACTACCTACATATTATGAATACAGCCTCAACTCTACTTTATTGCAAATTAAGAATTACATTTTGGTTTCAGTTCTCTAAGGTTAATATGGTCTGAAGCTCTGCTGTAGATTTTATATTGTGTTTTGTGTCTTGGATTGAGTTTGTAGTTTGTATATTTGTGTATGTGTCCAGGTATCCAGCAAACCATTGAACAAGAAGAAGGGCAGAACAGGTCATCGGCTGACCTGAGGATACGTAAAACACAGGTAGAGAAAGCACCTGTGTTCTCCTTGCATACTACTTAATGTGTTTTTCTAATTAGGATTGTGTATTTGCAAGAATCTTGACGATACGATATATATGATGTTACAGTGTCCATCAACAGCATCCTCAAAAATCTGTATGTGTATTGTTATGTGTACAAACTTAATTTAGTCATAAATTACATACTTGCTTAGAATTGGTGGTGTAATATGCCACTGGGACACAGTTACACTTCCATGTTTGCATATATTTTTATATTTTGCAGTTAATTTAGCATTGAAACTATTAAGCTGGTGTCTGCTGATGACATTGAGCATTTTTAAGTGAAATGTTCTGTTATTCCTTGTATCTCCAGCATTCCACACTGTCGCGTAAGTTTGTTGAGGTGATGTCAGAATACAACACCACTCAGTCGGACTACAGGGAGCGCTGCAAGGGTCGCATTCAGAGACAGTTGGAGATCAGTGAGTAGATGCTACAACCCCCCTCATACTGACTGCACATGTTAATGCTCCATAGATCTGAAACATCTGCATGTATTTTCAGATGCAGATTGTCTGTTTTTAATGTTTAATGAGCTTTTTAAACATTGGCTTTGCATTGATATTCACATATGAACATTGCCTCTTAACATATCTTGGTCACAGTTTTACTTCTGTTTTATGCAGGGAGATAAAAGGGACTGGGAAACCAGTTAGAAAAAAACAAGAAAACGTTACACCATCAAACCTGGAGAGCAGTAGTAGAAAACAGTCAAAGCTTGCTAATCTCTGTGTTGGTGCGTCATTTCATGACACTGGTTTGCTTTTACACCAAAGAGGATAAAACCACCGACTGCTGTCATTGATGCTTATTTTCATTTTGATGTCCTTCTGTTGGTATGTGTGATCTGTTACTCTGAGGTGATGTCGGGTGGTGATGTCCTGGCCAGTGTTTTGGTCTTGATGTAGAGAAATTACTTGTAATTGTTCAGTTGTAATCGTCATACAAGGATCACTGTGTCATTTCTGGCAGTTCATGATAGCTTTACTAATTTAATTGGCAAAACAGTATTGAGAAAAAAAGTCTCATGTGTTTTTTCTGAAGCCTACGCAACTATCATCCTCTTCATCTTTATCCTCCCTCCATCACATTAGTTTCACGTTAATTAGGCTAAAAATTATGTCAGTACTAACTTTTACTTTTTTCTCTTTTCTATTTTACTTTACATCTGCTCGTCATACGTATATAAACTCTTACAAAGGTGTGAGGATTCAACTTCTATATATCGACACATGTATCATACTGTATACTCTTCTAAAACTAGTCCCCGTCATAATGATTGACATGCAACTACCTTTTTTTCCAAATTCAGTCTGTGAAATTCATGTGGTAAAAGTGACATGACTGCAGAAGCAGATTCTTTCCACATTTTCAGCCTTTAAAATTCTGAATTCTGGCTTTGTGGATTCCGGCAAATGGGAACTTCTTTAGCACATTATCCTGCGAGTATCATAATCATGTACAGTAATACTGGTGTTTTGTAAACTGTTGCACTAACTCATAAATGAATGGTCACCTATTAACTTTCACTGTAATACTATTAATTCCATTATTGTATTTTTTCTTTTGCAGTTGTGTTGTATTCACTGTCCATTACATTTATTATTAATGAAAACTAGGTGTTAAGTCGGGTATAAAATGAAACCTGAAGTACATGAAACCGTTATCATTATCATTTTATTCTTTTTGTATTAGAGAAATTTTAGTTTATCATCATCATCCATATTTTATTTTGAATTTGTCTGCTGTAGTGTACCAAAACAACCGCTCTCACACTGAAACCACTTTCCAAAACACATACATCACCAACACCCACACCCATATGCATGCACATGCCAGGTTGCAGCAGCTTAGATCTGAGCTCCTCTCACTCGTGTCACACTGAATGTGTGATATGACTTGAGAGGTATTAGCTGCAGGCCCCGGGCTCCTGGACCAAGCAGCTGACATGGCCTCTGCCACGGCATCCTGGCAGGCTGCACCGTGCCAGCTGCCCTAACAGTCATCGTAATACAGTCACCTCATACACAAAGGCACACACACACTCTCACACACGTGCGTATAGAAAAGGGACATGACATGACTCACTTATTGGTAACAGCAGAGGAGAGCAGGGGCAGTTATGTTGCTGTGTACTTGGCTTGGGCATAATTTCCTCTGGCCATCTGTCGGTTTTGAGTGGCCACATGCAGCCAGGTCCGTATGTGTGAATGCCACCCAACACACCTACATTAAATGCACTCCAGTCAAAAGAACAGCAGTGACAACACACAGTACTTTATTGAAAGAAAAGGAAACCCTCCTCATAGAGTTAAACACACACCCGACTCACTTTTTCCTTGAGCTCCTCCAGATCCATTTGGATTTGATTTGTCAGCTGGTGGAGTCACAGGAGGCCTTTTCTGATATAAAGACAGGATTAGACACAGAGGGAGAGTACAGAAATGGATTGAAACCACTGAGAAGATGGAAAAATTATTAGAATGAGCCAAAGAAGAAGGAAACAAGTTTCCAGCATCCAGTAGTCTCCAGTAAAGCTTCTACCTTCTGATTACATTTGTCCTAAGTTTTGATATAACCCAGTGTAATTCCTTCAGGTTTATACAGCAAGTGAGCTGTATTTATGTTGTGCCAGCCACTTTGACTTGGTTTGTGTGTGAATCAGTAAGTGTGTCACACACAGAGGGAAACCTAGTCTTGTCTGTCAGATTGAGTATCGATGTTTGCTCCGCTGTGTTCCCCCTTTCCTGTTTGCCTCTGCTCAAACCTACAGGAAGGCAGTGCTGTGAAATACTGTAAACATGTCAATGCAAAGATAACATCATCTTTTCCCTCCGCAGTATTTTCTTGACCAACAGTTCCTCCAACTCTTACCAAACCTTTTTTTTCATACAGTTCTGTTTGATTTCTTCTGTATAAATGAAATAGTTGCACCACTAGTCAGCAGCAAAATGTAAAGTGCTCAGAAACAGTTTCTACTGTTACATCTGTGAAACACTTCTGTAGAATATACTGCATTATTCAGCAGTTTGGATCCCTACCTTAGCTTACTAATGAACACTTCTAGGAAATAATATGTCTATAATGAGCTGCTGTGCTGTCATCAGTTATAAAATTCAGTTTGTAACTTTAAACCAGACTGAAAACTGCTTCACAGGCTTCTCTGATTGACAGTTTCACGTATACTCCAAAGTGTCAAGGACTAACTCACTCTGGAGTAATTTTACATTAAGGTCTGAGCTTAATCATTGAAGTCAGCAAAAACAAGACGTTCAGCTGCTGCAAAGTTCCTCTTTGTAAATAAATGTAGTCCAGAGGCGGTCAAGAACAGCTGTGTTCTACATGACACTCTTAACCTCTAACTAACTAAAACGTCCTCACTGGCCATAACGTTAGTCAAGTCATTGGTAGCTGATGATTGACTGAAACTACTGGTCTTTTCTAAATAATTGAATCCCTGTTTTTAAGCATAAAATGTGATGTGTGCCACCTGGAGAGAAATTACTTAGTCTCTACTGTATTTCTTATCAAAAAATGTTCACAGTGTAAAATCACATGATGTTTTCACACTTGTATATTTGTGCATCGTTATTCGTTAAAAAGAAAAAACAGGGAACGGCGTGTTAATTAGTGAACTTCACAGACTCTGGTATAGGCTGTTTCTTTTCCCTTTGGACAGAACATGGAGCGCGGTTTTCGGTATTTGTGCTAAGCTAACCGAACTTAACTACAGCTGACTCCTGGCTTTAGGTCATGGTTTATATTTCATAGACAGATCTGAGAATGATGTCAGTCTTCTTATCTAACTTTCAGCAGGATAGCAAATACGTGTATTACAAAATGTTCCTTAAAAATCACACTGGTTCTATCTCTGATTAACACACTACTGTCACATTTTAAGCCTGTGTAATGTCAATTCTTGTAGCATTTATGCTTATTAGCAATTTGAGAATTCACCATATCACACATTTATTTTCTGGATGCTGCAAGAACTAGGGGATGCTGATCACAGCCATCGCGTGGCCTCCCTCACATGGCTGGCAGACACACACTCACAATGCCAGAGAAAAGGACAGCGGTGTACACCAACACAATGTTGTATTACAAACAGATAGACATACAGTATACATAGAGTACACTCAGTGTGCAGATGACGTACACGCTTTTCTCATTCCTGTGCAGGTGACAAACTGAAGCATGGGAATTACTTGCTTGTTTTTGTTCTGCATGTGTGAACACTTGTGTGCTTTGCCTTTTCACTCCGTTTCTTGGGGGTCTCGCTTCATTTCTGTTACATAAAATGGCATAATACTGTTACTGGTAGCAACATAGTATAAATGATTTAACAGTACATAAACACTACGGGTGAAGTGAGACTTCTTGGCTTCATATCGGGCTTCTCAGGGTTTGGGTATCCATGGTAACAAATAAGAGCCTCCCTCTGAGCCTGTCAGGGCTCTAAAAAAATGTATGTGTATGTGTAGACTCATTGTCACTGCTCTCTGTCCTTCAACTCCAACTCTGACCCTCTTCAATGTTGCAGTTTTAAAGCCTTAAAGATAGTTTTGTGAAAAGCTGGGAGAATAGGGAATTGATCACAGTGATGTGGGGAATGTGGTTACTCACTCTTCTTTGTGTGCTAACTTCATCCTCTCATTTATCAAACGGCAAAACGTCGTTGTTGAAAATAAGATTCATGGGTTTGTCATGGACATGATGTCTGGATTAGACCAGATATAATCCAGATGTATTGTACGTGAAGACAAAGAACAAAAGTGCACCCTGAACTACACACGGACACACATTCACGTATTGCTAAACGTTAGAGAGAGAGGAGCTTCATTAGTATTGCATTCATGAAAGAGCAGTCATTTCCTCTGACTCCAGACCATCATCATCACACACACACACACTGGCCACCGAGCCAAGCTTAGCGACCACCAGGTTGCATATAAATGCCACGCACACTCACACACACACACACACAATAGATGATTTTTAGTTGCCTCCAAAATGTCCAGCCACAGCTGCTGCAGAGAAAAGAAAAAGCCATATGTGTATAAAGCAAAGGCTTTGTCAGGTATTTCAGTAAAGCTGCATCTGTTCGTTCAGTCATATTACATGTATGTGGGAAAAAATACAGTCTTGTTTGTTATAATGAATGGTTTGATATTTTGGGAAACTGATTTGCTTTCTTGCCTAGAGTTAGTAAATTTGAATATTAGCACCACTCTCATGTCTGTACAGTGAATATGAAGCCACCAGGAGCACTTAGCTTACCCAGTTTTTTATTTGTGCTCTGTGAAGAAGCATAATCCCCTAAATGTCAAACTATTTATTCAAACACAATCTCCTGTTAGTATGAGAAAATAGACTCTCCCTGAGTTGTAGCTTGAGTAGTCTTGACTCATTTTACCTTGAGACACAGGTGGCACTAGCTATTGTAACTTGTCATATGTTATACATGCCTATAAAAACTTTTCAAATGAAACAATCTAAGAGGGGAATAACTCTTTGGTTGAACATACTGTGACTCTTTCCTACGTCAATTACTGCACTTACATAAAAATCTTAGGTTCTAGTACTTCAGTAGAGTGTCTCCATTTTATTCCACTGTATACTAGACAATAATAGACCTACCCTAACAGTATATACTGTATGATAAATATTTGTCATTTGAGAACATTTTTCCAACAATACGTCTATACTTTTACTTAAATAATATTTTGAATGCAGGGCTTGTAATGCATTTTTAGTGTGGTGTTGCCACTTTTCCTCAGGTAAAGATCTCAATATATTTTTCAGAATATATGATACTATGATAGGGGACATTTAAGTGATCACAAAAGATTGGTAACCACTGATTTACGATAGGTTCTCATACTGCAAAACAACATTTCTTCCAAATGTTAAAACAATAAGTTTAGAAATGTATTTTAGACAATGTAGTGATTTCCTAAATCTCCTGTATATTAATTAGTTGCCATTGGTTAGACAGAATAGATAGTACATACTGGATATACTCTATCTATAGCCTCACAGAGGATTTAAAATGTGCAAAGGAAAGATGGTAGATGATGAATGTGATGTGAAATGGACTCGAAGAGAAGCAGTTCTGCAGGCAAGCGCAGCACTCGTGCGCAAGGGTGTTAATGTTGGTGTGTAGAGGAATGTTTGTCAAGTGGGACAAGTCTGCTGGGGAAAATAAAGATTGATGAGGAGCAAACACATCAGCAGGATGTGATATCATACAGGCAGGGACAGAATGTAGAGAGATAGAAATTTTGGAAATAAAGTACTGAATAAGTAGGTGATGGCCGTAGCTGTAAGGTAAGGAAACTACACACCAAGATTTAGACTTTGCCTATCCTCAGAGTTGGAGTGGAAAATGATTATCTGCAGGTATGAGATTCAATCTTAACCACATGATGTGCAGACTGATCTAGGGTGTTCTGATACTAATCAAACATGAGTGACATTTCTGACTCAATATTTATATGTGGTCTATCATTTTAACACTGTAAAAGCAGTGTCTCACCTTCAAATGTTACTGGTCATGGCTTTTTAAAACACAAGACTCATAGGTCTTAGGAACTGTGAGGTTGAAGAAGACACACATCATCCACAGAGATGAGTTGCCACTTTACCTGAGGAAAAGTGGCAACACCACACTAAAAATGCATTACAAGCCCTGCATTCAAAATATTATTTAAGTCTATAAATATATTTATAATGGCAGTTATTTGCAGTAACTGTTATATAAAAACTTGTACAATAGGTGATCAGTCTGAATTGTAGCACAAATTATCTCTACATTACATCAAATGTTGTTCACAGAGAAGGAAGAATAGAGTTTAACATGCAGTATAAACACTAGAGGCAGATGAAGAGGAAGAAAATGAGCATGTGGAGAAGATGGAAGCAAACGTCTCATTTTAATTAATTTCAGACAGACATTAAGAAGGGACGGGGATGACTATTGTCATTCAGGGAATTTTATTGGTGTTTCCTAATATGGCTGTCATCGTCTGTAGTTTGGGGAGTTTTCTGTAGTTTTCTGTTATAGTTGTTTATATTGAGTGTGTGTGTGTGTGTGTGTGTGTTAATTTAGCTGGGAGAAACACAACAAACGAGGAGCTGGAGAGCATGTTGGAAAGTGACAACCCAGCTATCTTTACCTCTGGGGTAAGCGATACAACAAATGCAATATGAAAACACAAAGCGTCTTTTTAATCTAATTTTACTCCTCTCTAACCATTTCCCTCTGTTGTACCATCTTAGATCATTATGGACAACATCACCCAGCAAGCTATGAACGAGATTGAGACGCGGCACAATGAGATTATCAAGTTGGAAAACAGTATCAGAGAGCTTCACGATATGTTCATGGACATGGCCATGATGGTGGAGAGTCAGGTGAAAACACTGATCCTCTCTCTCTCTCTCTCTCTCTCTCAGTACCTACAGCTCTGTGTTTAGGGGCTGAATATAAACAATATAACATGAGAAAACAAACTCGCTATTGCTAAATATATACATATATACACACACACACACTACTCACAAAAAGTTAGGGATATTCGGCTTTCGGGTGAAATTTATGGAAAACGTAAAAAGTTCACACTACAGT
>JAUMHL010000005.1:20177385-20199649 GCA_032362345.1 Sandelia bainsii
TAGGGAAGGTCACATTAAGTTCACCTGTAAAGGTTATAGTGCATTTTAGGTTCATCCTGAAATTTCACCCAAAATCCCTAACTTTTTGTGAGTAGTGTGTGTGTGTGTGTATATATATATATATATATATAGATATATATATAGATATATAATTTGTGTTATGACAATAACTCCACTTCACACAGGCACAAACTGGCAACCTTTTAATTTACATGCAAGTTGTAGAAAGTATTACTATAAATAGGCCTAATGATGCCAACAGAGTTGGAAGGAAATTATGTTTTCAGTTCCATCTGGTTGTCTGTTGAGAAAATATCTCACATTTGGCCCGAGGATCAGTTGATTGGAATTTGTTGATTATCTGTATTTGGGATATTGGCCATTAGACCATTTTTTAGACACAAAAGTGGTGCTGTTTTGTCAGCAGTAAATTTTAAATACACATTTAAATATAACAGGGGCTTTGGCTTTGTGATTGAGAATTAATGTCATTTAAGTTTTGTCATGTGCTAAAAAAAAAAGTGTTCTGTTGCACAGTTAGAAGGGACATCATCCAGTGAGCAGTGGACATACTTGAACTGACTGTAAGATACATGTTCTTTAAAACCACATATGAAGATTATTCTCACGTCTTCAAGTTGTCCGTGCTCTGCTCAGTAAAGTGTAAACAATACATTTTTAGGTCTGTCGCAAGCGTGAGTGTGTGGACTAAACCCCCACAGAGATGATCTCAGTCTGACTTAGGCAAAATGAAACATGAGCGACACGTGCAGAATGACAAACTGAAAGTTAATAGTTTCATGTGAGTGATATGAATTAAAATTACAGCACAATGTTACAGTCTTTGCCTCATAATTTTGATGTGGAACTGATCTCTCTTCAGTTGTCTAATAATTCAGTAGTGTTGTGTTGTGTGTGTGTTTGTGTGTACACTCTTTTATTCTCTTGTTGCAAATATGAATGCTCTAAGCATAAATATTTAATTGAACTAACCCTTCCTTTATTAACTTAGTGCAACATCATCTAAGATTATACCTGAGTCTGTTTGTGCCTTTCTCAGCTTTGCTTTCTCTTCTTCCCAACTTTCTCTGTTGTCTTCCTCTATTCTTCCTTCCTACAACACAACACTGTCACCACAAGAATGACTCTAAGCTCTAGTGAACAGAGAACAGCGCTCACCTTCTAATACGACAAGGTAATTTACCTGTGATCTTTTTACACTGATTTAATTACTTTTCTGATTTACTAATATTCACTCAAATGCCAAATGATTGATTATGTTTTTGAACAATCTGGTATCAGTGCTAAATGTGCAATACTATTTTTTGATGAATGGTAATTTAAACATGGTTAATGACTCTTGCTACTCAGAACTGATAGAAAAAAATAAATTAAACATTCATTAGAGTAATCTTCTAATTCAGACACTTAAAACACAAAAGAAGTGTGATTAATAATGTGGTTAGAGGTGGTATGGAATGTGAGTTCAGGCAGATTTCTGCTCTCACCACCATTACCCACGATCCTCTTATTTTTGTGCAGGGCGAGCTGGTGAACAATATTGAGCGGAGTGTGCTGGAGGCTCAGGAATATGTGGAACAGGCAAAGGAGAGCATACCAAAATGCAAAAAGTTCAAAAAGACCAGCAAACGGGTGAGACGCTAATTGCTCAGTCAACTAAACTGGCTCTCACATTGTTATTTTCTCTTTTTTTTCTCTCTCTCCTTTCTTTCTTCGTGCTGCTTCCTTTTCTCTCTCTTTTCTCATTCGCCTATTGTTCCTCCACTTTTTCTCACCTCTTCTCCCTCTCTATCCACTCCTCCTCCTGCCTACACATGTGCTTCCCTCTTTCTTCTTCCTGTCTGCATGTCTTCAACACCTCCTCTGTAACTAACCTCTCCCAGGGGGAAATGATAGACCGCATAGAGTACAATGTGGAGCACTCAGTAGACTATGTGGAGAGGGCAGTATCAGACACTAAGAAGGCGGTTAAATACCAGAGTAAAGCCCGGAGGGTGAGTCACACATACAACAAAACAATGCATGTGCACAAACATGCTATCACATGAAAATCACAAACTGCATGTACTGTACATAGTGTGGTGCAGTGGTTGTTTGTGCATGTTCATCTCTCATGTATTCTGCATGTGAGTTGTGAGTGGATTTGACATACTGTGCAGCAAGATACCACAGGAAGTATTTCTGCTGTTACCGGGTGGGGGTGTAATTTACATACAAATGCAAGTTTGACCAAATCAGCTGAAAACACAAGACACAGGTCTGAATGAAATAGCAGTACTGTAACAATGCTGAGTTTTATGTAATCAATTATATTAAATAACATCCTGTTTAAAAATCTCATCTGGGATGTAGTGGATGCATTTGAGGAAAGATTTCTTGACCTCATCAAACAGAACTGTGTGGTTATGTCAAACAAACATGACAGAGAATAGCTGTTCTGCAGTTCACAAAGAGAGTTATTTACTCTGTTATTTGGGTTTATCACTCTATGATACTCTAGGAGACTCTATGATAAAGAGGCACTTTTAAAACTGATGAGTTCCTACCTTCTGTTAACAATCTGTGCCACTGTGGAGCAACCCTGCCACCTCTTGGTTAATACCTACATTAGCACTCAGAGGTAGAGAAATTTCATACGTCATATCACCTCAGTTCTCTAATTATTTCTCCACTTGTTGAAAACGGTGCAACAGTAAAGTCTCTTTCTTTCTCCTTTCTTACTTTCTTTCTCTCCTTCTGTCTCCGTTTCTGATGAATTCTCTCCTAAGTCCAATTTTAGCTAAATGACACATTATCTGATACATTGTCCTCTTTTTTCACCCCCATCCAGAAGGTGATGCTGATAGGAGGTTGTATTGCAGTATGTCTCACCATCCTCATTATTTCCCTCGCAGTTGGACTCAGTTAGGGCCCTACGAAATCCTCACAGAACAGACAGAGCAGAATGCGATGCCTCAGTTTAGAGTCATATGAACACACACACCCATGACACACACTGCTGACTGTGCAGCTGCTAAAATGCACTGATTATTGAAGCTCTGTAATGTACAGTCAGTAACTGCTCATAATCTGGGGTGCTGGTTTGTGTTACTGGTCTGAAGGCAGTGCAGTATGCCTCATAATGTTTTAAACACATGCTTTTTATAAATGAAACAGTGAATGACTGTGAAAATTTGTTTGTGCTTTGGGTCCGTTAGTGTCATGATTCATGTACCTTTGTCATCTGCATGTTCTGCAGTGTGTGGAAATACTTTGCATGTTTTTCTGCAAATACTAAAATCTAAATGAATGTATGATGCATCACAATTACAAAGAGGACAAAGATTAACTCCTTGAGCATCAGCCTGTCTCCTACTTACGGATGAATAACTGGAAACTCTGGCTGTGTTTGTGACAACGTTAAAGGAATAGTTCAACATTTGGGACATACACTTATTTACATTCTTGCTTAGAGCTGACATAAAAGTAGTTTCATACAGTATGAAAGTAAATACATATCCAATTCAAAAAACAATCCAAGTTGTTGAATTTTATTCCTTTAATTGTTGGATAGTGGCTTTTTTTGAACTCACCTGCAGGAATGCATGCTAAAAAGACAGGTTTTACAAACTAAGTTTGCTTTAAAGTCACTATGTGGATTTTCCTAACAGAAATTAAACGATTCCAGTGGTGCAGTCTGTACAGTATATTGCTTTTAGCTTCTTTCTGGAGGTAGCTGTGTGCATTGTTCTCTGACACATTACTGTGTTTGATACCACCACTAGATGCCAGGATAATTGCTGTACACATAGTGGCTTTAAATGTGATATTCATGATTTTGGCATGCGTGAATATACTGTACGTTGTTTAATGTGGTAAGAACAAAATGCGGGAATAGAAGATCTATGGAGTTAAAAGTAGAGGGTGTGACAATGCCTCTAAACCAGAATTACACTCCAACAAAATACAGATACATTAAAAACAACTAGTCCTTCTCCAAACTGTAGTTGCATCCTTATGCTGTTCTTCTAAACTGCATTTTGTTTTAATTATAATACATATTGTAACAAGTGCAAGTTTGTAACATGTTTTCCTCTGCTCCCCATTTGCTGCTTTGGATGTCTGTTCTTGTTAACACCATTCAGAAGAAAATTATGATTATTATATGCTGTGTGGTACTGGGAATCGTTATTGCTTCCATCGTTGGGGGAACGCTGGCCTAAACCTCGGCCGCGGTCACACTAAAAGACACGCAAATACACATTTTCAGTTCCCTGTTTCCATGAATGCAATCTACAGTATTATGTTTAGCACAAGATGCGTTACATACTGTACGATACATTTTACACACACTGTACAGGGCCAGAAGTGTTTTTTCGCATGAGTTGCTTTTTTTGTAAATGTGCGGTGCTGCAAAATGTTTATCTGAGTGTTGAGTGTTGTCAAAGATATGTTTCCAAAAAGTGAATTCTTGAATGAAAAAGTTACTAAATGGTTTGTAACGCTATACTAATACATTCCAACTTCCAAATGTGACATTCAGTTGAAATGTCGATTTTGTGTTGTACAGGCAAAGTGACAGGCCACTGATCTGTAGTGTTTTCAGAGCCACTTTATCTCTGTTGTTTAAATGTTTATTTACTTTATATTTACTGGACCTTTTGCTTATTTCTCTCTCTGATGTCCTCTACCTCCGTTCAAAAACCCTGCATGGTTTAGTTCACTGTAAAGTGGTGTTTTGTATTCTATTGCAAAAAGGCAAGAAGACAGCTGTACTGATGTGGGATATTTTGCTCGTAGAAGCGTCACACTGTCAAATCCTTTTCTAACGTCACCTCTTGTAGTTTGCAGAAGCAACACTGCTGTACTCAAATTCATCTGGCCTTACCAGCTGTGCAGCATTTCTGCCTGTGGCTGCAGTGTTGAGTGTGAGTGAGTGCATGCATGCATCAAGTACAAGTGAAACAGGAAATGTGCGTGTTCAGTCGTAGCTACATGTATGAACGTGTTGAGCGTGAGTGATGGATTGAGAACACGAGTGCTTGTTTCCAGCCAGTCTTTGTTTTGTATAAAATGTAAACTGATATAAAGCTCTCTAACACTGCCAGTATGTTCAAATAAGCTGTTCAAAAAATGAGTCTAGTCTGGTTGGATTGATAATTATTGTCTCTAAGTGGCAAACCCTTGTTGTTATATGTCTTTTTATAAAGCCCAAGCTTTAAACAGAGCATATTCTTCTGTCAAGCTTCTTATGCGTTTATTTTTATGGGTGAACTTGATGAGACAATGAAAGCGTCAGCATGAATTCCAAGTAGCCCCATGAGACATGCACAGACTGCAACCATGTTACCATGTTGCCTACTCAAACTCGTTGCCTTTGTGTCGTGTCGTGATGACATGGTTTTATTTGTTTCATTGGGGATTTTTTTTTCCAAGTAAACTTTGTCTGAAAACTCACATTCAGAGTTTGTGTTTCGCTTTGTATGCATGCATTCACAAAGACCTGATGTTTTTGTAATTCTATTAAAGGGAAGTTTTGGTTTGATTCTCATAATCGTGGCCGTGGCAAAAGTTCTGCATTTAAGTTGTTAAAAGTACAAAAGGGTGAGGAATTATTGAAAGTAAAAGTACTTGTTTTGCTTATAATTAGTTTATAAAAATTGATTTGCATTCTGTGAAATTTAAATAAACCTGTTGACAGAAACAGATTTATTTATCATAAGTCCTAATGTACCTTCTCAAGTTTTGTCCAGGTCATGAACTCCATCTTTTTAGGCTATCTTTGGACTGATGTTAACTCGGATCCCTTACTGGGTGAAATGTAGAGATTTACTTCCCATTTTTTCTAGGGCATCTGTGTCCTTTTGACACTTTACTCAACTTTCATCTGCTCTTCTAAGTTCCCTTTTCCACACAGCTAAAGCAAACAAAACATTTACTTCCTCGTTTAGTCTCATGCCTTCCGCGATTAAAAATTTGATTTAAATAAACATATTTATTTTCAGTATCTGATTGTTCCATTATCATTTAGAATCAATACACAATACCTGAGATTTAGTTTTTAATTCTCATCATTGTCACTGTTACACTTGAATCACTTACCATCATTAATATATTATTAATATAAATTTCACACAGATACAGTCAAATTCCACTTACTAGCTTTTTATTTTAAATTATTTGGTTATATTGGTTTAATAAAGGTTTTCATATATTCTGTCTGAAATTCTTCACATCTCAGTTCTGAAGCAAGTGTTCAGATCCTTTACAAAAGAAAAGTAGTAATGCAACAAGGTAAAAATACAACATTATAAACAAACGTCCTGAGGTAAAAATACAGAGGTTTTCTCTGCAAAATCATCGTCAAATATCTCAACATTAAACTGGATAAGATGTGGATCTTTGTAGGGATATCATAATGCAGATGATTCAAAGGAAAGAACTAAAGATGAACAAGACTAACCACACACAAACCATGTCTATATGGTTACTTACTTTTGCAGGTTCAAAGTCTTTTCTGGGACCAGAATTGCTGAAATCAACACTAATTGAATTGTATTATTATCACTTGTATTGTCTAATCAGTGAGAGCAGGCTAAATTACAGAAACACTTCTCTGTATGATGTAGTTCAACAACCGCTCTTAAAGAGAACAAAAACTCCCAGTAGAGTGTACAGAATGTGCCCGAGTGCATTTAACATCTGAATAGGGAGGAGTTTCTCATTTGAAGAATTTTCCTTCATTTGCCATTTGGTAACTGAGTTTGAAACAATTTTGATATTTTCTATTAAACTAAGAAAATAATAATGACTAATAATAAATGTACTTTTATTTCAAATTAACTAAAGAAGTACTCACCATGTAAATGGTATGTAATAAAGTAAAATGGCCCCTGCACATGCACCAAATGCCTAAAGTTGGGCTGACACAGCTGTGATGTTTGTTGTCACATATAAATTAATACTGGATAAATATCCAAGCAGACAAAACTTCACTATCTGCTATTTTTCAGTCTTTATTTTCATATCAACAAATGAAGGTCACCAATATTCAGATTTATTCAGATTCTTTTATTGCACTTGGACTTTACCCTTTTACAGTTACTAAAGCTACTTTTATCTACTGGGTGACATAAATAAGAGTAACATGCACTGAATCGAAAAGTACACTGATATAAGAAGAAATTAAAATTCTGAGAAATTTCAAAATACATGCTGTCTTCACTTACAGTCAACTGATTATATATAGAACACGTTTTTTTTTTTTTTAAACCTCTTGAAAGCTGCAAAGAAATAATCTGGGTTTATAACAGATAAAACAGACAAAAAGAAGAGTTTCTGGTTAACAAAAAATCTGTTTAATCAAAGCCATTTTGTCTAATTTTATTTAATTTCACTCTCCTCTGATCATGCATTTTTGACCTCAGGTGACTGTAGAGCAGAAACTAAAGTTTGAAGCTACAGATTTTCTTAGCAAAGTTATTTCTCATAAAGCAAAGCAAACTAAATTTTGACTGTTAAAGAAGGCGTTCACTGACCAACTCTCGAGTCTGTCTTAGCGACCTGGAAACAGGTAGAAGCGCTTTGTTAAAGTGCATCTGTCTTTGGTTGGCATCTGTCTTTTAGTCTCAGAGGGAAACTCTTCAAAACGCTGCATGACCTGTGCAGGGGAAAAGAATAAAAAAGGGAAATTATGGCTTAATCTGTTGTAATTAACCTTTGAACTTTTAGCAGAGTGGCTCAACATTTTCCACCCACCCCCACCAAAAAAAATAAAACCAACAGTTTTCATATGCAAAACTTACTTTTCTGAAAAGTTCATCAATGTCGTCCTCATGGGAGCAGGTCTTGAAAACCTCAGCAATGTACTGGATAAGAAAAGATCCATGTCTTGTTTCTCTGTAAGAGACAGTATCTGCAGGAAAAGGATGGTTTATTATATTTCCTGTGACTGTTCTTGACTGGTATCAGTAAAGACTGTTGATGTTAAGCTTCACTATGTCACAAGTTTCAGAAAAAGTTACTATCAGAGACAAACTGACCGGGGGTGCTGGAGAGAAGGGAGATGAAATCTTTCTCTTTGTGTACATATGACAAAGCATCATCCACAATGTGTCCCTCACGAACAGGGCCTGGCCATGACGAGTCGTCACTCACCACATCCCCTTTTGCACTATCGCTAACAAACACAGATCCACCCTTATCTGCAACATGTACACAATACTTTTAATGTAGTGCAGGTCCAAACTGTAATTATGTGGAACATTTGTTGATGTCTGTGAGAACACACAGTATGAGAATTAGTTACCTCCTCTGCAGGCCTGGATGATGATGATCTTGGGTTTGTCAAGCAGCGCTCGACATTCCTTTGTGCCCAGGTGTTTGTAAATATTGTCAACAGGGAATTCATCTGGTTCTTCTTCTTTAAAGTTCACACCGAGCACAACTCCTAGTTTCCCGTGAGACATGATAACTACAAACACGCTGTCGGTCTGTTTGAGTTTTGGAAGTTTGGAAAACTCTATTAAAGCACTGTCAATCTCCTGCGAGAACACAACAAGTCAGACATCAGTTACTGCATCACCCAAATGAATAGACAAATCCACTGTTAACAAGAAAAACACCTTTCGCTTTTTTTTTCAAAAGTACCTTTGCAGTGAGGTCCCTGTGTTTCACCACCTCGTAGTGCAGGGATGTCAGCAGTTTCTCCATGTTCTCTTCATCCTTCTCAGCTCCTTCTCTGTTTAACCTGCTATCACGAAAATTTCTATTTGTGATTAGCAGGGCCACACGACTCCTACTGGACTGTTCTGTCACACGGTAAATCTAGAAATCAAAATTATTTAAGGGAAGAAAATTTAACACCATAAATGAACAGATCAAGTTACAGCACATACTATTTTATCAGCATCTTAACAATTCATTTTCACTGCGCTAAATGTAGTAAAGAGTCGACAGTGACAAACATTTTTATCATTCAGTTTCTCCCTATAAAAGGCATCAGTAGTGGTGATGAGCTTAGATGACCAACCCTGCTCTGCAGCTGGAAAATACACAAAACACAACAACAGCTGTTAGAATTACTGGACACACACATCTTAAAACATGACATATTCCGATCTTCTTGATGTCAACTCGCCTGCTGGCTTAACAGGTGGGCCACAGGACAGTCCCAGCTCAGAGTAAAGTGTCGGATCTCTGCTTTCCAGGTGAGCGATCATCTTCCTGCTGGCTTTGTCCCCTTTCCTCTTCACCATGTCAATGAGAGCTCGTGCCATGTCTGCTTTATTACTGTTGTCCTCAAGCACCGAGTCCGTCTCCCCATCATTCAACAAACCGTCGCCTAAGAGGTCGTCCAGGAGCTGCTTGAGAAGGGATTTTGACACCTTTTCCACAAATTTCCCCCTCACTCTGGCGAGTTCCTTGTCTGTAGAGAAAAACATAACTTTTAAGTTAAATTAAACCCTAAAATAAAAATCATGCCCATGTTATTACTTGTAATGAGATGAATCTTTACCTGCCATTGTTCATGAGCCTTATCTCAGCAAAATTCCTCCTTCATTAAAATCCTCAGTCTGCCAGTGTTTAGGGATGAATGTGAATGTTTATCTGTTGAAATGTTGTGTTTATTTGTCTCAAGGAAACCTGCTTCCTATTAAAGTTATCTGGAAACACTACTACAATGGAGGTGGTGCTAAACAGCTCAAACTTGCCGTGCAAGATTTTTTGTTGCACAGTGGGCTCTGCTCTGAAATAAAGTGATGCCAAGATGGCTCCATGGCTGGTTGCCACGGTTTTCAGCTCGCTCCTTGTTTGTTCTGTGTTTTGTAATTAAAATAGGATCATTTTACTAGTGATTAACTTTCATTGATAATTTGACATTCAAATACAAACTGTAGTATACAACTTCCACGTTTGCACACTGAAAACCTAACTTAAATCAATACTGTAAATTCTAATTATTGCCTTAAAAAAACTAAGTAAAGTGAACCTGGAAGTGTATTCTGTCTGTATAAAAGCCTATTTAGTATAGTACACAGTTTGAAGTACTGGATAATTAACTTTAGACTACTCAGCATTTCAAATGAAAAATACTGTGTGTATTTTAAACAACACATTTATTCACACTGGGCCAACTGACATTTCATTTGACATAAAGGTAGCTAATTTATGTATTTATGTAGCACAGCTGTTTTGCAAACATATGTTGCAAAGTTCAACCAAAGCTATATGAGACCTCAGTAGTGTGATTTTGACAAAATTAATAATAATCTGAGTGTCATTCGTTTACCACAGTTTCATTCTTTTTACTGCTAAATTCAGATTCAGATTCAGAGTCAGAATCTGGTACTGGTACAATGTTGGTACATTGGCACATTAATTTTCTTTATTTAAACGCCTTGTAGCAGACACAGGGACAGTTGTAACACCACCAGTTCCACTAGTCAGGGACGAGATAGGAGTGATATGATTATGTCAGTGTTAACCCACTTCTTCCCTGATCCCACACAGTGGTTGTCAAGGCTGGAAGCAGGCAGATTCTATAAGCAAAACAAAAAAATATTTTCAGGTAGTAAAGTACATTTTTTAACCCAGGCTATATTCTGTGTAGTACTGTAATGAACCTATGGTTGGAAATACACAAGTTCCCTGAAACAACACAGGAGAATGAAAGAGGAGACTGAACAGTAAAAATGTTCTGACAAATACTTTATTATTACACATTGACACAACCCATACTCAAGACAGGGTTTAAGGGCTACTGCTTTTTTATGGTTACACCACCCACCCCAAAGCAAGAGGATAAGGGCGTAAAGCCAAAAACACACATTAAACCACAACAATCCACATCCCTGTCTCAGCACCACACACTAAGAACACTGCACATCAAACTCCACATGTTGTAGAGGCATATACAGGAGTGTTGCCTCTTCTCAGCTCCTTGCCCATGTCTGCACCACCCTGGTAATAAGCTGTGTCTTGTTTAAAAGCACAACAAATAGCCTTGACTGCTTATTACTATTGTCCTCAAGCACTGAGTCCGTCTCCTCATCATTCAACAAACCATAAAAGGTTGTTCTTACGTTGTGCTTAAGAAGGGCTTTTGACACCTTTTCCACAAATCTCCCCCTCACTCTGGGGGGTTCCTTATCTGTAGAGAAAAACATAACTTTTAGGGAAAATTAAACCCTAAAATAAAAATCACGCCCATGTTATTACTTGTAATGTGATAAATATTGTTCATGAGCCTTATCTCAGCAAATAATGTTTATTTGTCTCAAGGAAATATGCTTTCTATTGAAATTATCTGGAAACACTACTACCATGGAAGCGGTGATAAACAGGTAAAACTTACTGTGCAAGATTTTTTTGTTGCAGGCTGTCTCTGCTCTGACATAAAATGATGCCAAGTAATTATCCAAGATGGCTTCAGGGCTGGTTGCCACGGTTTGCAGCTCGCTCCTTGTTTTTGTGTGTTTGTTCTGTGTTTTGTAATTCAAATAGGATATTTTTACTTGTTAAAAGCACAACAAATAGTAAATACAGACATACTGTGTGGAGTTTGCATGTTCTTCTGTGTGTGTTTTCTCTGGGTACTCTACTCCCACCATCCAAAGACATGCATGTTAGGTTGATTAATGACTCTACAATTGTCCGTAGGTGTGAATGTGAGTGTGAATTGTTGTTTGTCTCTATATGTCAGCCATTGTAATAGACCGGCGACCTGTCCAGAGTGTACCCCACCTCTCGCGCGATGACGGCTGGGATCGGCTCCAGCACCCTTACGAGGACAAACGGTTAAGAAAATGGATGGATGGCATACAATGGGAGCGGCAGTAGTTTGGTTAGTAAGGTAGTCATCTTTGAACCCCAGGGTCAGTGGTTCAATTCCTCCTGGCTACATGGTGAGTTGTCCTTGGACTGACATGTACTGTCTGGCAGCTGTCCAACAACAATTTCCTAAGGGGATCACTAAATTATATCATTATTATTATTACATTAACAAAAGTAGGCATCTTAAAAAACACTTAGCTCCACCAGGGGTTAACGGCCTCTTCTACAAGCTGGGATTCTAATATCTAGTAGATCGCTAATATACTTTACTTTACTTTACTTTACTTTACTTTACTTTACTTTACTTTACTTTACTTTACTTTACTTGGCAGACGCTTTTATCCAAAGCGACTTACAAGGGGATATACACCTAACCCCACATAGAAACCTTGTCCTACAGCTCACATAGGTGGGGTGGGTTGTAACCAGAAAATTAAAAAGTTGCAGCTGTCCTCTTACATACTACTAAGAACACTTTCTTTATTTTAATAATTTTAATAACCTCTGACAGCCTTCTAGTGCATTAAAAAAAGTCAGATCAGTTGTGAAGGCACACTGGACCTGTCATATCCCAAAACCAGTTCATGTGCAGTCGGTGCAATGACACTGCAGACAATGGATTTTTGGGCTGCACACAGGTCTCCACAGAGACACAGTATGTCCGGATCCTGGCAAACTGCTTAGCGACTGCTAAACTGTTTTTTTCTTCACAAACATATGTAAAAAATACGTAGGGTTTAGTGTGAATGAAGACATTTTATGTCTTTACCTGAGAAGTTTGCTTCTCTCTTTCAAATTAACAAAGTGACAGTGCTTTTGGCTACATTGGCTTGTAAGAATAAACTCAGATAAAGTGTATTAGTTTTTTAATGAAGTGAATTTAAAAACTTTAAAAACATTTAAATACTGTAGCTTTAAGTGCTAATGATACAAACAATGTATTTTCAAACCGTCTGGAGTGCTGAGTGCAGGTATTGTAACAAAAAACACACAATACTGAAAAATGATTAAGTTTTAATGTGTAGTTTAAAATCTGGACAAAAATAGTGAAAAAAAAAAAGTTACATTCAGTGATAATATGAGATGGAATATGAAATGAAATACATTAAAGAACATTAAACTGAGCTTAATTATGCTCAGGTAATTAAGCCATTTCAAATGCTACCACCCAATTAAATGGCTGTTAAATGTCAGTTGTTAACATGCCCATAATTATTATACAGAAAAGCTAATTTGTACCTTCCTGAAAATAAGAGGTCTGAGTGATTGGGTTGGATCACAAAGGGAAACTATTTTTGTGCCCCAACCTCATAGATAATTGTTTTTACTGTAATCATGATGTGATAATGGCCTACTAACCTGATTGGGAGGGGGATTAGGACCCTGTAGGCAAACTGATAACAGCCATTTAATGGGGTGTTAACGTTCGATGCAGGTGGTAAGTTTAGTTATGCAGTACATTTGCAATGAGATCCAGCTATGTGACACCACTATCCACTGCAACTATCACATACCATGTGTTGCTTGTCTCAGACCTGGAATGGATTTCCATGCATTATAGTACATATTAATTATTTTTATTTTAGATGGTGAAATGTATTACCAAAGGTAATTAATGTTACTGAAAATAAGAACATGTCATTTCTAAGGAGGTACTGTGTTGTGTTGTGTTGTGTTGTGTTGTGTTGTGTTGTGTTGTGTTGTGTTGTGTTGTGTTGTGTTGTGGTGTGTTGTGTTGTGTTGTGGTGTGTTGTGTCTTGTAATAGAACATTTTAGGTTTTTATTGCACAGTTTTGTGGAAATTGTTTTCAGCTCACCAGTAAACATGAAGATGAATTATGATAATGTGAGTCTTATAAAATAAAGATAATGCAGCAGTCAGTGTTAACAAGCATACAGTACATAAAATGTTTGCGGTTTAAATCTTATCTATCATAATTTTGTAGGTAAGTGCATGTGGCTCTTACTGCAGATCCTACATAATGCTATATGTTTTTGTTTTGTTTATTGTTTTTTAAAAGGGAAAAACTTGACTAGTTTCACAGGATCTATCAGAAAGAGACTGATGGAAATGTATATTCCATTAAATCAAACATTTACTGTCAGTTATATAAAATGAAATGTTATGTATTAAGTACAAATAGATGATTATAGATAGATTATGAAATATTAGGCCTCTGAACACAGCTCACACATAGAGCAAAAGACCAAGAATGAAAGAAACATCAGTTATTTTATGTCTCCCTATTTTTCCTATTTTCCTTATTTTATGGAGCCCCTAACCCCTTGGATCACTCTTGTGTCCACTATCTATTCAATAGCACCGTAAAAAGCACTGCAAGTATCATTTTAAATGTGGCTGCAAGTCTGTGTTACAGTACATTGAGTCCTGTCTCACAGACCTGGGAAGAAGTAGAAGCATTTGGTTAGAGTGCATCTGTCTTTGGTTGGCATCTGTCGTTTGCCCTGAACAGAAAATTCTTCAAAACGTCGCATGACCTGCGCAGATGAAACAAACAGTGAAAACTAAATTAAACAAAGATAAAATGAATGATAGAAAATATTTAATAAAATCAGAGTATCATTATTTCGGCTGCTTGTATGATCTTACTTCTCATTGTAATGAGTGTCAGTTGTTTACCATGGAAAAACCTACTTTTCTGAAAAGCTCTTCGATGTCATCCTTATGGGCACAGGTGTTGACTACCTCAACAATATACTGGATGAGAAAAGACCCAAGATCTCGTTGTCTGTATGAGACGGTATCTGCAGGAACAAATACAGAAATAGAAAATACTTTTCATTTTTACTACTCTTAGTAGATTACTGTTGCTTAGCTTCAATATGTCAGCATTAAAATAAGATGATATTTCAGATAAACTGACCGGGGGTGGAGGAAAGAAGAGAAATGAAATCCTTTTCTTTGTGTACACATCGCACGGTATCATCCTCTATGTTTTCTTCACCAGCAGATGCAGTTGGACCTGGTTGCACTGCTTCATCACTTTCCACAGCTGCTTTTGCACTGTCACTGACAAGCACAGATCCTTTCTCATCTGAAACATGTGGCATATTTTAAATATAGTTTATAGGAGCATTATTAACTTAAAGACAGTGAATAAGACATTCATTCAGACTCCTAATTAATTTGTATTAAAATGTATGTGTAGGGTTAAATAAGAATCACCTCCTCTGCAGGCCTGAATGATGATGATCTTGGGTTTGTTAAGCAGCGCTGGACATTTCTCTGAGGCTAAGTATTTGTAAATGTTGCCGATGAGGAACTCGTCTGGGTTCTCATCGTCAGCTTTCCAGTTCACACCAAGAACTGCTCCCAGTTTCCCGTGAGACATTATAACCACCAACACGCTGTCTGTCTCTTTGAGTTTTGGATTTTTAGAGAATGCGATAAGATCATCTTTCATCTCCTGTGAGAACAAATCAAACATCTGTTAGTTACTACATCATTAAATCAACTATACAAAATGTTCTTTTGTTTTGGTCTTTTCACTCATACCTGTGCTGTGCGGTTTGTGTGTTTCACCACCTCGTATCCCAGAGCTCTGAGCAGTTTCTCCATGTTCTCCTCATCTTTCTCGGCTCCATTTCTGTTTAATTTCATGTTGGTAAACTTTATATTAGTGATTAGCAGTGCCACACGACTCCTGATATTTTCTTTGGTCACAGTGTAAGTCTGAAAAACACATTTAAAACAAAGAAGGTTTAACATTTACCATATAAACATGGATTGTTAACAACACCTTTCTATGGAGTGAGCTACACTGAGATTCAAAAGAACAAACTTAATACTCCTGTTGTATTAAAATTACATTTTTACATGAGATATTTGATATGGGTTTTATGAATAACTAACACTTGTATCATTCTGTTTCTCCCTCCAGAACCCCTCGGTGGTAGAGATGAGCTTGGTTGACCACTCCGCGGGATCTTGTGCTGGGAACAACAAAACATAATTGTTCAAAATGATCTGTCTGTTTGTGTATACACGTATCATCATTGCAGTGTAAAAGTATAATATGAGTTTGAATAACATAAGGTGAAGTTCTTTATAGCTGAAATGTGTCAGCTCACCTGGTGGAGCCGGCTGAGCACAGGGCAGACCAAGTTCAGAGTAAAGTACAGCATCTCTGTCTTGAAGGTGAGCAATCATCTGTTTGCTGGCTTCAGCCCCTTTCTTCTTCACAGTATCGATGAGACAGCGTGCCTTGTCCGCTCTGCTTATGTTCTCCTCAAGCACTGAGTCTTTCTCCCCTTCATTCAAGATACCATCCTCTAAAAGGTCGTCCAGGAGCTGACTGATCACTTCTTTGGACACCTTATCCACAAACTTGCGCCTTATGCTGGCAAGCTCCTTCTCTGCAATAGAAGAGGTAATATAAAGTAGAAGAAATTTACCATCATAAGTTGTCTGTGAAGATTCTCAGTCGCCCAGGTCATG
Source organism: Sandelia bainsii (assembly GCA_032362345.1). Taxonomy (NCBI): domain Eukaryota; kingdom Metazoa; phylum Chordata; class Actinopteri; order Anabantiformes; family Anabantidae; genus Sandelia; species Sandelia bainsii. The sequence continues at coordinate 20,193,680 of JAUMHL010000005.1, forward strand.
GTTGTCCCAAAAAAAAGTTTTCTCCTATCCAGAGGACTTCATCAGTTCTGATCAGAAATGATGAAGTCCTCTGGGTAGGAGGTGAATTGTCTTCAAGAACTTAAAACAAGTCCAGTTGCCACTGAACAACTTTTTTTGAACATCATAAGGTGATTTTGGTGAAGACACTAAAAATGTATAGGTTTTGGAACAGAAATGATCAAAAAATCAACTTTTCAAAAGTTTAGAAAAAAAAGTTTCGGAAGTTAGCGGAAAAGGCGATGAAAAGTTAATCTCTCGAAATCTGTGTGTGATGTAAAAACATATTTTTAAGTTTGTTAGGTTCAACTAACTAAAGCAAACGTGATCTGATACAGTGCTAAATCCTCCCTTCTTTAAGATGTAAGGACGAATTATGTTCTTTAAATGATTTAATTATACATAATGTAATAGCATTACGCGATTTCTCTTTTCTTTTAAGGGTGTGGAGGGTATGTGACGTGCACTTCCTCCATACATGACATTTTTTTAAATAAACGCATTAGAACAACATACTATATACAACATAACATAAACTCATATGTTTTAACATAATGTAATTTGATTCAATCTGCAACATGTGCAAATGGAACATTTCAAACATAAATGCCGTATTCTTTTAATGTATCTGCTTCTTCAGCAGAATCGGCGCCACCAAAGTGAAACTACGTGGCACACACAGGAAAAACCCAGACATTTGTTGTAAAGCAAAAGAAAATGTAAGAAAATACATATGTAAGCCCTGTTTTCCTTGGTGCATTCATAAACACCACTTACTGTAACAACAGTTCATGTCACAGATACAAGATTTTCTGGCTGATCGCCTGCATATTGCCGCCAACATACAGCAGCTTATACTGTACAAAATACAGAAGGGTATGTTATACTATATGAAATGCATTTACTCTTACCTGCCATTGTTCAAAACTCCTATCGCTTCAGCTTACACAGAACTGTGTGAACTGAAATCTGTAAATTACATTTGAAAACTTCTTCCGACAGGCTGCGTATGAGCTGTGCGTAACGCGCACTGATCGAGTGTTTTCCTGCTTTTTAAGTAATTGGTTCCCAGTTGTGCTTCTGCTGCAGCCAATAACAAAGTATTACTAGCACTTTAAAAACAGAAAAAGTGTTGCACATGTAGGATAGGAAGTCTTCAGAAAAGATCTATATGGCCATAATAGCTCTGACAGTTAAGCAGCTTAAATCAGACTCTAATAGTAATACACAATACAAATGTTAAGTTTCATATAGTGAAAATGAAACAATGCAAGGTGCTAAAAAGTACAGTAAACAGGTTTATTAAATCAGATTACAGAGTCATCTTATTGCAAACATGTTACAAATCATACACAAATATAATGCCAAATATATTCAAAGTTACTGGAATTAGTCATTTTAAATAATTTTGCCTAATCTCTGTGTTTATTTATTCATCAGCTAAAACAAATGGAAGAGGTACACAACATTAAAATAATCAATACCACAATTACTACATTTTATAACTTGATCGTCTGCCTGAAAGTACAACATGAAAAATAACATTTAAAACCAGTTAAATATCATTTCCCTGTCAGTATTACAGTGATCAGATACAAATACAGTATTTATACCCTGTTTCTACACTTATCTTTGAAGCCATGGCAAAGTTTTATTTGTGATACAATGAGGGAAAAGAATGAATATGAAAATCATATTAATGTAATTTGTGGGGAGCCACACAAGACCCGACTTAATGCTCCTTTTATGATAAAACTACACCTTTTCCCATAATGCCAGCAAATCTGAGAGTAGCTCTGTTCTCTAATATGACTTTAACAATTGCACAATAATGAGTGATGAGTATCTTCACTCTTGGTGGAAACAGGAGATTGGTGAATTACACTAGTGTTTTTCTGAGTTGGCAGAACTATTAAACACACATCAGTGATCCACAGTGCTGCACTATAGGCTGTCAAGTTTATTTAGTATTATTTAGAGTTAAACCCACATATATTTTTCATGCACAGTTCCTTTGAAAGACATCTGTCACTGAGATTAATGTTCATTTAAACATGACAGTGTCAAAGTACAACATTAGTTTGTCATACTGCTGTGATAATATCAGGTCAAAGTTCACCCTTGTCCAGCTCCACTCAAGTAAGTCAGCTCACCTGTTCAAACAGGTGGGGACAAACCCAGCTCTGTGGATAGTGTTGGATCTCTCTCTTGAAGGTGAGCAGTCATCTTTTTGCTGGCTTCAGCCCCTTTCTTCTTCACAGTGTCGATGAGACAGCGCGCCCTGTCCGCTCTGCTTATGTTCTCCTCAAGTACTGAGTCTTTCTCCCCATCGTTTAAGATGCCATCTTCTAAAAGGTCGTCCAGGAGCTGTTTGATAAGTTCTCCTGACACCTTATTCACAAACTTGTTCCTGATGCTGGTGAGCTCCTTGTCTACAGAAAGGAATCAGAACATGTTAATTCAATCAAAGTAAAGTATAACTACTCTAACTTGACACATGTTCCTTATTAGGTGGAGTCACAGAGGAAAAAAGACAAATAAATTAAATATACATTAAGATTAAGCTTCTAAACATGAACTGAAAATACACTCGATGGCCTAGACAATCGAATGCAATCAAACACAACAGATCTTCCACAAGATCATCATGTTCAGTTTAGCTGATACTGTCACAGACAGACTGTTTACTGGGATATGTTTCTAATATTCTGTGCCCTCATGTTTGTAAATGGGGTGAACAGGAAAAATACTATATGTCAGTATATGCTGCAAACCACAACCTCAAAAATAAACAGAGTTACATTACATTGCATTACAGTCAGAACTAAATTTTATAAAGGTAGAAATCATGGCTGAGCGGCTGTATGTAGATTAATACAGGGGTACCTAATAAAGTGACCACTGGATGTATTTGCAAAAGAATGAATAAAAATCATCTTCAATTTGCAAAACAGATCCTTCCAGAGTGTTTTATTGTTACACATTAGGCTTAAAATGTACCTTAAATGTTATGTGCATACATGTGCTGTAAAGTTTAAGGTTGTAACTTATGCGTCGTGTTTGAGAAGATCATCTTTCGCTTTGTGTGTAAAATCATGATGCACAGGAAACGTACAATATCTGTCTAATACTAGACACATGTAGGCCTAAATTTCTACATATGTGTGAGTGCGTTGTGTTTCCGCCCTTCCTGGTGTAAAAATGAAACCATGATAGGCTTACTGTTAAGACTGTAAAGACTCGAGACACTTGTTTAGATTATTATGTATTATGTGTGAGGAAATCAGTCAAGAAAACCTATTTCAATTTAATCTCTAATGATTTCATCTTTAATCTGTGACAGTTTGCCTCTAACAAACACGCAGGCTGCCACACGAATTTTGATCTGATGGTTTATGATCACAGATCGTGTGAATCAGACAAATAAGAAAGCATCATTATATTTTTAGTCTTTATAAAAATGACTGGGTGATCACCGCATCCAGTGTCATACGAGATTGATGTATTGTGTGAACACGCTTTCTGGTACCTGCTTGCTCTGTCGGGTTGGATATATTTGGTTAATTCATTTCATATACTGAATAGTCTGTTTCCTTGTGTAGTTTCTGCAGGTGCTGAAAACGCTCCGCTCGAACCTAAACTTGACTTTACAGAAAGTCGGGTTTGTATTTCTTAAAGTAAAAAAAAATCACGTCCTTATATCACTTTCGGTTTGCTGATCGCCTGTATTTCATTATCGCCGAGTTACGACCTGAGTTATGCTTGCAGAGTTGCTTATTAGTGCACTCTTACCTGCCATTGCTCATAAACCTCGTATCACAGAAACTTATAATTTCCAAAGAGTTTTACATTCAAAATAGCTGTAAAACTGCAGCCTAACAACTGACTGCCTAAAGCTTGTTTTTACATTACATATTAAATATAAAATTTTTAATATTATATAATGCACATAAGCTGCTCCACGGAAAACGGAAAACCCTGGCTCGTGTTCCCAGATGTTGGTAAAAGGACTGGGTGGAGTCAAGGCCCCTGCATTTCTTCTAGTGATGTGTCGTTCGCGAACGAGCCGGACAGGTACTTTTTGGCACGACACCGGCTCTAAGAGCCGATGCTTTGTAGAGAGCCAGAAGAGCCGACTCCTGTTGGGGAGAGCCGAATGATGGGCACACTATGCGGCCAATCACATGGAAAGACAGACTAGGATCATACCATTATCTGAAAGAAGGAAGGGGGCAGATGCTCTGAAGACAGTGTAGTGGTACAGGCCAGGTACACAGTGAGACTTAAATGCAAGTGCGCTGGACAAAATTGAATAAAATGAGCAAAAATCTCTGAATGCCAACCTGCAGTAAAGACTTTTATATAAAGAGTCATAATGTTAAGACTTTGGCCTTTATTTATTTGATTTTTTTGCTGTGATTCTGTGTTCACTTCAGGTTCAGGTTTGATTAAAATGTTAAATAGTAAGTGTATTGTTTTGATTTTTAAGTCGTTTTACTTGTTTTCTAGTTCAATGTTTGTCCAGACTTTATTTTATCAACTGAGTTTGTAGAGTTGAAGTATCTGCACACGAGATTCTGTTCTGACACACAGCGGAAAAAATAAACAAAGGAAAAAATACGGCGACGATGTTACCGGCAGCAGCTGTAGCGTGTTTGCTAGCAGCAGTAGCAGAGATGAAAATGGAGCATTGGCTGCACAGGAAAAACATTCAGACTTGAGTCTTTGGACAGCAGGAAGTGTCTCAAGGTGAGCGGGGGAGTTGGGGGTCACCAACAATAACAAATGCTATATTGGGGGTCGTAACTCAGAAAGGGTGAGAACCACTATTCCAAGGGAACCGAGCCAAAAGCGCCAAAAGAGCCAAAGCTTTGTAAAGAGCCAGACTTCCCATTACTACGTCCCACCACAATTATTTGGCTTATCTTGAACAAGGAAGAACACCACTAATGGTGCAACCACCTATAATTATAGTATAAAATGTCTTGCATCTAATGACTACATAAATAACCAAGATGCAATGTGAAATTCAAAGCCATGAACATGACAAACAAATAATAGAACTTGTAACTTAAAGAATGTGACATGAAAAGCAGGAAAATAGAGAAATAATGTTCATATGCTCATCTCTGAAGTACCCAGAAGCCCCAAGACACTTCTCCCAGGTCACTATAATATGGAACAGATAATATTAACAACTTAAAGAACAGTGTTACTGCACTGTTTACCTACAGGATCTCCCTGTTGGAACCTTACAGGTTTATTTTTAATAATCTTCTTGCCTTTTCTTTGCATTTTAGAGACGTTTTTACGGAAACTCACTGTAAAATAACAAATAAATTAATTTACTGTAATTTAATGGTAACTGTATAGTAATTTAACTCTCAGAACAATTTCAAAACAGCACAACTGTGTTAAAAAAACAGTAAATTCCTATAATGTAAAATTACACATAAAAAAACATTTTTTTTTACAGTGTACCCCAGGGCTCCAGACTTACTTTTTTCACTAGTTGCACTGGTGCTCCTTACTGAATATTTAATAGCACCAGATGCACCACTTAAATCAACATGTAATGAGACACATTGATATTTTTTCTAGCCTAACTGTATTACTGATAAATTCTATTATAATAATGAGACAATTTACCAGTGGCGGCTCGTAAATAGAGGGCACTGGGGCGCCGCTCCACCTGTCTCACATGAAGAAGAAGAAGATGAGAATCACAAATATTTTTTAGAAAACATGAAAATCTAAATAAATGATCTATACATTATACAGACCGTGAGTACTGAGTATAATCTGCATTCAAGTGTAATTTAAAAATATTCTCTCACTCGTTTACCGCGACTGAACGGTCGTGTGACGTATTTCTTGTTCCTTTGGGGAGCAAAAATCTTTACCATAGACCCACGCTATAACTGGTGCATGCGCACTGGAACCCCCTCCAAT
>JAUMHL010000005.1:20199749-20211648 GCA_032362345.1 Sandelia bainsii
TTGCTTACCAACACACAAACCATTCATAATTGCTAAATTAGGCTAAAATATAAGGCTCCAAGCGATGCTAAATGAAGTGCCATTTGGGAGCTCTTCTAAGGGAGCCAAGCCAAAAGAGCCGAAGCTTTGCAAAGAGCCGGACTTCCCATCACTAATTTCTTCCACATTATTCTGTATTTACTTATATTGTGTAAGGTCTTAAACCTTACATTGTAAAGAGCCTCGAGATGACTTTTGTTATATAAATAAAACTGGAATTGAATTGAATTCAGATGCAGTTGCAGCATTGTCCCGTCAGGCGGCGATACACCGCGTAATCGCATTCAATGTAGCCTGCTCAAACACCACAGAAGAAGAGATAACTTTCAGACAAAATGGCTGTGGGACGAAGCTAGCTGCTTGGCTAATGTAAACATCCCCCAACAGTACATTGGAGCTGGAGCTACGATAGCGTTACCCGATAGTTTGTTACACTGCGAATGGGAGTGTATGTTGACACAAATCCACAGCCTAGATAATCTTCATTGACATGACGTTGACCTAGCTAGCTACGTTAGCTCTAGGTAGTTAAACACTGGCAGCTAGCTGTAGATTAGCTTGTTGATGTCGCTTTTCTGAGTGTGAGAAACGGTAACGTTACAGCGCACATCTTTCAGGAATGACAGGGAGTAATTATGGCTAAGGGATGCCGCTGTTTTGAGAGCATATTCTCACTTAGAGGTAATTCCCAGGCCGTTTACTATTGTGAGAACCAACTACTGACTATTAGCAAGCTAATGCTAACAAGTGAAAGCTGGGGGCATTATTTCAGTCTTATTGTCCAGGGCCTAGATTAAACAGACCGTCTTGTGTTAATCTAACGTTAGCGTAACACAAAGCACATAGCTAGATTTGATCAGCGACGTGTTGTGAGTTTTGAACCAGATCTCAGCACCGAATCAACGCTGCTGAAAGTTGTAGCAATCTTGAAAGGCTAATTTAATGGACTAAATATAAGCGTAACAATGGCGATGTTTTTTTTGTTTGTTTTTTTACCGCGTTACAGCTCGCACTTGCAGTTGTGTTTTTAAGTTTTCTGTCTCCTGTGCCCCCCAGAAGTCCCCCTGACTTTGGTGAAGGATGATGAGCCAGCGGCGTGGAATCCATCTGGACCAATCAGAGCTGCTTTGCAAGAAAGGTTGCGGTTTTTATGGCAACACTGCTTGGCAGGGCCTGTGCTCAAAGTGCTGGCGAGAGGAAAATCAACGAGAAAGGCAAAAACAGATTCAAGAAGACTGGGAACTTGCTGAAAGGTTTGTCTGACTTTCTGCATTTTGTGCTCAATCGTGCCTAAATGACAAAACAATGTACTTGTTCTCTCACCTCCTCGTTTTGCTGGCTTGGTTGTGTCCGCCTGTCCCTCTGACAACTATTACAGCCGTCTTGTCTTTTCTCTTTCAGGCTGCAGAGAGAGGAAGAGGAAGCTTATGCAAGCAGACACCAGAGAGCCCAATCACAGCCTACCATCACACCCTTCAGCAAGTTTGAAGAAAGGAAAACTAAGGAAAAGTCCAGCAAAGTCAACACAGTCACAAAGTTTTTCTCTCCTTCCACAAAAACACCACCAAAAAAAGGTAGATAGGTAGACTGTTGACTGAAACTGATAAATTTACTGTTCTCCTTAACTCAAGCCCTTTATGTTTGTTTTCGGTTCCCTACATGTGTAGCTTGACAAACTAGTCAGTACATAGCATAACTACTGTCCTATTAGGAGAAAATGCTTCAGGTGTCTCTAGCTTTAACCAAAGTAACATTAAATATTATGCCCCAGATGCTGCCCCTTTTGATGCACAGTCCAGCCCAAGCCCCAGCTCCTCAGCAAGTCGCCATTCCTCTGCGGACAGCGACCACGCAACACAAGAGTTAATTGATTTTCTTAGGCCTCTGAAATCTGGCAGGGAGATCTTCAAACAGTGTCGGGCTTTCACTGAGAGTATGGTTTATAAGCGGGTGAGCTCAAATGGATTACTCATTATGTTCAGTCATTATGTTTTAGGGTGTTTGCAGTTACTTTATTTGGTTTCAGAGTGTGTTTTTACTTCTTCAAAATGCGACATTAGCAACACATTTTACAGCATCTTGTAATTGCATCACATCTCTTGCTTTCCACCAGTGTTTATCTGGTATACTCTTTTATTACTTCACCTTCTGATTTATTACTAAACAGTTATTTGCTTTCTGTGTTGCATTCCCTTACTGAAATCTTGGAAATATCTTTAACATAAGTGCTAAAAACATGAAGCATTTTTTGTGTATGACATTGTCAAGTATGTTAAACATTTACTCACCGGCTCATGAATTTGTGAATGCTTCCCCGGATAGAAACAGTGAATCTTTTACATTGTTTCTTCAACTGAAAACAAATTCAGTTTGTTAAATTAACTGTTCATCCATTTTAAATTGTCTGGCTGTTAGTTATAGTCACACACAAGAAAAATCAACACTTTACACAATATGCCACATTGTCATATGTGAGCTTGATTTAGGTATCAGTGTTTGATATTTTTAAGCTGAAGTTCATTTAAAATTTTATTTAAAATTGTTGGTTTCCATGTGTTGTACAGGACATGGGTGCAGATGAACTGTCAGAGTGCGTGCAGGACTTCTACCAGAACCTCTCAGAACGTCTCCATACCCAGTTCAAAGGTAGTGCTTAACCGTTTTATTAGCTCTATGCACTGTTTTCAAACACTCTATAGCAGATTCTCTATATAACAGATTATCTACAGCAGATTCTTGTGCTTAACACCATGTATGTCACCGTGAATGTCTTTGTGCTTCTGTCCATAGGTTCATCAGATCACGTAGAGAGTGTCATGGATGAAGTAGAGAAGTACATGATGACTTGTCTCTACAAGGAAGTCTTCTGTCCTGAAACCACAGATGATGAGAAGAAAGACTTGGCCATTCAAAAGAGAATCAGGTCAGCAAACAAAAGTTGTAATAATACTTAAATGTACTGTTCTCGTAGTCATTCACTTTCTTGCATTCCCACTGAGCACAAGGAAACACAGTTGCATATAAACTGACTACATGTGAGAGAAACCTGAAATTATTATTGTGTTGTGTTACAGAGCTTTGCACTGGGTCACCATTGAGATGCTCTGTGTTCCTGTAGACGAGGAGATCCCTGAGGTTTCTGACAGTGTAGTCAAAGCCATCACAGGTAAGTTTCATTGGTTTATTTTACAGGAGACTAGGGTACAAAATCACCTAAATATCTTAGCTGTAGATTTACAGTAAGATGTTCAGATTAACAGTTTTTTATCTCCTCAATTCTCTGCATCATCCCAGATGTGATTGAAATGGATTCAAAGCGTGTGCCAAAGGACAAGCTGGCATGCGTCACTCGTTGCAGTAAACACATCTTCAACGCTATTAAAGTCAGCAAGAAAGAGGCTGCGTCTGCAGACGACTTCCTACCCACACTCATCTACATTGTGCTGAAAGCAAATCCTCCACGACTGCAGTCCAACATCCAGTACATCACCCGTTTCTGCAACCCCAGCAGACTCATGACGGGAGAGGATGGTTACTACTTCACTAATCTGGTGAGGAGATGAATACATGCTTTTGAGACAAGCTGTGGCGCTGTTCAATTGTACTGTTGCAGTGATAGGTGTTCTGTTATTTTGTTCATCCCACTTATAAGTGAGGTCAGGCTAAATAGAACCATCTCTGTATATAATGCAGCACAGCTCAACAGCACTACAGACAGCCTCGAAAACACTGTTACAGTTGAATTAACACCTCTCTAAAACAGTTTGAACAAAAACTGAACATGATCACTGTCATGAAGGGGAATTTACTAGAGGTCTGTTGTATTAAGCTCCATTAGTTTTAGTTAAGTGTACCCAATACACTGGGGATGCAGTGTAAGTAGATGTCACATCGTGGTATCAGTCCAGTGTAAAAATCCATGTTATAACAATTCATGTTAGAAGCAGCTGAGTTACACGTCTGACTGCCTGTGTAACAATGTAGCCACAAGGCATGTTAAAAGTTTGTGAAACACATTGTGGCATCTGAAAACCTGTTGCTTCACTGTTTGCTGTGAGGTGAAGACACATTGAGTTAAAAAAAAGTTCCAATTGTAAGTCACAGATAACTTGCTGGAATTAACTGAATGTCAATGTCAATAGAGAAGTTATAAACAAGGCTTTAAGTCACTAAGAAGTGTTTTAAAGCAAAGTTGGTTTTAAAAAGCTAATTTCAACCTTGTGTCTTGCTGTTGCTCTGCAAGTTGGGTTGCTGTTGAATTGTATTGTTGAACTGATGGTTATTCTGTTATTTTGTTTGTCCCACTTATATAACTGAGGTCCGGCTAAATAACCGAAACATCCCTGTGTGTAACTGTCTTCTTCTCTTCATCTTATTTCATTTTCATATTTTGTCAGTGTAAATTGGACCCGTCATCCTGAGACTAACATGTCATATCTCTCTCCTCTCATTTCAGTCCAGTGAAAACTAAATGCCAAAACATTTTTTAAAGAAAGAGTCTACGTAACATCTATTTCTTAGACTTTCCATTAATAACCCCCCACATCTTTTCTCCTCAGTGCTGTGCAGTGGCCTTCATTGAGAAGCTGGACGCTCAGTCTCTCAACCTGAGCTCAGAGGAGTTTGATCTCTACATGTCGGGCCAGGCGTCCCCACACTGGACCCAGACCACCGCAGCTTCCTCCTGCTCCCCAGGCAGCACAGCTCTCAGTCAAGTCCATAAACGGCTGGACCTGCTCACAGGGCTCGGCGAACGGCAGGAGAGAGTCATGGAGAAGGCCCGCCAGTTGGAGAGCGACCTCATCGACTGGACGGACGAAGTGGAGCAGAAGGTGCAGAGCGTTTTAGAGAGTTTTCCAGCTGAGACACAAAACCCGACTGCAACCACAGCTAGTGGGACATCTGCAGCATCATCAGCAATTGACTCTGATAACGTGGAGAATGAGCTCCTGCCCCCACCCCTGCAGCCACAGGTGTTTGCTGGTTGATGTGAAGAGCTCTGCTGTTAAAACAAATCTATAGGCTTTACTCCACCCTCATACAGCAGTCATCTGATATGGATTTTGTTTCCACTACAGCCATTTCGGCTCATTCCATCCAATTGCTGATTTAAAGGAATAGTTTGGCACTTTATGAAGCACACTTTGCTTTAGATGAGAACCACCCATGTTTGTAAGGTAAATACATGTAAGAAGCTGCAGCCAATTAGTTTAGTTTAGCGTAAGGAATGGAAGCAGGAGAAAACAGCTAGCCTTGCTCTGCCCCTCAAAAGCTCACTACTTAACATGTCACATCCTGTTTGTTCATACAATAAGCTTTGCTTTTTGTTAACATTTGTGAGCTGGAGAGGTGCTGGTGGGTCAGTTTGCTTTTAACCTTTGGACAAGGCCAGGCTATCTGTTGCCTCATAGGCTGAATACACTCCAAGCATTTTGTCCTGTGTGTGAAGTCAAGGATGTGGTGCAGCATCTGTAGTAAAGCTTACACTTTCAGAGTAAGACGTGTACTGGCACCCTCGGCCCAGACTTGCCCTTGAGTGTCCCAAGGCTATTTGGAAAATATAATCCCACCCACCATCCCGCACCCCTTGACTATTGTTTCCTGCAAGGGGTGCAGACAGCTAAAACGTCCAGAGAGCAACTTCCAGAGAGACGTTCTTGTAAGATGCCCAGACCACCTAATACAAAGGAGCAGACTGAGTGTACTCCAAGCTCTTCCTAAATATCTCACTCACCTAAAATGGCATCTTCGGTACCTCAGTATGTCTTTCTCCTTGTTATTGTTACATTTTTGCAGATGGGTTACTTAGGTTGTAATTTTAAAAATATTTAAAAAAAATATTATTCACAACTTGTCTGAAAAGCTTTGGATAATGTTATTATGTGATGTCTCCAGGTGTATTTTGACTAGTGAAAGCTGAATTTGACACATTGAGCCTTGCTGCTCAAATAACATCTAATAATTTGGTGTTTTGGGGAAGGTAAAAAACTTAACTTCCCCTCTCTAAAATAACCCTACAGTTCCTACTCGTGATTTCTGCTAAATTTAGTATTTGTCTATCCTGTGGAGTAATTTCCAGAGAGAAAGAATATGTGCGCGTGTGGCTGTTGTGCATGCAGGGAAGTGAGCATGTGAGAGTTTGTTGCATGGACATGCTAATGTTAACAAATCATACAGTCCTCCAGTTGTGTGTGTGTGTGCGTGTGTGTGCGCGCGCGCGCGAGTGCATTCTAGTCTTGTTTCCAGACCTCTCACTCCAGTCATAAGCTGGATGTACAGAAGTGATTTTATTTTTTTATAGAGTGGCAGGTATCAATTCTTCTGGATGCAATAGGAGACATTAATCCTGTAATATTTACAGTAGTACTCTTGTTAATGACATTTTGCTTGAAGACATGTTACATGAATTGTAATGGTTGAATAGAAAAAAATCCATCTTATTAATTTATCTTTTGTGTCAGAAGCATGTCTCATAGGAAAACAACTTTAGATTATTATTAATATGCTCCATCAGAGCTATTGGATCAGCTAGGTAGCAAGACAAAGATGATGTTGTTCCCCTGTAAAAAAAAAAAAAAAAAAAAAAAAAGACATAAAATGAGCAAGTTCAGCCTGACATTAACCTATTTAATTTATGTTGAAGCACTTTTCGTTCATTTGATTTTAAGGTTCTCAAGTACATTGAATGAAGGAAGTGATTGCTCTTTTGAGTTGATAGGATAAAGGATAAGGATATAAGTTGTGGGCTGTAAGATATTTTTTTCAGTCCTGCTTTTGTATTTGGCAGAACTTAAATATTTTGGAGTTTCTATGTTTGAAAAATGTCAAAGGGGCATTTTTTTCATTCGCCCCTGAGATAAGATTTTCCTATGTTGCTAAATATACATTTTTTATTTATATTTGCAACAGTATATCCTGTATGCAGTTTCTTTTATTTTTAATTTGGGAAAAGGCTTTTAATGCAAACTTAAACAACAGCTTAAAAAACTTCATATTGCACTGCAAGCAGAAGCCATGTATCAGGTATTTTAAGAAGTTTACGAAAGAAGAAAACGTCTTTTGTAACCTCATAGGTTTGTTATCGTGTCACATGGGAGCAAGTAACTCAATACTGTCTTTTAATTTAAAAGTAACTTATTTGGGCAGTGTTGGTATATTTACATCTATGGGTGTGTGATGATGAATAATAAAAATTGGAAATGCATGTGTCATGTGGAGTTCCTGTTCATATCGTTTCACATGACTGTTGCAAATTTGCAAGCTAGGATTAAATAAAGAGTTGACACTGATTTAACTTAATGTAATCATTTATACTTGTATAGTGATGGTAACAAAAATTTAAGAGATAATAAATAGGAAAATATAGGATTAATTAAAATTATGAACATTATTCCCCTGTGCATGCCATATTGTGGAAAAAAACAATATAGACCAACAGTTTGAGTTTTTTTGCACTTTCAGATTTGTTTTATAGTCAGTAGTAAAAGCATGAATACAGCAGGCCTGTTTTATAGGGAATACTGCAGAATGTTAAAAATCAATCTATTGAGGTAGAAACTAATTTAACAACATTGTACATTGAGCCATGTACAAGTTTTTTGCTTATTTGTGAAAACGGAATAAGAATGGCCTACAATATTTTATAATAAAAAATAAGTATCTAGTAATACCAGGTAACTATGGTGTATGTGATATACACAATATACAGTAAATATAATTAAATGCTGGACTGTTTGTTTTAGAACCTATTCAATAAGTATTAATGCTATAAATCCAACAAATGCCCCTAAGTGAAGTAATATTTCCTGAACTACTAGAATTTCTCTAGTTGAACAAAAATGCCACTGCAGGGGTTTTTTTTTGTTTCCATTATTCTAAGCATATTTCTCTCGATGGGTGTGGGTAGGTTTCAACTGAATTCAGACATTCATGATACTTGTAGTTCCCCTTTGTTTTCCACTAGTTATGAAAATTTCCAGGATTGAGATAGACTGTTCAGGAAACTGTTGAAATTTTTAAAAAGTAACAGGATATCATTTGTGAAACATAAAAACAGCAGGTGACAGAAACTGGTAACACTGGACTCCCTCATCCATAATAACTATAAAAGTTTTACAACTTCCATAAATTTTAGCGAAGGATGATGATGGATATTCTTGTTCATTTTGCCATCAGGTGATCAGTTTTTACAGAATATGCTTGTGGTTCACAATAAAAGGTAAATTTCTTTCAGAAATGAAAGGACAGGACAGCGTTTTCGGAAAAGAGGATGTCCTGTGTGATGTGTTAAAGCTTAAAAAAAACATTTTCACTTCCCTCCTCATTAGAAATAAATGAATCAGCCTCAGTCTGTTTCTTCAAACAACAATCACAATGGACACGGTCGTTTTCCTCCTGGGTGAGTTTTCTTCACTTCATTTGCAACATTTAATGAATTTTATATTTTGTTTGATACCAGTTTTATCTACTATGATTCGTCATTCATCCTCAATTATTTTTGATTTCTAGTTCTTTCAACACTAACACAGCTTGTAGTGCCTGAGGGTATGTACCAAATGTTCTTCTTATTTGTATTAATAAATAATAAATATTTCTAGAGATAGAGCTACTTCACATGAACATAATATTAACATTTATAAGAATATTATATACTGTCTCGACAGAATGAATATTTTAGATAAATATCTCTGCTGAGCAAACAAAATTTCACTTTAAGTACATCAGTTGAATATTGTTTAATTCTGGGAAATTCCTCTCTAGTAAACTCAGTATGTTTTTGTCTCCGTAGTTCCCTCTACGACATTCAGAGCTGTAGTGGAGTTGGTGTCAGGAGAGTTGAGGATTTTCTCCGGGGAGAGCGTCCAGCTGAGATGCAGCATTCCTGATGACCACAGGTCCACCTGGAGTTATCTGTGGTTCAGGGGATCTGAGCAGTTACCACAGTCTGGTGAGCGCTTAGTTCTGTGGAAAGCCAGAGTTCAACAAAGTGGGAAATATTATTGCCAGGGATTGAGGGACACAGCGGTAGGAAACATACGCACCCTCCAGAGTCTACCATTGGAGATCAATGTGGATGGTAAGAGCTTGCTTATCAGCATCATTAGAAACTTTTTCAGCTTTACTTTTTACTTATTTCTTATTTCCAAAACTGAGAAACAATCTACTTTTGCTACACAGTTTGTGGTACTTTTTAAAAAAAAAATAAGACAGTATAGCAATTTTTGATCTTATAACACATCATAAACACACGGCCATTGTAATTTTCTGTAATCCTTGTTCAGGAGGGTGGGCTATCCTGCAAATCTCACCTCATCCCAACCTTGTTGGATACACAATGAACGCCACGTGTCGTGTTCGTGCCAACCCCCTCTTCGAAGAGGTGTTTCTGTACAAGGATGGTGTTGAAATTATGAGACAAAAGGGCCCCAGACCACATTTCTTTCTGAACAACCTGACCCTCAAGGACCAAGGAATGTATTCTTGTAGGGCTTCCTGGGACATAGACAGACGTACACGCTCTGTAATTTCAGCTGACACTCCAGTGCAGGTCTTAGGTGAGTTTCCATACAGGGTTGCACATGTTGAATACGGTTGTGATTGCAGTTTGTATGTTAAAATGATAGTAAGATATTTTAAACAGTACAATTATTCATTTTCTTAGCAAGAGTTTCTAGATGTATTTAAAGCACGCCTAAGTTTGATTTCAGCAGCTCCAAGACCAAAAAGTGGCTGATGGTACACCACTTCTCTTTTGTGAGGAGAGTGAGGCAATCAAATCTGCTTACCAGCACATCTGTCTGTGTTCGGTGCTGGACTATTTCTTTACTGGGAGCAGTGATTTGGTTTCTTGGTGGAGTCTTTTCAGACTTTTGGAAGTCACTGCAAAAAATAAATAAAAATCCCACACCGTTCAACTGCCTGTAAAATCAGAAATGGTTGTTATACTGATGTAGTGTACAGACAGGAGAATGATGTAGATATTCTAATCTAACTCTCAGAAAGAAAGCAAATAAATGTACTTCCCAAAATGTCAATCTACAGTTGTTCTCAGCCTAATTAATTGCCAATACATATAATAATGTGTTTATTTTAAAGCATTCCGATGTCAGTAATGTTTTTTCTTCTTTGTCTCTACAACAGAGGTTCTGTCGCAGCCAGTTCTGGAGATTGTTACCAACATGATTTCAGGTGAAAGAATGAAACTCATCTGCCACGTCAAATACAACGCTCCTGCCCCTGCCCCTGCCCCTCCAATAAACTACTTTTTCTATAAGAATAATAAACGACTGGGAACAGCAACCTCTGAGAACCATGATCTGGTCAGACAGTCTCCAGGCGTGTACAGCTGCAAAGTGAAGGTGCCACTATTGAGTATCTCTAGGTCGAGTGAGCCCAAACGCTTTGGACAGGTGACAGGTATATTCAAGTAAATGTAACTGCTGTGTGCCATCAACTAAAAGTTTAAACCCTAATCCTTCCTAAATTGTCAAAAATGTGAAACACTGCACAGCCATTGGGCAACTTCTGAAGTCACTTGTCTTTGGCCCAATAGGAGGACAGATGATGATGCCTCAGTCTCATCATCCCAGACACCTATGGCCTGTAGCTCCCACCCCAGACCTGTCCCTGCCTGCTGCAGCTGAGTCAACAGCAACACAGCACTCCCCACAACAATCCACTGCAGCTCCTACTTTTGCTCAGCATACTGAAGTGAGCATCCAGCCTTCAGATCCTTTGCTGAAGCCTGCTCAGCCACCACCAAGCACTCTACCATCTGCTGTCGAGTCTCTCAACCTAACTGCCACTCCAAAATCTATCAATTTACCTGAGGAATCTGGTGATATGTCTGGGGATTTTGCCAAACCAGATGACTCTGATGACATGTCTAGGAACTCTCCAGCCACTCACTTATATTGAGAGGTCATCACACGTTACACACCATTGCAGCTTTATGGTATATATTAGTTATAACATGCTACTTTCACATCTGTACTTATGTGATATTAATCATATTGAGCCATTAAACGCTTACATGAATCATCATGTAATGTTTATTTTAAAGATTACCAAGTATCAACGTCATGATCTCAACTATAGCAAACTGCTGCAGCTAAAGCTATATTTGTTCAACCAAATAAAGCATTCTCTAAATTGTGTGATCTACTGGACTTCATTTTCAGTGAAACCACTCTTATATACAACCCTATAGTATAGCAATGCTGATTATGTATTAGAAGTCTTGTTACAATACATGACAGTAGATTTTATACTTTACAGAAATAATAATAATACAGATATAGGTGACAGTGATACTCTCTGTTTACAACACATAAAGTATTAAGTGTGAGAAAGAAATAGTAAAAAGGACAGACAATGAAAACAGGAACACCTTGGCCTGAAGGGTTAAATCTTAATTTTTAGGTCAAACAAGTGAGACCAGGGTGACGTGAGGTCATAACTGTAGCTTTTAATAAATACTTTAGAGTTATGGGTTCAAAGGGATACAGGATTAATATATTGTGTAGTAACAGGACAGTTTAAAATAGAGTAAAACAAAATTTTTAAAAAAGCCATGCACACCATCTTTGTTACTGCTGGTGTATTTATTAAGATTGTATATAGACAAGCTGCAGCATCACATAACTGTGTAACATTTAGTCATTTGGCAGATGATTTTTATACAAAGTTTCTTACAAGCGAGGAACACACACACACACACACACACACACACAG
Source organism: Sandelia bainsii (assembly GCA_032362345.1). Taxonomy (NCBI): domain Eukaryota; kingdom Metazoa; phylum Chordata; class Actinopteri; order Anabantiformes; family Anabantidae; genus Sandelia; species Sandelia bainsii. The sequence goes on from JAUMHL010000005.1 coordinate 20,211,522, forward strand.
CAGGAGAAACTTGGGTTTCAGTGTCTTGCTCAAGGACACTTTGATAGGTGGAACGCAGGAGCCTCTAATCCTGTGCGTGGTTGACAACCCACTGTTCTTCCTGACCTACAACTGTTGTGTCCAGAGA
>JAUMHL010000005.1:20211872-20250747 GCA_032362345.1 Sandelia bainsii
AGCTGAAGACATGTATCTTTTCATGAACAACATGGTGATTCCTATGTGTGTCCAAACTTTTGACTGGTAGTGTACGTAATAAAGGGAATGTAAATAAATATACCAGCAGTAAAGTGGTGTGAGTATAAATCATTTTAAACAGGTATAACAAGAAGATACAAGTTAGGTGATCATGCTGTAAACATGATCTTGTTATTGCCCATCCTCAAATATTTAGACTAGTACTACAGTACAGCTATGCAGCAGTTTAAAAGGAGTGACTATTGTAGTGTAGCACCACCAATATTTGACTTTTTCTCACTCATGGTCAAGTTGGACCAATAAAGTAGAAGAAGAGATTGTCAGTAGGACTAGTGAGCATCAGGCCTTGTCTGAGTACAGCAGAAACCCAGAGAAGATGCTGTCATCCTCACTGCTGGCATAAGCCCCATTCCAGTCTCTGAGTGTCTCCATCCACACCTCATCACCCTCCGCTAGACTCAGCACCACCAGTGTGGACGCCTGGTCGATGTCTTGACCATACAGAGAGTCCCGTGTCCTTACTCGCCGTGACCCATTCACTACCAGTGTGGCTCGCAGTGGCTGATTGCGTACAGTGATGTGGAAGGAGAAGACATAAACGCCGGCATGGACACACGTAAAGCTGTTAGAAGTGGTGTTGAAGTGGTTCTCTTCGTTGTAGAAGACTTTGTCAAAGCGTATTGGGAAGCCAGAGGGAGGGAAGGACTTTCTTGGAGAGATGCCTACACTGAAGGCTGAGCGTTTCTGAGCAACCCCTGATCCCTTAGCTCCTTTCAATCCACGAATGCCCCTTTCACCTCTCATCCCAGGGTAACCTCTGTCTCCTTTTGGCCCATGCATCCCTCTTATCCCTTGTGGTCCCTGAGGTCCACTCACTCCTGGTTCCCCTTGTGGTCCAGGTGGTCCTGGATCCCCTCGGGCACCTACAGGACCCGGAGAACCATGCTTGCCATTCATCCCTGGAATGCCCATCCCTCCTGAGATGCCAGGAGGTCCAGGATCCCCTCGCTCACCTTTCTGTCCTCTCTCTCCCAGTATGCCACACTCACCCCTATCTCCCTTGTCTCCCTTAAGACCTGTCTCACCAGCCACTCCTGGAGGTCCAGCAGGCCCCTCTTTTCCCGGTTGTCCTTTCTCACCAACAGTCCCATTCAGGCCAGGTTCACCTTTCTCCCCACTGTCACCTTTAACACCATGTAACCCAACTACGCCTTTCTCACCTTTTGAGCCAACATCACCTGCAAGATAAGGTAAACTTTGTCAGAACTACCAAAGTCTGCCAACAATATAAAAGAATTTAATAATCACTGAACAAGTTTGTACCTTTTTGTCCGGGTTTCCCTGGTACTCCTGGTGGCCCAGCTGTCCCACTGTTTCCCCTGTCACCTTTATCCCCTAAAAAATGTACATTGTTTTTGAGTAATAAACTTCTAGTTATTACTTGTCACTGGTCCAGGATTTATGGTTAATGTAGTTTTATTCATATTGCCTTACATAGTACATGCTGCACAGTGCACACTTAAGCTACAGGAAACCTGAAGCCTATGCAATATAATGAAAGCCAGAAAACAAAGCCTACATCATAAATTTACCTTCATAGTTTAATGTATTATTTTTATAATATGCTTCAGTATTTTGAATGTTATCTGTAAAAAGTAATGCAGTGCCTATGAAAAGTATTCATCCACAATTGTCACACACTGAGTTAAAAGAAGATTAATAAATGTTCAAAGTGAATCTAGTATAAATACACCTGTATTGGGAAGGTCAAATTACTGGTGAATCGGCATCCTGGTCAAAAACTACACCATGAAGACAAAATAAGACTCCAAGCAACTTTGTGAAAATGTTATTGAAAAGTCACTTTAGGGATACAAGAACATTTCCAGACCACTGGATGTCCTTTGAGGTACAGTTAAATCCATCATTAAAAATATGGCACATGCACTAATCTGCCTAGAACATCAAATAGTGTATTTCTTCTGTGTCAGAAAGCTTTGAGGGAAGATTTTTTATCGTCTCTTCGTCTCCAGTGTGAACAAAATCCTGACATTCAGGGTATCGTTTCATAAAACAGCAGAAATTCAAAGCTGAGGTTTAACTGCAAAATGTCAAGAATGACTACAGTCTTAGCAATGATAATACAGCTTGAACTATGAACCATCTAAATGTTAATTTAACCGTTTTATACTCACCTTTGTCTCCTTTTAACCCCATGGGACCACTCACACCCGGTGGTCCTGGTAAACCAGCCGCTCCTGCAAGGCCTCTTTCCCCTGGTGGCCCTGGATATGCAAACATGACATAACATACAATGCTGCAAACAAATACACAAACCAATAAATGAATAAGATTAACCTTCTATATTCACTTTAACAGTAAGTCTTATACCTGCCAGGCCTCTGTCTCCCTTTGGCCCCCTGGGGCCTCTCTCAGGAGGACAGCACTCACAGAAATTGAAGTAGCACTCATTGTAATCCAAGGTATAGTTCTCAGGACCAACACCAGGGGGCGATGTGTTCTCAGTGTAGTACTGAGGAAAGACGTGGCTTGGATAAGTGGTCTTCTCCGTGGGGGGCAGAGGATGGGGCTCCACAGGGTTTGTGCTTGCCACTACCTTGAGAGTCTTGGGTGTGCTTGTGGTCACAGGGCTGTGCACCGTGATCTGAGGGATGGGCTTCTTGGTGTACTGGTACTTTGGCTTCTGTGTAGTCTTACCTTCAGCGCAGGACGCCACAGTGAGTGTAATCACAACTACAGCTAAAAGGGCCGACTGGCAGGAGATAATCCTCATGGTTGACTGGGATCTGAGAACAGATGAGTTCATATACATCACACACTCTCTATCTGCTGGTGTGCACTAATTTAATTTACCTTTGGCTTTAAGTAGGTTACAAAAAACATGCTGATTAGCAGTTTGCTGTTAGAAATCGAATCATATACAGTATTACTGATTAGTTATGATATCTCAGCTCTTACCATTTTTATCATTCCTATGCATCATTATTTTCTCTGTTCAGATCTTTTCTGTGTTCTAAAATCTCAGGTTGAAGCTACAGTAAGCTTGTGGTCTGCCCTTCAGTCAAAGCTAATTTCATATGTCAGTTTGTCCTTCTGGTACTTTGTCAATGAACTGAGCAGCTAGTGTTAAACTAGAATGAAAACCTGCAGCTTCTTGGTCACATCATTACATGATAAATGTCAATAATAGCTATGTCTATTATACATAAACTAATGGTTTTACTCATCATCCTGACATGCAACTTTCTGAGAATATGTATTCAGCAAAATTGCTAAGACTTACCCAGTTATGCATAAGTAGTATAGTCATTTATCCTCTCTAGTGGTGTCTTGTAGGCAGCACCAGGAGCTCCAGGTCTCTCTGATATCTTTGCCAGGCTTGGGCAAAAGAACATCCCCACCAATGAGGGTGTTAGCTGGAGGCACAGGGGGAGGTCTGAAATCCAACTAAGGTAGCCTGGAGCCGACCCAAGGAGAACCACTGTGCTGTGGCCCATTCTCTGTATCCCTGTTGTGTAGAAAGGTGCTTTTGTGACACGGGATACAGCACCCACCAGGAGCACTCTCTCGCTGCAAGCTAGGCAAAGAGCAAAGGCCGTGGGGCAATGGGTCACCTGATATGGGAGGCATTCCTCCAACTTCCAACCTACTACCCAGGCTCTTGTGATGGGACAAAGCCAAGCAAAGAGGGTTCTGTGACAGAGGCCAGGGGTACTACAACTGCCTTTTTTCAAACGTAGGTTTGGAAAGCACTCTGCATGTAGCTACAAGCAGGAAGGTGCAATGCATTTTTATTTTAGGCCTTTTATTGCATAGTCTCATGCAAAATCTTGTAAGCTGTCCAAGATGGCAATAATTGCAACTGCTAATTTAAAATGACATACTACCTGATCTGCAAACTGGCACATAGCACAGAGAACTCCGTTTTACAATCTACTGGCACTTGGTGAAGATCCAGAAGAAAGCTTTAGCCTAAAGAGCACAGATAATCTCCTCACTCAACAGCAGCTAAACTTGAGCTGTTTGTCAAATAGCTTATCTCCCGTAAATCATTACAGTTGCAATGCTTGCCTGATCACTGTGGACAACTTACTGCACAGAAGCCCCTGAGATTGCTGGCAGCTACATTTGCTAACTATGATTCATACTGTGTGGCTGGACAATGATTCATTCTTACTCTGTAACAAGATAGCATCTGGTTTTTGTAGAAAAGTGATTTTCTAGTAGCTGACTGGTCAAAACTCTCGACTTGCTTGTGACAATGAATGTTTGAGCAATGGACATGCCTCAGTTGTCAAAGACCTCATGTCCTTAGAGGGATCTATGACCACCTATGAGTGAAAAAAGGAAATGAAATTTGGGAAACAGAGGGGGGCTATGGTGAGATGGAAGCATGAGGAAAAAGAGCTACTAAACGACTATATTTATTTAAACAATTCTCACATACACTTTTCTTTATCTTCCCAACTCCATTTACATACTCATCTTCTCCCTTCTTCCCAGTAGCTCAGGTGAAGTGTCCTTACTTGCCCCTCCATAAAAGACAAATAGATGGAGTGTAAGATATGCAGCTGATTCCTGAGAAGGAGAGCTGTTCCTCTGGGGTTCTCCAAGCCCGACCTCAACCCTGTCGCCTCCCAGCTCCATTCAGACCACACATAACAGCAGCGGTCAGTTTACAGTGCCCAGCTGGTCACAGAGGACCCAGGCGCCGCTCACCTGTCCGTTCATTTAACACTAGCACCAGCCTTGCCCTCAGTCTCCCTCCACACACACATTAGAGTAAGGGGGAAGCAAGAGTTGACTTACTCAGTGGGTGCAGCCGAGCAGAGAGAGGACCAAAGATGACTTGGATGGATGGAGATGTATTGCCTTACATTAACCCTATTCATGTAAAGGAGGTCTTGAAGCTGCAGTGAATGTGTATAGAGTGAGACACAAAGCAACCAGACATTCTCTGTATGATTATTCCGCTGCTGTGCTCACAGGCGTAAATAAGACCATAGACTTTTTCTTTGTTCTTGACTGTGGGATCTTATCAAAGGAAATCTAGATCCTACAGAATTAGCTGCTAATGACTTCGGCAAAAGATCTGCTGGCGAAAAAAAGACACATCTCATGTAGTCAGACAGTACAAAAACACTTTCTTCAGCCACACTTTCTCTGACAAACCTCTCTGATGGTAGGGATTGGTTTCTTATACACTTGAAGCTGGTTAACAACAGAAAAGCAGTATGCTTATGGTCAAATGTAAATTTATTACATTTACTGGTAGTGATCGATAGATGTAGAACAGTCACATATTGATGTTGTATTTGGCAAGATGTGAAGTGACACAGAGATGAGCATGACATTTTGGGGTGTTCCTGCATTTTCTTTTCATGTACTGAATGATTGTTGTTCCTTGATCTTAGATGTTTTGTTGTTTTTGTGTGTTCCCAGTATTTTAACTTCTCACTGTTTCTTATGTGGTCACAGGTCCAACCAAGCAGGCTTCTGTCACTCAGCAGAGGTGGAGAGATTTGATGCTTTCAGCATAGAGGGTAGTAAACATTGCTTTACTCTTTAAACACTATCCGAAAAACAAATTCACTATAAGCAGAAAGTTAGTTTTTTAACAAAGTTAGAAAACTAACAGGATCCCACATGCTCCTAGAGTACGTTGAGGTCACGAGTTGTGTCTCTAGAGAAAATGCACACAGTAAAAAAATAATGCTAAATGTAGGTTGTGAATGGATGGTTTATCCACCCTCCTTCTTCACTCCTCCTACCCTGTGCTTTAACTCCGCAGATACCTCCCTGATGCACCATCCCATCCAACTTAGTTATGTCTTCCCTATGCAAAGGTCCTATACAGAGCACACCAACTTGCCTCACATATCCATATATGACCAATACCATTAGATCAAGAAGAGCAAAGTCACTTTTAACTTTACACCACTCAACTTCAGTTCTAAGCTGATTATTTGACCCACCTTCCTCTTCAGTGAACACGTGTAGCTCATGACTCCATGACCCTGTGAAGATAGGGCAGGTTTGGTATCCACTGGAAAAACAAATGACAAAACTCTGTTTCACTCCCTCCCTCGTGTGTTTCACACTAAAATTCCTGGTACGCTGTCAAACATTCCTTCACAGCCATACGCACACATCAGTGAACATTTCCATTAATATACAGCACAATTCTCTGAAATATATCATAGCCTGTAATAGACAGTATTAAATGAGTTAAAATTAGAGTTTTTTTCTGGCAGTAGACACATGGGTAGTGCATTGAGAAAAACATAATTTCTCTTCTTGGTCACTTGGTGGCAGACTTGTGTTTTAGGTTACAGACTTTGGGTTATTTAGTGTAATTGTAATGAGAACTGAACCAAATAAAAATGTATGTACCGAAATTCAAATACAGTATGTACAAAATATAGTTTGGAGACTTTGCTGACTGAAGTCACTGAAGTGAACAGTAAAGTGTGTCTCTATATGTATCAGCTCATATTATGCATTCTTTGAAGTTTCCCCATTTACAATATCTGGATGGTGATGATGATGTTTGTCTCACAAGTATATTTATAAGCACAAACTCTTGTCTCTTTATTGAGCTATGCTGCTCTTAACCAACTCTACTATGAGCCAAACATATAGCACAACATGTTTTCATTGACCAGGGTCGGTGACAGGGGTTGGCTCCGGCTGGGGTTTCACACCGTGCTGGGCTCAGGTTTTTATCAGACCAGCCACTCCTAGATTCATATTGACTGATTCAGAGCTCAGATATAATGTGGTGCTGGGAACTGTGTCATTAAGTGAATTCCTCCCTAGTCTTTGATCGACAAAGAATGGCAGTAATTGCACATTTTGAATGCTACGGCACAAACCCTGTTTGATTGTGGAGAGATCTGTTTAGAAAGAAATCTGATGTTGACAGACATTCATTTATCCCCAAGCCATAATAATGTGATCCTCTACATACTTGATCTCTATTGAGGATGTGATTGTATTTCCAAATCATGTTCCCACACCTAACCAGCTAATCAAATACAGTACATGCACATTGTTTGCTCAGTGGGGCCTTTGTTTTATGAAAAGAATTCCAGTTCAAACATTTAAAGAAGAAACAAACTAGAAACGTTTACAGTAAATAAGGAAAATGATAATGGAAAATATACAGAGTCTGGCTGGCTAACAAACTATTTCTGGAAGGGGAAATAGCTTTTTATACATAAAAACATCTGCTTAGTAACGATGCAGAAATTATGTTTTAGAAGAGAAAAATACAGTTTAAATAGTGTTTAACGAAGCCCCCACCTGGAGCATTAAATAACACAAATACACACAAACTAAGCCTATTAAATGACATTATAACAAATAGCAGTGTTATTGTGTCATTGTGTCCTTTTTTTTTTTTTTTGTTAGGTAGATTTTTTCAGGTTTGACAAGACTGATGCACATACATATATTTAACTTAACAACAGTCAAAAGCTTTTGACATTTACATTAACAATGAAACAGTGACCATTTTTCTAAATTATGTGTATTAGCATACTCAGAACATGTGCTTCAGGTATCTCTGATCACCAGCTTTAAAACCTGGTGGATTAAAAAAATGGATTCAAGTGCATGTGTAAATGCCTTCATGTAACTGGATGTAAGCATACAAACATTTTCAACAAACCACGTGTACAGACATTTCTGCCAGGAAACAAGCAGATACAAACAGGTAGATACAAAAAAACTGTCTTTTAAAATTTTGTATTTGCTGAATTTAACATATAAAATATGTTTGGAAATAAATGAAAGAAGAATGTCTTTTTTCTTAAAAGTTCTCAAGAAAGAGTCTATGTTCTTAGTAAAGGAAAACTCTGAATATTGAGATAAATTGAATATAAAAGCATTTATAAAACAACTGAAACACTCATTTTCTGTTTGATCAGTGACCTGAAAAGAATGTGATCATTACTGTTGTAACCACCCAACTGTTCTCACAAGCAAATATAAATATTATATCAATAAAGATAATTCAAAGATTATGTAGAAGCTGTAATACCGGGTCTGTTGCTGTCCATGTCTGTCGTGTCAAACGTTGTGGCTAGGCAGTTGTCATAGGTTATCACCATGGAGACATTCACTGCGGGGCGGCACGGTGGTGGAAGTGGACTGAAGGGACAGAGAAGGAGAAGAGAGGAAGTGGGGTGAAGAAGATCAAACCAGATGAAACCAAGAGAAGGAAAGAAAAGAAGAATGAAATAGAGACCACATGAGGTGGGGTAAAGAAAAATAAACAGGAGAAGAGGAAAGGGAACAAAAGAAGAAGAATGGAGAGGAGAAGAGAGGAGACAATAGGGATGGAAGAGATGTAGAGGAAAGAAAATAAAGGAAAGGAAAAATAATGGAGAGGAGCAAAGATAAAGGAAAGGAGAGGAAAGGAAAGGAATGGACTAGAGATGAAAAAGGAATTGAACCAGAGAAGAAGAGCTTAGGTCAGTCTGTGCGTGATAAGTAAGGGTGTCACAGTTATTGTGTTCATTATGAAAAAAAAAAAATAGAACAACATGGTGTAAAGTTACAACACATAAATATACTGGACTGTCCAGTCACTCTGTAGCAGTCTAATGCTACACTAACAACTACACTAGGGCAGTGGTGAAGTGAAACCAACCCAGAGGATAGATTTGTGGTCTCTACCAACTTCTCTCAGACCAAAGAAGCTACTTGGATAAGTAGTGAAATGTTTTAACCTAACAAGAAAGAAGGCCAGTTGCTATGACTCAACTTCCAGATACTAAAGCTGTAATTATTCCCTGCTACATCATGCACCGTCCTTGTTAATGACATTAAAGGAAACATGCAGTACACATTTATTTTCAGCACCATACAATATCACACAGCAAGCCTTTAAAAATTGCTTTTGCTCACCATCCTTTACACTTGTTTAAACTGTCTGTTCCAACAATGGGGATGGGCATGGTACATTTGAGGTCAACAGACCATTGTAGGGTCAACTAGTAACTGTCTAAGGAGAACTGGTTTGGTGGCTCTGCCTTTTATTGTGTGAATTCACTTTATGTGGTGCAGTCTATTGTGTCAGGAATATCTTACCCGTTAGCTTTTGTTTTGCTTGTGCTTCCATTTCAAAGTAACTAAAGGACTAACAGACTTTATATGCTGCACAATTTCATTTTCTAACCATCACTATGTACAAACATATTTGAAAAAATAGACTAGAATGAAAACAGTCGTCCAAGCAGCTTTGAATATTTTTAATTTCTAAATATTGCAGTGATGTGTTGCTGTCATGTGTACATAAAAAATTCATTTTGTGACCGGTGAAAAAAAGCTTCTCACAGAGCTCTACATTCTTGGTAGAGGAAATGTCTGGGAAACTGCAAGTGTTTAACCAAACTGAAAAAAAAGACATACATAAACATGGGCATAATATAAAAGCACTTTCAGGTGAAAGAAGCTAAGTTGAGAAGACATTATGTCTATAAATAATCAAAAAAAGCTGGTAATTGACATTGTAACCAGCCAAGCATTTACCAGTGTATATAAATATGTAACTTCACACAAATAAAATGAACTTAGAGTTTGTGTTTAGACTGTAATCAGCAAGCCCTTGACCCAAAGCACAAATAATCAAAAATGATTTCAAGCACAAATCTAAATGCAATACTCGTCACAACTACCAACACTCATTTTGTCTTCTGTTCATCCTCAGTGGATCAGCTATTAGTAAGGAAGACTGTTTCTGGTAAGCCAGACAGACTTTTCGATTAGGCCAATTTGACTGTATTTTGCATCTGACAGCAAACAGTTTGGGTGCTGCTGATTGAGTAAAGCTACAGCATTAACAAAGCCAAACCTAAAACACAAAGGTGTGTTTTATCAATATTTACTCGTGCTCAGTGTGTAGCGCACCTTCCTGACATACCAGTAGTTAAAAAACAGGAGATAAGGTGAGGGCTAAGCCATCATTTCATTTACTGGTCAGCTTTGACCAGTAAATGAAATGATGGCTTGGGACAAAGTGTACAACTGTGTAAAAGATCCCTAATCATGATGCTTTTAGATTCATTGCATAGCTTGGGCTCTTCTATCAACTTACTTCAATTCTTTGAAGTTCAGCTACAGAATGACTCAAAATGTGCAACGTACACCGTTAGTTGGCATTACAGAGAGGCAATTAACATAGGTGACAGTGCAGAAAGGCAACTAAAATAGGTAATAGTGGTTCTGACATGAAACCATAGACCAAACGGTAACATTAAGTTTATGTCAAAAATGTTGGGATGAATACAAGTTCCCTTTAGAGGCCTCTTCACAATCAGTGTGGTGTCACAGACCCACATATTTAAAGGGGCACTCCACTGATTTTACACATTAAGTGCCACGGAGACGGTTTTACAATGTCTTGTAACTCTTATTAAGATGTATTATGGGAATTGATGAAAGTATTAAACTAAATCCCTGCGATGCCCATTTAAAGACTGTGACTTCAAAGTCATGAAAGAAAGAGTAAGGCGTAGTAGTGTTTTGTAGTGAGACAAGCATGCAAATCTACCACACATGTTCGACCCTATCATGCAAAACCAGAGGTGGTATGCACTCACACAGGACATGATGTATGTTGAGAGAAGTAGAAACAGAAAAATAGGACAGTGAACATTACACAAGACATTTCACAAGGGTGTGAAAGTAATATACAGTTGTATGTTTAATACCATGGGGTAAGGCTGGAGGATTGGGGGTGTAAAAAAGACAGTGAGGCTCTCATTTTCAGATCATTCCACTAAGAGGGTTGTGTTTTCAGTCTTGATTAGCTGACCAGAGGTGGCTGGAGTTTTGTATGAAGGTGGTGTAAAGAGAGGCTCAAGGTGCTCCAGGAGAGAAAGAGATTAGTTATATGAAATGATACAAGGACTCATTCTATTCCAGCCACTCTCTGCCTCCTTCCTCCATATTGGTCCTTTTGTTTAGTTCATGAGTGCCATGGTGCTCTCATGCTGGCCACCAAAGATCCCTGAGAAAAACTCCAGTGCCAGGCGCACGTGGATGGGTACAAAGACATATGAGGTGTAGATCACCATGGCGATGGCAGAGAAGAGGATGGAGTTGAAGATGGACTTTTCCCAGGGCTCCAGGACATAGATGCCGGTGATGAGCAGGTACTGGTAGTACAACCAGGCCAGGTACTCCCTCAAGTTCTTGAAGTTCATCCTGCAGGTTGGATAAGGAGATATGGAGGTGGAGTGTTGTGAGATTCAAGCTGTAAGATAGGGAAGGTGTGAAGGAGGATGTGAAGAGAAAAACACAGAAAGGACAAAAAATTCAATGAGATATAACAATAAAAAGACACACATGAGCACACAGAGGTGTCTGAAGGCAAAAAGAAAATACTCCTTGCATTTAAAATTAGAGAAGCAGTACAGAAGTATGAACAGTAAAATGTACTCAAAGTATTAAAAATACTTAACTTACAAATGAGGTAGAAGAATCATCTGTGTTAGTGTTTTATTATAACACTATTATATTAGATATATAGAAACAAGCTGCATTTTAACAAATATATTCAGGGAAGGAACACAATGAACAGAGAACTAAAAATGTGCATAGAAGATTACTGTATAACGCTCTCATAATGTCATGAGAACATGCCGTGTGTTAAGCATTATCTAGGAGATAGTTGCAACGGATAATCTTCTGCCAAGTCAATAGACCTGTGGCTGTGTGTTTTCTTCACACACATACCTGTTACAAATGATTTTGTGTTATGTCAGGGAGATAATAAGCAGTGTTCTCTTTACCCCACACACAACATACAGTGCAGGACAAACCATCCACTTTAACAAGTGCACAAAATTAGTTTAAAAGCTTTGTTTACATGGGTTGCAGTTTTTGTAATTATTGTATAAGTTTATCCTTTTCCAAATGTCTTCTAGAAAGCTGTAGCACATGTGCTTAACTGAAATGTAACAAAACAATAATTATGTGTAGCCACAGGCTACACAGAACGCTTCTACACAGGTAGAGGCGGGGCCAACAGGTGCAGGTGCACTCACCTGCCTCTCTAGAAATATGACTGAAGTAGAGAGATAAGGGCAAGACACATGCAGTAGTTCGTCAATTCAGAGCTACTGTTTACTGGATGTAATGTATGTATGTATGTAATGAAGTGCTACAGTGTGGCTGTTACTACAACCAACGCGCATTCATGTAGCTTTCTGTTATGATCAGTATTTCTAAATCAAAATCAGGGTGGCATCTTAATTAAACTGTCTTGATTAGCAGCCAATTAAGACGAAACTACAAAAGAAATTCGCGAAAATGTATCACTCCAGTTCAGATGGTATAAATCTGTAATAATTGACGCACATAGCAATTACAGATTTCAAATTACAAATTAATTAAGATGTGCTAATATTTAAGGATGCGTATTAAAGCTGGACATATAACCGCCTATGTGAATGCATAACCGAATCCTTATAGGCTATTGACTCACCTTAGCAGCCGACGTGAGAACCCCTGGACACCTGCTAGTGACAGATGAGTACAGGACGAGCTCCAGACAACAGTTCGCGTCCCGCTGCTGCTCCGTTGCCTTATGTAAACGAAAAGCTGCCTCGCAAGTTTGTCGCTGGCATATATGTAGTAGGCATACAGACAGAATGATACCACACCCACTACTCGCGCTTATACTCACCTGGCTCACCAACCGTGCAGGTGGAGCGGCTGTGTACTTCAACGCATAGGCCGGTGTTTACGCAGCCAAATAAAAACAGCCCCAGCTTTAGAGGGAACACAGGAGGAGCCGATGACTTGTTTGCAGCTCTGTCTGTCACGTAAAGTCCGCTGCTCCGTGTAGCATCTTCAAACTTTGTTTAGTGTCGCATCCTCCTGCGCATCTGTCCCACCATGATGCAGCCCGACACTGCGCCGCAGTACAACCTCTGACGTAGGCAGTAGCAGCAGGATGGAAAAAACAAGCCGAGAAAACACAGGCATCACACTGGTATGCACTTTACACCGCAGCGACAAACTCTAAGTTCATGAATCAACCCACAACAAAAAATAACACATAATATTATTATTAGAATATTGTTGTATTGTATTATACCCACTGAATGTTCATATGAAGTGCGGCATATAGGTCCAGTTAGTTTAGAGTGCAGCAATTTCGGGGAGAAGAAGGATATTGTTGCTTCATGAACTTCACCTGTTTCGACATTTCAGTGGCAGATACGTGACTTGGCTCTACAGAGAAATGATGCGTGACGTGTGTGATTTGCTGAATCAGCCTGTCTTGGAAAACCACCAAGATCCTTCAGTGTACACAGAAATACAAAAGGGAAAAAAACTGCTGCTAAACTATTCTAATAATAATCATTTGTCCATTTTTGTAGTGTGTTGATTTTATTTTGTCTTTATGCACAACATAAGAACAGAAAACATGTCTCTTCCTGATTGATGTGTGAGCTGCGCTTCAGACAACTGGACTGAAGTTGGACATTAAGAGCATGTACAGCTCAACCCCCACTGGAAAATACATTCAGGTGGACTATCAACTAAGGTGGTATATCTTTAAGGAATCTTTTTTTCTATCTCTTCAGGTTTTGCTGACCCAGCTCAGTTCTTACACTTGATAACAGTATGCATTAATTGATGTGTAAACACGGGCTGTGCCGCCGTGACGCAACGGTTACGCATGGATACACTATTTTGTCAGCGTCATGAGAATGAGGACCGGTTCGAAATGCCAGTACACGGCGTATGAGTGAACACCTCACCACGCCAAGTGTTGAATGACTCTATAGAAATGAAACGAGGACTTTATATGACCTGTGTTCACCTCTTCCACAAGTGCTTTGGAAATCATTATTCAAATCACAGAATCAACCTCATAAGCCACTAATCGCTCTGGTGCTGAGAGTCACAGTTTAAACAATATGACACTGATAGACATGTAGACAGGGATTCTGTAATATTAGAAATGACAGATAAAGTGGGTCATAAGGACACACGTTTGTGCACATGGAGAGATGGTGAACCCCCTACATCGTTGTCCACCCCCACCACTCCACACACAAACTCCCAGAGGGATTCACTTCATTCACTTTCCCAAGTAGATCTAATTACCATTAACCAGCTCAGCATTGTGAAAAACAAGACTGGTCCTCCTCCTCCATGTCATAGATTTATTCCCTCTGTGATACACACATTCCTCTGGTGCCTTAGATTACATAACACTTCGCTTCAGAAGATCTGCACAGCCATGCCACAAACCTGGTGACAATAACAACTCTTCTAGTGAGAGTTGTTTTATGGTTTAGATTCATGTGTGAGAATGTGTCATGGTTTTCACTGCCAAAACCATCAGGGCTCGTCAGAGAGAGTAACTCTGCTCTGTCATTTTAACATATTTCTAAAGGGATTTAACTGACTCACATAAAACACCCTCCTTTTTTTTACATTCATATAAAAGTTTATTCATTAAACTGCAGCCTTTTGACCACAGGCACACCTCCCTGATGCAGAAGCAGCTATGTACAGATACTTCCTGATAAAATCTATATACAACAAAAAAAAAAAGCCAATGAATTGATATAAGCTGTTCATATAAGCTTGAACCTTTGAGACATTCAATTTGTTCCATCCAGTGTCCATCATTTTCCTCAAATGCTAGGATTACATGGTAGACTATCTGGATATCATGTAACATTAAATCTAATGTTAACAGCTGTGAACTGTTCACACCTGTTCAGATGCACATCAGCCCAGACCATAACAGGACATCACTGTTATTCCCTGCAGCATTCATATTAATTTGTTTTTCCTGCTTTGAGCCCTCAGACTACTTTCTCACTCTGTCTGGTGCAGCTGGTGAATATCTGCTTATTGGCCACAGCAGCCAGATAATATCATTAACAGTCTGTCCCAGCTTACTGTAAGTGTGGCTGTTTGGATGCATTACTTTCCTTTTTTAAGTTGCCCAAAGCTCCCTCTGGTGGATGTCTCTGATTTCCAAGCACAAAATGTATACACAGGAACTCTGAATTAGGACAAATATTTATTTTGATATGATGATTTATAATCACTCCATTACCACATCACTTCAAAATATGTAAGGTTATTTCTGTAAGCCCGGAGTGGGGATAGAAACCCACTGAGACGCTGTGAAAGATCAGTTGAAACAACTCAAACTCAAGTTTCTCAGTGAGAGCGTATGTTACTTAGTGGCACTTTTATAACAAACTGTTTATCAGACAAACTGACTGTATGAAATATAATTTGTTACAATGTTTTAATCAGTCTTCAATCTGCTGTCAGTTCAAATTGTATTGTCAGCGGACCTGTATTTGACAGATCAGCTGTCAGTGCCACACAGGAAGGATGGCGACTGGCTAGTCTGTCATCATGTCGGCACCCTCTCCCCCTGTGGCATCTGTTAGGCTGAGCTCCTCCAACATCTCCATCAGAGAGATTTGTGGTGCTCCATCATCATCAGTGTCACTCTCCACTGGAATCTTCGATGCATCTGAAATAAAAATTTAAAACAACTCTGTCATTACCTTTATAATACATCGTCTGTAACAAACTGTGTGGTGTGAGTTCTATCTGCAACTGAAGCAGCTGTTGACAGTAAATGAGCCTGACATAAATAACAAAAAACTGAAATCTCCTGGAATAGTGTTTCAGGAGGGCATTCTCAGTGTCCAGCTGCTTACCTCTGTAGATGTTGACATTCTTCCTCAAAGCTTCATCTTCCTCCAGGTCCTCCAGGAAGTCCTGGTATTGTCTGAAGACAGAAAAGCGAGTTAAGAGAAAACCTATGTGACACGGTATTACAGGCACAAAAAAACTTCAACAGGATACTTAGCATTACTGGCAAAGGTGGGTGTTTAGTCATCATTTCTGGTACCGTAAGTGTTTTCCTTTTTGTTACAGGTTGAGGACATTTATTGTACAGAAAACTGACTTTAAGACATTTCCCATAGCCTTAATCAACTTAAGGATAAAATACATTTTATAAAGACAATGTGTTTTAAATGTATGCACCTAATTTTCTGCAAGCATATTTAATGAGAGCTACAATTGAAAATATTTTTCCTAAAATGCATCATGCAGCTAGATATAGGATGTTCCAAGCACTTTCATATTAGTGCTGCATATTAGCGCTGATGTGCAATTAAAAGCACGTCACGCTGTTGAATTGCGTGACATGTTCCTACATTTGAACATGGCCATTGTAGTTGATTTTCGATCACTTGCGCATAAATGTCCAGATTCCATAAATACTCACTAAAGCAGTAAATGTGTATTAGTCCATGACTGAAACTAGTCCCTGCCAAAGGCAATGTTTACTCCTGTCTGCTTAATGTTTTAGAACACTGTGGGAGGTGTGGGAACAGATGAGTGGAGTTACAGTAAGTGCTACAGAGGAACTACTAGATCATCAAATATCAAAGTTTGAAATGAGGTTGTACTTTAGAAAATACCAGGATGTGATTAAACATTTTGGAAGCTTTAATTCAGTCAGTTCCAGTAAATGATGCGAGATATTCCGGTTGTACCTCTCATCATCTGTGTCCATGCCGTCACGGTCTCTGGCCATTTCCTGCAGTTTCCAGTTCCTGCGCTTCACCCTCCTGGTGCGGTCGTAGCTCTTCTTGATCAGCACCTTAGAGAATCCACATTCAGGTTGCACATTAAAACAACACAAAAGACAGTCTATCTATATCTTTTTACACTGACTGGCCATCAAAAGCCACACTCTAATATTTCTTGTACAGCCTTCTGCTATGATTGTAGCATGCATTCACTGTGGCATGGTTTTGAAAACCTTACGCAGTGTCAGCACATTTGTTTCTGTCCAGAGTTGTGTTGTCTTGTGTTGACAATGGAATTGATGTAAAGTCTTCTCCAGTATATCTCAGAGATTCTAACAGGAGTTAAGGTCTAGACTCTGTGTGAAAATGCTCCTAGAACCACTCTTTCGCAATTTGAGCCCAACGAAGCCTGAAAACCTGGTCATTCAGTACTTTCAGGTAGTCAGCTGACCTCACTGTGTTGCCACCTAAAACATGTTAATCACTGCAGTAATTATCAAATAGAAGGCTCTTACCTAGTTAATTAGTGAAATCCAGGTGGTGCTTTTTTTTTTGGCCAGGACAGTAAATGTGACAATGTATTAATTGTCTCAATAATCCCAAATTGTCCCAAGTCCCAGTATTTTATGTTACCACTAGAGGTCACTGTTAATCAACTGGACAAGAGCTACCAAAACATAATCTGATGCCCAGGTTAATTCACTGAGAATTTACGCTGTAGTGAAGATGATTCTTACCACGTCAGGAATATGGTGAGGATTCATCTTATTCAGGTATTCATCATTGACATTGGAATTAGCAAAGTCAAACCTGTAAGGTGAGAAGTAAATGTACCAATAAGTGTAAAGCTCACAGCCTTTATCATGCAGTAATTTGTGCTGATCCCTGATCAAGTGTACTGAGTGCATAAATGAACATACTTTTCAGAAGTTGGACATTTCTGCATTGTAAATCCCTTTTTGATTGATGTTAGGAATACACTAACATTTTAAGATACTGGAATTTTGATTTCCATAAGCTGTAATAACTGACGTTAAAACAAAAAAAAGGCTTAAAATATTTTACTTTACATGTTATGAATTGCACTTATACTTAATTGTAGTAAATTACAAAATAATGTTTTTCATGATATTACATTTTTTCTCATATGCAGTAGTACTGTCAACCTGACCAACATCTGATTTTCAAACTCACCCCAACACTAGGTCTCCGATGTTGAGCAGGTGACCCAAAAATGTACGGCAGTGATACTGCTGGCTGGTATCCATCTCTGATGTTTTCTGAACCCACACCTCAGCCAGGGTGTGCTTCAACACACACACACACACACACACACACACACACACACACAGAGGGAATACAAATTTACTTTCAAGCTACTGAAACAACATTAATCTTGTTATTTTCCTACAATTTGGTCCAACAGTTGCATCGATAATAATCCAACATTTAGACTGGGTCCCTACAAATCTCATTCCCTGTGCCTTTGAAACAAACACTCCTGTGTGCTTCTGTCATTTTGGCTTGAATCCCACATACAGGTTCAGGGATAATGTAATGGTTCGCTATTGATTTAGCTTCCAACAGAAGAGCAATGTTCCCCCATAATGCAATCTGTTTCGCAACAACACACAAACAAAGTCACTCACCTTATTGGACCTCATACCAGCTCCAGCACCCAGTTTCTGATCTTTGATGATGTCAGTGTCCATAACGATGAACTCCTCCAGTTGCCGTGGGTTACAGAGACTGTTGAAGGGGTAACGCCAGTATGTGTTCCCATCCACCTCAGCAGCTAGTGTGTGAGAAATTAATTCATGTGTTTATTACATGACCACTAACACTGTTCAGCAGGGCAGACAGATAAAAATGAATGAGTATGAATTACACAGGGCAATTTTCATTTTTTACTTGATGGTTGGAATAAAATAAATCACACATAGATAAACTACAAAACTTCAAAACTACATTTTAACATTAGTTGTTTTATCTAGAAGCTGTATGATTCTTAAAAAGAATACACATCTGATTCGTCTGCCACTGTGTTTTTCTATTTTTTACAAATTCCAAACAACCCAGACATGAACAATGTGTTTCTGTCTATACTGCAAATAAAGTGAACACAAGCAAACACACATACTTCTTAATGCAGTCCCAATCTGCCAAGCAGAGATCTGCCTCTAGGCTCCTATTCAGACTGCTCAAAAACTTTCAGCAACAAAAATAGCCTGCTCTTTGAAGAGTAATTGAAAATATGTGTGCAGCTTCCAAAATGTCTGAATTCTGTGGTGTCTCAGTTTCTCACACAATGAATGATTACACCACATACAAAGGATATGCATCATCACTAATTGTCACCATGCTTGCATTGATTATAAATCCCTCTAAATAAGCCAACTTGGCTTTGACAGCATAATTCAAACTGGAAATATATTTGATATATATTAAGCTGTTGACGACCGCAACAAGCATATGGTCAGCAGACTGAGGTCATGGTAATATACAGGAAATGCTTTTGATTTGTGTGATACGCTCAAAGACACGAGTGCAAAAATACATGAAACCTGTAGCAGTGATTCTCAAACAACAGATACTGTACAACTGAACAATTACTGCAGCTGATAATTAGTCAAAAGAAAATTAATGGGCAGCTATTTTGAGAATAATTGAAAATGCCAAAAATTTGCTACTTTCACCTTTGCAACTTTCTTTGCATGGTTTTGCAGTAACATGTGGAGACGTCACCTTGGCTACTTATTAATAGAACACATCAATAGAAAATCAGTACATGGAACGCCAAGTGGCTAACATAGTGTACAGGAACATCTGTGCCAAATATGAGCTGGAAGTCCCAAGGTCAAAATGGGATCCACCTCCAAGACTTCCAGATACAGACTGACAAACTGGTAATGGCTGACCAAAGTAGTGGTGGACGAGCAGAGGAAGAAGGCTGTAGTGATAAATGTAGCAATTCCAAGTGATGGTAACATCGGGAAGAAAGAACATGAGAAGGTTGAGAAATACTAAGGGCTGAGAGAAGAGCTAGAAAAGATGTGGAATGTGGAGAACAGCCGGGGCACTACGAGAGTGGCTCCAGCAGATCCCAGGAACGACATCCAAGATCCCTTTTCAGAGTCAGATGTCTCTTCTTTAAATAAGGCAGACTCTCTCAGACTCCCACCTGACTGTCATCCCACTGTTTGGAACACATGACTCTAATTTCCCCATCAAAATGATTGATAATCCTAGATCTCATTCACATACTTTATCCACTTACAGACATCTAACATTGGATCATATTCCACAATAAATACACAAAAAAAACACTTTTATCCAGTTTTAAGACTTGCATGACAATATGATCAAGTTTTTGGTCATATTTATACAGAGACAACTGGTAAGAGCTCAAACATTTGAGCACCACTGTCTGTACATTGTACAAAGTCTACTCCACCCAATGTCAGAACCTATCAAACTGACACTGTACTAAACCTCAGCAGCATGAAAACCTTTGGTAACATTTGACCCTGCTGTACATCAGATGTCTGGAGACAGATCTTCTGTAGTCAGGGCCTCAAGCCTGTGAAACCATGCCGGAGGAAATAAGGCTAGCTGAGTCAGTAGCACCTTTTGAATCTCTTTTTAAAAATATAACTTTATAGAAGAACTTTTATGATTTTGTAAGACTTTTCAGTTGATTTTAAGTAAGGTATCTTTTCACCTGTTCAATGTTGGTTTTATCAACTTTACTCTGGTCTTTAATTAGATTTTATATTTGATCTAATAACTTTTTGGTTTTAAATACACTTTAAATATGTTTTATGAATAAAACATTGTGAGCTGCCTCCACCAGACTGCAGCTATATTTAACCACAACTAAACTGTCCCGCATTATAGAGTCAGTGGGACCTGTTGACATACTCACCCTGCAGGGTGTTTGGATCGATGAGGTGGATGGTGCTGGTCACACGAATGCACACACACACTTGACCCATGTTCCCCAGGCTCTGCGCCAGACGTGGTGAAAGACACACTACGTTGTCCTGGCAACCAGACACAACTTGGGGTCATATTGAGGTCACAGGAAAAGTCAAAAACAGAAGTGTGAAATTTGTCAAATAGCTTGTTTCTCAGTTCTATTCAGATATCTGTTTTCATTTATTGAACACAACCTGCATAGCTTCTGTCATTCAAACACAAAGTGAAAATACACCCAGGTCTATATGTAGCTACATGGTAAATGCAATTAAATAACTAAATAATAAGAACCTCTATCCTAAAGTATATTAATTCTCTCTAACTGCTGAACGGGTTTCCTTTATTATCACTCCTCATTGCCAAAGGCTATTATAACACCACAAACTTCATAAGTGACGTGAAGAAACATGACAGTTCTCAACTAAGATGAAAAATAGATAAAAACACATAGCTGTATACCTTGCAAACAGGTATGATCTCCACAGAGAAGGTGCTCTTATAGTTGTACGTGTTTGAATGGATGTCGTGAGAGATGAGGCGTTGGGATGTCTTTGACCTTTAAAAAAGCAAAGAAAGTGTTTTTATTATTATTATCATCAAAGCTGTTATGCAGAGACACAGCAGATCCCATATTGCCCCAGTTTGACAAATTGCTGCAACAAATGAGACTGAATGCAAAAATAGGTTCTACACAATGAAAATTAACTGTTGAAGCTCATGTCAACATGCTAGCTCCACATTCATGTTATGTGTAAGTTTCTAACATTCAGAGAACAGCTTTTATTTTTTGCCAATTAGAACATATGTACTGATAGAAATAGACTTGCAAAATGATGTCATGTATGTTTTTTCTGTTCTTTTAACAGATTTACAATTTTTGTTAATGTAGTTTTTACTAGGACAATCGATTTTCAACAGCCTACAACTTGCCAACAGAACATCTACAGATTTTCTCTCAAGTATCTGACCCGCTGGATGGAAACATAACTGCTGAATGAAGGCAGTTACAATCAGTTTGAAAAGTCTGAGGATTGTGTTTTGTGTCTTAACATGTGTAAGTAAAAGCTGAATGAAAGCGTGATGTTTTCACAGGCACTGCTCACCTGCATGGGACGGTGCACTGGAGGAAGTCAACCATCTTCTGAGCATGCTGCTTGGAGCCATAGTAGAAATCAATCCCCTCTGAGTGAGAAGAGCAATACAATTAAATGCTCCAACAATAAATTTATCACAGGCACACTTTGTGGGTTATCACTGTTGCATAACACACATGCAAGAAAAAAAAAACACACACACAAAGAGCAGAAGGAGACGGGAGGAAATGTGGCAGCCACATGTTGTAACGTTCATAAAGCTTTTAAGTCCTGCCGATATATGGACATGAGCTCCACTTCGGTTCTGTCCAAGAGCACAAAGAGCTGCTGCTGAGCTGTCACTCAATGCACAGCATGTGTGCCCGAGTGTGTGCAGGGTGTGGCCTTTAGCGTCTCTGAACAGGGTATGGTGTGGGCTTGCATTGCAGGAATCTCATATGGAACAACTACTCTGATTACAGAACACTGATTAGAAGCCCCTGTGAGGCCCACACAAGGGTGGCTGTATGAACTGATTGGCACCAGTGATATGCATGCATGGCTCGCTGTGTGGTGCAGGAAGAGATAATTACACACCAGCAGTGCGTTTACATGTACTCAAGTAACCGGGTTACAATCGGCTTTCTTGAGTAAGCTGATTTCTTAACCGTCATGTAAACAGGAAACCGTGTAATCAGGGTAGGTGATTAGTTAAAACCTGATTTCCTGAGGTAGATTTCTCCCAGAGAAATCCAATTACTCTGCCATGTAAACATGTAACCAGTTTTCTAATGGCCTTTTTACATAAGCGCATGTGCAGGACAATGGCTGCTGACCGGTCACTACTCTACTACTTTCAGCAGAGGGAAGTGACTGGATGAAAGAGGAGACTGTTGCACAGAGCGATGCTGCTTTGTTTTTAAATCAAGTCCGCCCAAAATCCGACTAACACTGAAACTAACACAAAGTGCCCCATAGATGTCTAAATACATCATTTTTCACAGCCTATTTATTTTTATTCAGACAGTTTGCGCTGTAAAGAAAAGCACTGTGACTGTCTGTGTATCTCTCTCACAGCGCTGGCAGTCACCTCCCAAACACACGTACAAAAAAAGGTTTTTTCTGTCTCTATACAGTTCAAATCTGTGAACCATGCTTCCAAAATCAGGCCAGGGTGGACGAGAAATCAGATTACTCATCTGCTGTATGTATGAAATCTAAAGTTTCAACTAAGGTACAATATAAGTGTATATAAAAATATACACTTTAAACTGTAAATAAACTAGAAACAGACAGGAAACAATTTTCACATGTGGTATTCCACCTTCCATGTAAGTCCTGAGTTGTCTTTGTGCATTAGATGTGCAAGAGGTCCATAACAGTTCAATATGAGATCTATAAATAATAATGATAAACAATGTCCAAGAACAAACAATCCACATTAGTTAAGCTTGTGTTTCCCACATTTCAGACGAATTTAGGTAAAGGACACAAGGAAAATAGTGGGCCCCTCCCTTTGAAGGTATGTATACAATCATATATAAAACATTAAATATATATCCTGTGACCTACCATGGATTTCCTTGATGTTGAGGGCATTCTGGTGGAGTTTGTGCTTGAGGATCAGCTGCTCTAAATAGTAGAATGTCTTTTTATGAAAAGTCTGTGGAAAAAAAAAGAGAAACATGTGCATCATCACAAACACGTATTAGTCTCAAACTTTAAAACTTCGAGAAACATTGTGACATCTACCAGATGGTAGGTTGTTAATTCATACATCCATTCCTGTACGGCTGTTTTACAATAAATAGAACTCTTTTTCACTGCAATGGTGTGAATACTTTTGCCAATGAGCTATTTCAGTTTTAAATTTTTAATAAATCTGCAAAGCCTGGAGTCATTTTTGAGTGATTGACTATTGATTGATCATGATTGACTATTGTGTACAGATTAAATGGAAAAGGTAGAATTTCCATTTTAAAATACATTTTCAATGCAGTAAAATGTGCAAGTGAAAAGGTCTGAATAATTTCTGTATTATGACTGTATTTAAAACAGGTGAACAATGTACAACCCCGAAGGTGTACACACATTGAGAAGCATTTGTGGTGTATTTTTAAAAAGATGAAAGTGTAAGTCTAGTCTTCAGCAGGAAAAGATAAAAAAAAAAAAATGGGAGTATTTCCTTAAATGTCTTTAATTAAATTGCACCTACCTTCTGCCTAACTTGCACCACAGCCTTCCAGAAGTCCTTGGCTTCCACGCGATGGCAGTCGTCACACATCTGGAACTGAATGACAAACTCAACCACAAACACCTGCTGTAAGATGGCACCATTCATCACCTGGAGAGGCAAACACAGCAAGTTAAACCACATGCTCTTACTGCATGACAAACAGTGCAGAAAACTACACTTACATTCATTTCATCATTCACTTCAGGAAAAAAAAACAACTCTGTTTCTATGTTCCCTTTTCTGTGCCGTATATCTGATACATATATCTGACCAGTGGGCTTAGGTGGCAGTTTTATACAGACTCTCCAATAGCACAAATAAAAGAGTTGTCCCCAAGAAACAGAGAGCTCGGGTTCTTGCTAAAGGTCAAGGAGATGAGATGACAGCTACTGGCAACACTCACCTGTCTCAAACACACATAACTCAGTCAAGAACAGACGACTTCATTATTAAGAGTTTATCCTGAAGTCTGCTGTGTACATGATTATGTCTGTGTCACAGAGTGTCATTTATAGTAA
The DNA here is from genome assembly GCA_032362345.1 of Sandelia bainsii. Lineage (NCBI taxonomy): Eukaryota > Metazoa > Chordata > Actinopteri > Anabantiformes > Anabantidae > Sandelia > Sandelia bainsii. The sequence continues at coordinate 20,236,321 of JAUMHL010000005.1, forward strand.
CAGCATGTGTGTTATATTTTGACTTTATTATCTGCTTGCTGCCAATTATGATCTAAAAACCTTTAGATGACAAACATGTTGCCTATCTCAGTTCACTAACTGGCTTTAGTCCGTTCTCCCCACTTATCACCTCCACTTTGTTTTCTTACCTCCTTCTGGATGGTCAGCTTCATTTTAATCCTTTTAGAGTGTGGTTCTGTCCACAGGAAGCCAGCATCGATAAGACGAACCTGTGAGCAGAGAAGCAGCAGAAACCACAATTGAATATTCTAAAATACTATGGTGCACTCCTTTACGGCAAGTTGAACCATGGGGTGGGCACAATATTATAATGATCCAATACATAATAAAAGGCCTGAGGCCCTTAAGACAAAATAATTAAATAATTAATAGAGAAAATAATCAATTGATAATGAAATTAATCACTAATTGCTGTTTAAAGCTATTTTTGAGGCCACTGTTCCCTATATTGTATTATTAGAAAATGCTAAATTAATTTTTTATTGAAATTATATTAATTCTACACATGGATGTTTATTCCACTGCCCTCCCTCCACAACATACGATTATGCAATGAAATTACTTATTTCACAGTTAGCCTGTACTTTTTAATAAATAAATAAAATGAGAATAGAATTAAAGTGATTAATAAAGAGGATTAGTAACAAGATTGAACAGAAAAGTAGATGTTCATGCACACTTTTTGCACCTTTTTTCTAAGTGCAAACAAACTATCATCTTTTGTGACGTTTAGTAAGAATCACACTCACTTTGGTCATAGAGCTCTTAATTTTTTTCAGGCAAAGCGCCAGCAGCTCCCTTGACTCCAGAGCACACTGCACCCAGGTGGCTGGAGGCTGCAGGTACCTGCATGACAGATGAGGACCAACATTCAAGCCTCAAATCAAAACAAAAATTCTCAAGAAAACTTTTTGTATCTGTAAATGCTTCCTAGAGAAAAACAATGATACAATCTGTGTATCACAATTTTAAAAACTATATCACTGATTTGTACTTACAAAAGAAATCCTAAACAAACCTTTCACACTGCTTGCAGAAGTGAACTGTGACTTGCTTGGGGATTCCCTCTGAGATGTCTACCTGAGTACGCAGGCAGGCTACACACATGTTGGCTGGGTTGGGAGGTATAGGGACACCACAGGTACAGCACAGGCTGTGCAGGAGAGAAACATTAGTAAACATCAGTGAAATAAACAGATTATGTGAGATTTCACACATCCAGTCTGACAGAAAACGTGTGCGCTTTAGAGAACTCCAGCTTTCTAAAAAATATAGGTTTCAATGTACTTTAGTTTTCTATGCAACTGAACAGTTCTGTAGAGCAGTAAAGTTGAAATCACAGGTTGCGTTACAATGCAGTTGAGAACCTTCACAATCTAGCATGCAAACACTAACTTTACAAGTGACCAAATCCATGTAGCTTTATCATTCAGGGGTCATTTTCACTTGGTGTGATTGTGTCATGAATGTGAACTGCCCTCAAAGCCCTTTCTGTTGATGTAGTTCAGTCACTGGCTGTTTCTTAGTAAATGGTGCCCTCAGCAGCTTTGTAAACAGAGGATCAGGAGGAACTCTTAGTAAAGTAAACTTCACCTGCAGCGATTAATTTTTGATCATTTTCCAAATCAGTTGTTTCATCAGCAATACAATCTTGAAAAACAATAATGTTTACTGTGAATATTAACAGATCCCTTGTGTATTCAAAGACATTATCATTCTGTACCACAACTAGCATGTCATTCTTTGTAATCGCTATAGAGATGACATTTCAGCTTCCATATCGGTCATTGAGGAAAACGTGTAAGCAACATTTCTCATACTGACACAACAAATACAGTTAATACTAACGAAGCCCTAGTATTGTGTGTAATGGCTTGGTGGTAACGTCATGGCTTACTAGCACACCTAAAGGAGCAATCATAATAATGTTTCTTATTACAGATTTGTCCTTCTACAATGTGAAAATGTCCACCTTGACAAGAGAATATAATGTGTCAGGATTCTGACAATACAGATTTAAGACCCATTTATATATTTTACTTACATATTTCCCTGGCTGCTTGTGGCAGGAGCTTGTATGTACTCCATTCTTCTCAACTTCACAGGTCAGTGTATGTCAGTCAATCTCTGTGTAGTCCAATGATCTCTGAGAACAGAAACATGACACCTTTAATTGCCCCTGTCAAAGTTAAACAACCCAGACAGTAGTATGGCTGGAATAGCCAACGTTATGTTGTGGCGATAACAAACCTTATTTCTATCAAGAGGCAAATAACAGTATTACTTCTCGTTGTTTTATACGTGTAGAATCAGCAACAGACAGATAAGAAACACTCGTAGATAACTGAAAACATGCAGTGCATGATCTGTAGTTCACTCTGCTAGCTGTAGCTCTGGATTCAGACAGTTAGCATTAAAGGCTAAATTGCCAATTTTGATGGGTGATTCTAAAAGATATTCGAAGAAAAACAAGCACAAAACATCAGCCGAAGTTATTTGGCTAGTACAATTCGCCCAGAAAGTGACAATAAAACGCACCGAAGTTACACTGATGCGAAAAGCACCACACTCCAAAAATTAAAGTCCTCCACGTTTTCCCCACCGAGGACCGAGGGAGGCTCAGTGACGTCACGCCGACGTCAAGGACCCCGATGCTGCCTTTGTTTGCCTGAATAGATTTCCTTCAAAATACATTTGACATTAACTTATTGTTATAGCCAGTCCACAGCATCGAGAAATACTATGCATAGAGCTGCTGAAAAACAAGATTAAAGATACTAAAAGTAAGCATTATACTGTAGGCTTGTACCCTACATCTTTTTCAATCCCTTTTTATCTTTTATATTTTTCTCTTTTCCTTTTTTTATGTTTTGTTTTGTCTTGTTTCTTTCGTTTAATTTTCCTCTGTGCTATATGTGGTGTGTTTAGTACTATATAAATAAAGTTTAGTTATTATGACTTATTTATGTCTGAAATTCTTCCTTGTTGTAGCATAACGTGAATAGGTTATGCAAAATGTATTAGGCTACTCTATATGACTATTTGCAGTCCAGGCTATGTCAGCAAGTGAACAAGACAGTATTTATCTTTGTCTAAATAATTATATTTCCAGTCTTCACATAATTTTAGCATTATTATTAATAATAATATAAGTTATGTTTGTGTTAAGAGTGTATTTAGTAGTATATTAGTAGTAATGTAACACAGTCAGTGGTGTTCAAACGTTTTTACCACTCATAATTCAACACACAGATCATCAACTTCAACAAATCTGACCTGTATTTATTTTCCTACAAATCAAGTCCATATTAAATAGTTTGGGGGTCCTGGGTAAAAATGAACTGCGGACACCTTGGTTCATCACAATTTCTGTGCAAGAGATATAGCAACAGTTGAAATGAAGAGGGTTTTAAGAATATTTATTGACACAATCACCTTCAAGAGAAGGTCTCAAGGTTCCCATAATAAAAACCCACCTACACCTAGGGCTTGTGAGCATGTCTGAAGTCCCAGAGCAGTTGAACTTTTTGTGCAGCTGGTAATCCAGCGTTCACTTATGGGATTGTTTATGAGATCAGTCAGTTGTTATAATGAAATTGCCAAAGTTAGACCTTCAGGATTTAATATTTATAATTAGTCATTCTACAGCCCTGTGCGCACCTGTAGTGTGCCAGCTCTCTGGGTGCCTTCAGATGCTGTCAGGAATATCTCCCGTCTAACAAGCACATATTTACAAATTAGTAAATGAGCAGCAACAGGAAACAGGGGAATTGACTACTTTAGGTTAGCTAAAGTAGATATAATTTTATTTACTGGTAGGAGTGGAGTTCAATATTATCATTTACCAATTTTGAGTGAAAACATGCACTGGCAAGTAACAGTCATTATTGGATTTTTACACTGCAATTAAAAACAAAACACAGAAAACATTTTCCTCATTCATCATAAACCACCTAAAACTTCAAAGATTAAAACTACTATTTCCTACTCCGTCCAGAAAGTCAGTAATTTAACTTTACTGCCAACAGCAATCACCCTGCACAAAAACTATATTCTGAGAGAGAGAGAGAGAGCTCTGCTCCTACAGTTTAACCATCTGTTGTGGGACAGACTTTATTTTTCATTGTAACACAACTGATCCTCAATTCATTCAACTGCAACATGCAGAGTAGTATTTTTGGTTTTCTGTAGATTGTTCAAGTGCAGCATGTTCCAGTCTCTGTTAGATGTGTTCCTGGTTCTGTTCTAGATGTGTTTTGATGTGTATTTTTCCTTTATTACTCTTTTTTATCTTGTATATTTTCTGTAATGCTCTGTAATTTTCTTCTTCAATTGCTAGTGCAACACCAAAATTTCTATCTATCTATCTATCTATCTATCTATCTATCTATCTATCTATCTATCTATCTATCTATCTATCTATCTTACTGTATATTTGACTCTTCCTCCATAGGGAGAATGACCTGTCATTTTGAGGTTAAATTAGTGTGGCCAAATGGCCAAACAAAAACAGCTTTTCTTACAGACTGTTAGTCTATACTTGTCTTGAGAAAGTGAAGGTTATTCTCTATGAGATTTAGTCAAGACATAAAGGTGTACCCTATAGTTTCTGAGACAAGCTGCAACTGAATCCAATAAGAACAGAAGATGCAGTGAAAGACTCAAGTGCACATCTGTCCACAAAGACAAGTGCTTATGAATGTCCTCCTTGAGAAACAGGTGCCTCACTGCTCTTGAATTGGCTGCATTGTTGAATAAAACAACAGAGAAAACAGTGTGCACAGACACTGTGTAGACTCATGGGCAGTGTTGCCAAGAAAAAAAACATATTACTACCTACTATACCCCTCGTAATGTTCCCCCGATTGCCAACACCTTGTGCCCTCTGGGGTCAAAAATGACCTGGTCTGGGGTTATTTTGACCAAAAGGACAACATAAGAGATACTAAGGTTGAAGAAAAGGACGCAGAGGGCCAAGGTGCACAAACAGTGGACATTGATGACTGGAACCAAGTCTTGTGGACTGATGAGTCCAAGTTTGAGGTGTCTGGATCCAAGCAAAGAATATGCATTACAGAGGTTACACAGATCTCATGGAAAGATTACACCTGTCTAACACCATCAGTGAAGCATGGAGGTGGAAATGTGAGAATCTCTGGATGCTTTGGCAGTGGGATAGTGGGCGATGTGATAGGTGGCTGCATTGTGTGCAACGCATCCTCAATTGGCATGGATGCCACTCCATACTGACGACGCATGCTAATCCCTCTAGGCCACAACTGACAGAGGATAACTTTATTTTTCAGCAAGACAATGACTCCTAGCATTGTTCCAGGTCGTGTAGGAACTATTTAGAGAAGAGGGTATCAGCTGGAATACTCTTTGTGAAGGCTTGGCCAACGCAATCACCAGATCTGAACCCCATCCAGCTGGTGTGGGAGAAGCTGCACGGAAGAGTTTAGGAACAGTGCATGGTGTTAACAGATTAACAATGTCAGATATTACATTTTTAATCAGAATCAAACCACTGATCTACTTTCACTTACTTTGTGTAAGCCTACACTTGCTCATAACAGTCTACTTCGGTGGGGTGTGCTACATTTAGAATCATACTTAGACTAGGTAGGCTTTTGACAACATGCTTTTTACTTGGAGTACTTTTATTTGCTGTACTGCTACTTTTACCTAGGCAAATATTTTGAATAGTTCCTCCGCCACTGGGTCCTTCGATTACCCAGCAGCCTCCTGTGATTCTGTGGGCAGCACACTGATTTCTTCGTATGTATATTACGAGGTGCACATGAAGGCAGCATCACCGTTTAGTCAGTCAGCGGCGGGGAGTCGCAGCCAGTGTGGCAGCTGGGAATGTGAGGGTTTCAAAACAGAGCGCTATTTTGAGGACCGGGAACAGTAGCAGGGCTGGTCGGGGAAAGGCTCTGCCCACAGCCCCGCTGTAGCCAACACTGTGGCTTAATTTGAAGTCCAAGACGGACGAGCTGCGTTTTCTCTCCGGCGGTGTCGGACCACATCGGTTGGTCAACGGACAGCCGTTGGTGGCTCACTGCGGGGCTGCTTGCTGGTGTGAAGCAGCCGGAGCGCCGTGCTTGTTTACCGGGGTCTGCGTACCTACGCCAGCACCTTACCTCCGGTTATAAATGCAGTGAAGTATCACCCGTGAAGTCGGCATAATCTTGATGTTTTCCAGTGTTACATATACCAGTTTCGCCGCTGCCAAACCACTCACGCCAGCGACGATGGACTGAAATCAGCGGCGGGGGCGAGCGACACACAACCTGCCGCGATTTCCTGCAAGTGAATAAGTAAATGATAGACGATACGATGACCCTGCTGTCTCTGCTAGGTCGGATCATGCGTTATTTTCTGCTCAGACCGGAGACCTTGTTCCTGCTGTGTATCAGCCTGGCTCTGTGGAGCTACTTCTTCCACACGGACGAAGTGAAGACCATCGTCAAGTCCAGCCGGGATGCGGTTAAGATGGTCAAGGGGAAAGTGGCGGAGATGATGCAGAACGAGCGGTTCGGCGGACTGGACGTCCTGGACGCGGAGTTCTCCAAGACCTGGGAGTTCAAGAGCAACAGTGTGGCTGTGTACTCCATCCAAGGACGGCGAGACCACATGGAGGACCGGTTCGAGGTGCTGACCGACATCGTCAACAAGAGTCACCCGTCTATATTTGGGATTTTTGATGGCCACGGAGGAGAGGTGAGGATAAGAAAGGGGAAGGTGTCGCTTTTGCCTGTGTTTGTGTGTTGTTCCCTCACTCAGTCCACATTACTCTGTGGGCCCCAAAACGAGCTACTGTGGGGCCCTTTGTGAATCTCAAGTCTGTTTTAATTTCTGATGTCAAAACTATAGTCAAATGTTTATTAAAGCTGCAAGTGAGACAAAGTGAGAGTCTTCTCTACTTCGGCTGCAAATTTTTCCTCAACATATTCTAACTTGTACTTTCTTATTCTTTTAGAAGAGCTACTTTATTTTTACATAAATCATTGACTTTATCAAATGTTAAACATTATTTCAAATGTGCAGCAGATGTCAGCATTAGAGTTGAGTTACAGCTGATGAAGAAGTGATGACAGTATGTATGTGAAGTATTATTTATCTCTTTTATATATTTCATTACCTGGATATTATTTATTATATCTGCATATTTTAAGTTTTAAGTTAAATTAGCAGCAACAATGTGACACACAGTAATCCTGGTGCTTTCAAGGCACCTGGAGGAAACTGGAAACCCACCTTTTGGCATTTCTCATTGAGTACTGGTGGATAGGGAGCCCATAAGTTCTTGCAGCAGCCTTGCACACGTGCACACTCACACTAATCCACACAAACATTTTTCTTCCAAATTGCAACAGAGCTGCATCTTGGTCTACAGTATTTAAACCTTAAAATCATGCCAAAATATAAATATCCATCTTTCAGAATAACATTTTTAGGATGCAGACAGTGTAGTCCCCACGGTCTAACGCGATTATAGCTGGAAGGAGGAAGATGAAGTCAAATTGGTGTGCCTCAGATGCATACATGCCGCTACATGAGCTCAGTATGAGCAAAGAATAACTGAATTGGGTCAATGATTGCTGATCTGCTTGTCACCATCCACCATCTATCCTCAGTTGACACTTGTTGGCAGCTAAGCTTGCATGACACTAACTAATGTTGTCGTTCAACACAAGCACATGAATGTGGGTGTGCGTTGATGGCAGCAAGGGAACAGCTTTACAAAGCAACTCTCAAGAAGATCCTTTAAAAAAAAAGTTGTCAGTTGAAGGGACAAAGAGCATTTGAGATGACGTCATAGTTATGTACATGAAAACACAGATTTATTATGAGGTCGTGGCATGTTTGAACACTGGCATTGTTTCTTGGGGTTTCAGCCATGACCTCAGCTGACAGTATACTATTGGTACAACAGAGCCGCATAGAAACAAAGCGTTCACACTCTAAGTGACATGGCATCCTGTTTTCTCCCTTCTCGTCTCGTAGATTAAACATTACACACATTTTCATCAGCGTTGTAGTAGCCGTTTTGAGCCTGACAGCAACTGTCTTCCTTCGGAGTTTGACTCAGATTGAGGCTGAACGATAACATGCTAAAAATAGGTAGCCAAAGGCATAGAGGATAGCTGTTCTTTTAGGGGAAATTAAATTTTAGGCAGCAATGCTGACTGCTGCAGCTTTTGACCAAAAGTGGTCATTGGATTGTTTTTCCCTGCAGCCGTTCTCCCCCCGTGCTTCTTCTCTCGGTGGAGTTCCTTTTTTGAGACCAGTGACCTAACCTACAGTATGAGCCCTGCTGTATCTACCACACATATGGTTAAGATACTCTGATAAATAAGTAGTGAATATGAGATATGTACAGTATATATGTGGCAGAAAAAGGAGAAAACAAGTGGGAGAGCATCAAAGATGAGAGTAAGAGCAAGAAGAGAAGGTTCAGATTTGCCCACATGTAGGCGAGAGTCTGTTTAATCACTGCATGTCCATGGGCAGCAATTTCAGTCTGTTTTCATTCCCACATTCTCTTTTGAAGTGTGTGAAATGGTTGCCAGACAGCAGTATTCAGAAACAACTTCCCCTGGTTACAGAATTTAGATTTTTTTTTTTTTTTAGCCAGAGGGCATTGAATAAAGCGGAGAGATGCTGTGTGGCCCAAGGCGACACCAGGAATACTGGCTGCCTCAGCTGGCTAGTTAGTGAGGTGTCTGTCACCTTCATTTGTTCGCATACACACACTCTGCTCATCTAAACCACATACAGTTTCTAATATTCGGACCCCTTCACTTTTTCCACATTTTGCTGCATTGATTAATTGCAGTGAAGAAAAAATGGGGGAAAAAATGCGGTGTTTTCCCAATTCATCTATATGCAATAACCCATTCAAGGATGACAATGTGAAAGCATATTTTCAGAATTTTATGCTAATTTATTAAGAAACAAAAACGGAATTCACTCATTTATTCACACACCTAATTCAATAATGTGTTTAAGTCCTTCTACACAGCCCTGTGTATACAGTTAGGCCCGTAAGCATCTGCACAGTGACAGAGGTTTTATGATTTTGTCTTTATGCACCACCACAGTGGATTTGAAATAAAACAATCAAGATGTGATCAAAGTGTAGACTTTTAGCCTTATTTTAAGAGGTTTCACATAAGTATTAGGATACGGCCATTTTAAGCAAAGCACCACTCTCAGGGGCTCAATAATATTTGGATAAAGTGACTTAATTGTAAATGTAACCATAATTTTATAAACTTGGATGAAAATCCTTTGCAGTCAATGACTGCCTGAAGTCTGGAGCCATGGACATCACGGAACTCTGAGTTTCCTCCCTGGAGATGCTTTGCCAGGCCTTCACTGCAGCCACCTTTCTTTCGCTGCTTGTTTGTTTGGTCTTTCTGCCTTCAGGTTCGTCTTTGGTTACTGAAAAGCTGCTCTGTTGGGTTGAGATCAGGTGACTGACTTGGCCATTGAAGATTACTCCATTTCTTATATAGCCCTGTACACCTCAGAATTCATCTGGCTACTTCTGTCAGCAGTCACATCATCAATAAACACCAGTGAGCTCGTTCCACTGGCAGCCGTACATAACAATGCCATAACACTGCATTGTATAAAGTCTTTGGACTTTATATTAGTAGCTTCTGGCAGGTTATCCAATCTCTATAAAGAGGACTCTGAAGCTCTGTTAGAATGACCCTTGGGTTCTTATTCACCTTTACTGTTGGCTGTAACAGTTTTCTAAAGCCATACGTGATATCTTCAAATTGCTTGTTTTAATTTTGATAGTGACATTAAAAAACAAAGAAACACAGCACATTCTTTGCTTTAACAATGTCGTAATTGATTACCAAAAAGCTGACTGTTAACCAACTCAACTTTGCGTCACCATTTTACCTCTTAAGCTTGAGAAAGAATTGCTTCTCTTCCTTTTAGCACTACCTTCCATTATTGTGTCAATGGAAGCTGCGAATGGAGCTTTTGAAAGCTAGAAACCCCAGTATCTAAAAGCATAATCACTGTATGTTTAATACTGACCAACAAAGCAGTCACATCTATGAAAATGATGTAGGTAATGGATATTGTCTGCTATGTATAAAACACACGTCTATGTCTTTAATATTAGATAATAGGGTAGCTACACTTTTAGACATTTAAAGAAATATGCTTATTTGCTTTCTTTCCAAGAATTAGATGGGGGTGTGGATATCAATTTTATGTCTGTCTGAATTAACTGTACAGCAAGAGCCAGGAGGCAGTTAGCTTAGCTAAGCATAAAGACTACACACAGGGGCCAAGAGGTAGTCTGGCTACAAAATTCACCTAACAACACTAGTTTATATTTCTATGTTTAATTCTTACAAAAAACAAAATGCATAAATATTATTTGCGGTTCTGGCAAGTATTACTTGGTGTAACTGTTAAAATGTATGTGTTAAAGCTACAGTATGCAACTTTAGGCAGTTAAGATAGTGGTATCATATTCAAACTGAATATATAAGCTAAGCTCATCTCCACCTGGCTCTTGCTGCATACAAACAATCAGTTTACTAGCAGATAAATCAATAGTAAGTGCTAGATAACGTGCGCATCCTTCTAGCACCTATCCATATTCCTCTTCTCTGCACTGCTCACACATAAAAACGCATTCAATTTTCAAAGTGTTTAAAATCAGTGTTTAATGTCAACATACCAACTGCAATTTCATATGAGATGATAGCTCAATGAGGGGATTTATCTGTCACTGAAGATTGATTTTTAGCTGACACATGGGAATAGCTTCATGAAAGTGATAACCATGGGCTCTCAATCACCTACATCATGGGAACATGAGACACTTGTTTCTTCCTGGCATGTGGAGAGTCAGTCACTCTCTGCTCCTCCCTGCATCTTTGTCTCGATGTGTCTTTGGGAACTGCAGAATTACCTTGACTGTAGAACAGTCGCTACGAGCCTGTTTAAATTGAGTACAGGTGCTGTTTTCTGTCTTTATGCTATTCTTTTAGCTTTTTGTTCTGCTGACTGACTGTTTTTTTTCTTTCCAACACAGCTCACTCTTTCATGTAGTTTCGATCAGTGGTGTTTGTTCATGAGTAGCTTGTGATAGATATGGTCTGTAACCGTGAAGGAGGAAGAGTAAGGAAGCAGAAAAAACACGCCACAGGGACAATGGCTATTGTTTGAAAGATCCTCTTTGTCTTTACTCAGCTCTTAGCTTGTCCTTAGTTCACCTTCACTTGTCATTTCATCTTCAGCTTCATTATGTATTCCTTGAATTACAGCATAGAGAGGACTTTTGATAGTAATTGAAGCAGTCATGTGGTATAGTTCATCTTCTTCTCAGGACATTTTATAATCTTTGATTATAAAATCTTTGAAGCATTTTAATGTGTTTAGTGCATGTTTGGGGTTTACTCCAGATGAAGAAGATTGGCTTATGTAGTTTAAATACTAATAAATGTAAATACCTCCTGTGCTCCTCTCACTGGAGAGATGAAAGAAAGAGCCGGCACGTGACTAATTGCACTGTTGGCATTACAGGATTAGAGGGAGCAAACGAAGAGAGGGAGTGTGGGAAGACCAAGGACAGCAATGTGTGCCTGAGTGTATGAATATTTATGTGTGTATCGCAGTTTTGCACAAGAAGATACACTGCTTCTCCTTCATGGATGTTCATGAGGAGATGAGAGGGGCACGGATCTACAGCTGAAATGGCAAATGCCTATCAGAACTAGACACCTGCTTCACACTGTTTTGCATCATGTCTTCAATAAGTGCCCTCAGCAATTTGTAGAATAGATTTACCTGGCACTCAGTTTAGTAGAAATATTACCTGAATAAATTAAACTGAAGACTATTGTAGCTGTTAAGTTGTGGATTATAACTGTTTAATATTAAAAATGAATTACGTGACTAACTGATATGTGAATGTTTTTTTCACAGTAAATTCACTCAGTCAGCAGTATTGCTTTCAAGTATTAAAGAAAATCCACTGTGCACTACCTAACCTAAACAATAACCAGACATAGGTATCCTCTAGCTAGTGAGTAGAGTGAAGTATTCATCAGCTAAAGAGCCATTTTTTTCTGTCAGGAGTTGGAGACCAAATTAGAGTTAAAAGGTGTTAATAGCAAACTTACTTTCAGCATTTGGAGAAGCAATTCCAAAGACATGCTACTGTTGCTCCATAACTGCTGCATGTGTTAAAAGCAAATCAAACAATAAATAAGTAAATCCAGCTGTGGATTTGACCCTTTTATGGCTATCTAACTGTGACATGTCTGTGACTGGTAATTTTGCATATAATGAATAGGTAAACTGTCCATTTACCATTAGAATCAGGGTGTAGCATCAGCAGCAGAGCTTCAGTCATGAAGCTCTGAAGGACCAGAATGAGTTTCTCCAGCAGAGGAACTCATCTAATGAGGACGAGTAAAGTTACTCATTATTGTAATCCTCCTGTAGTCACATCTATCACAAGCTGACTCGGCCCTTCCTTAAAGTCAAGTGAAGCAGAAAGTGGAAAGCGCGCGAGAGGTCATGTTGTGCTGGAAAATACTTGTGCAGCAGAGAAGAGATCGGAGATCTGGAAGGCTGTGCCCAGAAGTCTTCCGACCATTCAGTAAATTGTCCCTGGTGGTGAGGCTTGTTTTCCTTGTAGTGAAAAGGCTGTCAGGGAGCGACTTACGAGTAGACACACAGAGTCAGGCACAGCAAATACATGGAGAAATGAGGCTGATACTTGTCAAGCAACCTAAATGTTGATCCCTGAAGTAAACAAAATAATCTCTTTTTCATAAAGTAAATGTGAGGAAATCCTCAAACTGTAATAGTGTGTTTTAGCATGTTAAAATCATATCCTCTATTTAGTAGGTTAATAAGAACATGCAGTTCTCAGGGTTGATGTGTGTGTGTGTGCGCCTGTGTGACAGCATTGTGTGTGAGTTTGCCAACAGCATGTAGCGCTAGATAAGAGTGCCTTCTTCAGCCTCAGCGTGCCGTCCTTCGCTGCTGGCAGTAGCTGGTCAATAATTTAACAGCCTCTCTGTCAAACACTTCTGCTAAAACCCCCCCTGACTAAATATAAACCCACCTTCAAGCCGAGGAAAGCCACAAGGTCATTGTTCACCCACACACACACACAAACACCACATCACATACCACTGTGTGGAGTTTTGTAGGAGGAGGTCTTGAAGTTGTTTGTGAACTTGGAGCTTTATGGTGTTTTGCTTTTCTTTGTCCTCCTCCCCTTCGCCCACTGCTTTCCCAGTGGGAGCTAGTCTGAGGTGACATGGGGCTGCAGGTTAGGTTTGGTAATAGAGCTGTTGCTTTTGGTTGCCAAACCCTCCACCCCAACTTCCCCTTCTTTGTCACCCTCCTCACCCTGTTTTCCCTTTTCACCTATTCCCCCCAACTCTCTTAGGGGTTTGGCAGTGAATGAATGGGTCAGAAAAACCTAATCTCCAAGGCCATGTCAAACTGATGCCCCACCATTACATCACCTAATTTGACCACACTGTGTGCACACTGGCCTTGGCTGCTTGCCACACCGAGTCACTCGATGTGGTGCAACATACACTTCCTCATGTGACGTGTTCCCTGTTTGAAAGAGGAGTTAGGCGGTCGCGTTGGAACTAAACCATTTTTAAAATCTACTGCTATATATTGCAAAGCTGCAACTCTGACTCTGAATGCATAAAGCTCGCCTACAGCAGTACTATATTTGTTCATACGAAGCAGTCTTAGTGGATAGAGTCTTATGTCTGTTTTGAGCTGTAGCTGATTAGCAGCCTCTAAATCTAATCACATGGCTGGAGTCGACTCGGCTCCTCAGTCTAATCTACACTTTTTTTTTCCCACTTCACATGGCATTTTTCACGTAGGCAGAAAATGCTGAAGTGAAAGAATGCTTTCGCATTAACATCTACAATTGGAATCCAACTACACGATGCTAAGTCAGTATGCGAGCACTGGCTCCACAATTGTTTGTTTGTCAGTGTGTGATTGAGAAAATAGATGAGTTAGTTGGAGTTTGCCTGCTTGCTGTCTTGGCAGTGCAGGACAGCAGGAGAAGAATGTTGGCTGAGAGAGGGTAGCAAGTTGCAGCTGTCCAGCATTAGCGACATTGGTGTGATTGTGTGCACAAAGAGACTGGGCTGTGATTTTGTTTGACGCTCACAGTTGTGGCTCTTCCTCTCTTCACACAGGCCAGATGGGCCTGTGGCTAGGGCAGGTGCATCCTGGTAAATAGAAACAGGCCTCCTGGTTGTGTTTGTCTGCCACTATCACTTTTAAGTTGATGTGCTGGGGGGGGGGGGGGGGGGGGGGGGGGGGGGGGGGGGGGGGGGGGGGGGGGGGGGGGGGGGGGGGGGGGGGGGG
>JAUMHL010000005.1:20250847-20261457 GCA_032362345.1 Sandelia bainsii
TTTTAAGTTGTGGGGCAACCCCCCCCCCCCCCCCCCCCCTTTGTATGAAGTTTTTAACTTTTTATAGCTTGTTTTTCAAATGTAGAATGGGTTTTCTTTGAATATTTGATTCTGCATGTGTGAGCCTGACTGGTCCGTGCCGGTCTGCTGCACACATGTGCCGCAGAGCCTTCCAGACATCGATCCATCCAGATGAGAGGAATGCAGCTGATACAAATGTTTGCTATTTGCACATGGTTCCATTCACTGGAAGAACTGTGAACCATAAACCTTTAAATCCACTCTGCGGTGAACCAGTCCGGAGCCAAGTTGTCTTTAATTTACCCTGTTACGAAGGCTCACAGGATAAATAACGGGAACAGATTCCAGAGCATGTCATTAATTTATGCTTCTGATTAAAATTGGGAAATGCCATGTTCTGTTGATAATGGCCCGAGATTTACGACCCTTAGTCATAGATTTACGACCACTTGTTTTCATCTGTGGTTCCTTATGTTTTTTATAGGGCACTCACTGAGAAGGGTGGTACAGGGACAATCTAAGATACTGGTGAGTCTCTCTTGTGAACCACCACCTGTGTAAAGGTTAGATGGAGGTGTGACCTAAGGAGAAAACAAATGAAGGGAGAATGAGAAAGAAGAAATAGAGTAAAGGGGGGGGAAAAAAAACTCAGTTTGCAAAGAGATTGAATATGAAGCCCACATATATCCGAGTATCTGAAATGAATAAACTGGATCTTCCGAAGGGATTTAAAGTTGAGTCCAATCTGGCCTTTTGTTTGTAATCCTGAAGCATGTCAACAGTGGCTAAAAGCCACAACTAGCAAACTGAGTGTAAACCCTGCACTTAACCACGTTCCAGTCGGAGATAGGCGGACTACTGGCTGCCAAAGTTTAATGTTTCAGGCCTCCGGGGGTATTGTTGGCCTCGTTCTGAAAATCAGAAATGAGCTGTACTCTTGCTCTGACCTAGTGACATAACTTCTCTTATACACATTTTTCCTGTTATTCCAAGCTTTACGCTAACTCCAGCACATCTGTCACATTTTAAGTGATCACTGTATTGCATTGCAAGTCTGAGCAGCATTTAATGCAGGCGTCGAATTAAAACATACAATCTGACAAGATGATATATACATAAAACTGAATTAAAATCTGAATTGAATAGAATGATAGTAAATCTTTTTTAAAACCTTTTTTTATAATTAAACAAAGGGCTATGTTTTAATGCAATAACCATGCAGCATACAAAACATTAATTTTGTGCATCTATAAAATTATTTAGTTAATTAATGTGTTATCAAAATACTATTACACCAAAAATTTCAGCTGTTTCTGATACTTCACAAACACTTGGTAAATACTTGGCCTGGTTTGTTTAATGGTAGCTCCTCGATATGTTTGTGTTTGCACATGAGCAAGGGTCATGGGCTGATGCAGGCTTAGAGACGATGGGAAGTTTCGAGCCACATAAGCAGGGTTGGTAATTGATTATTGTGGTGCAGGGGAAGCTTACGGTGATGTGAGCTAATGTTAATAGCTCAAGGCTCTTAGGATCCCTGCTCTTTTCCTGAGAGCATCTTTAACTTGAGGCTAAAAGGGGTAGAAGAGACAGCGGGGCAGATTAGATTTGCAGTAATCCCACTGGGAAGACTGGGACTATACATTCTCTCCATGGATTTAGTTTCTATTTTTCCATCATCCCTCTCTCACTCATATGCATGTATTTTCTTCCCTAATTTACTCTTCTTTTCTCTCCACTTTCCTGTCCTGTTGGACCTTTTGATATTTCTTGTCTCTAGTGTGTATGTTTACACTTCCAGTCCCTGCAAGTGTTTGTTATCTCGAGAAGTCTACATGTTGCCCTCTTCCTGAGTTGATTTAATGAGCTTATCTAGCAGTAGAACTGGCAGCTACACTGACGACTGCTCAGAGGAGGAGAGATTCTTTATTGAGAGTGAGTGGAGAGAGAAGTGCCCTCAGTCTGGACAGGAGAGAGGAGGACAGTGGTAGAAATGAGAGGAGGAGAGGGATTGACCTAGCAGCCAATAAATAAAAATGCTACAAGCTTACAGAAGTGACGATAGTGGAAGAGGCAGCTTAAAGCTGATGTCTGGAGGTGGAGAAAAGGTGGGGAATAAGTAATTTCTTTCAGAGGAGATGGGGATAAAAAAAAATGGATGCTGAGAGGCAGTACTTGCCCATAGACCAAAGATTTTTCCAGGCCAGCAGCATCATGCATATTAGTCGAAAAGCACCAATTTAGTGCAGGTTTTGAGGCTTAAAGAGTCTGTGTGAAGAGGTGACAGATAGAAGCTTGTCATACTGTAACTGTAAAACAAGCTGTGAGTTGGTGTAGGAAGTGCCAGTGGAGATTTTTCATCTTTTGATCATAAGTCTGTCAAACTGAAGGCCAAGGCACCACAGGGCAGTTCTTCCCCTGAGAGAGCATGACATACTTTTCCACCTCTGTTTTTCATCTCCTCTTCACTTCCCTTCTCTCACACGCTTTCTGTTTCTGCTGACCTTTTCTCTCTTTTTCTCTTTTTCTCTCTCACCTCCTTTTCCACTCCCCTTCCTCACACCTTAACCCCACCCCGCTCCACACACACACACACACACACACACACACACACACTTTGGTGTCTTTTGTCCTTGGAAATCAAAATCTGTCATTCACCCTGAGTGTGTCCAAGTTAGTATTGTAAAGGTGGTACAATTGCAAGTGTGTGTGTGTGTGTGTGTAAAGAAGTGCTGTGAAGGACAAAGATTCCTCCTTTGGATCACACATCAGATTAGTCTACATACTTTTTAGAGATATTACATTTTTGTTGGATGTTACTGACTGTTCTTAATATGGTAAAATATTTATAGTAAGCTTACTGTCCCTATATAGCAGAACTTTGTCTTTTTGCCAGAGGTGTCTGGATATGGCAGTAGTTTCTTTTTTACAGTAGTATAAGCTTTTCTGTTTTCCCTGTTCCTTTTCTTCATGTCTTCTGTGACCTTTTGCTCTATTAGCTTAAATATATCTCCACCTCGCTATATCCATTTCCCTCTTCTCTTTTTTTTTTTTTTTTTTTTTTTTTTGCCTGTCTCCCTCTTTTTTTTTTCCCTCCCTCCACTCCCTCACCCGTACCCGGAGAGTCACCTTATCTCTCTGCAGTCTGTCTGACTTATTTATCACTGCTCTGAAATATTAAAGAGTCTGCTGCCTCCAGCCCTGAGGGAAGTCCACAACTTTTACTTACAACACACACACACGCGCGCAAACACATACACATACAACTTAAATCAAAATGTCTTCTGAAGATGCCACACACCCTGCAGCTCTGTGCACAAGCTACAGATCATTTTATAGGCTTCTCTTGGTTTTCACAGACTGACGGGCCTTGACAAATTCTGCTCCTTTGGGACAGTGTAGATGCATGTATACTGTCAGAATGACTGTTGATACACACTGCACTGTATATATAAGTGACTGTCAGTCAGCAGTATACATGTCTACAAGACACTAGTTAACATTGTTTGATCTTACCAGAACAAGAGACTTGTCAGTGGGGTATTTCTCAACTAATGTCACTTTTTGTGAGTGCAACCTAGTGCAACACTACAAATATCTCTCAGGAGAGACTGATAATGTGTGCTGTTATCTTCATATCTATACAGCCTTCCTGCATGGTCATTCCCACTCCTTTTAGTGTATAATAATTAATTTCACTCCTTTAGTGTTAGTATTGAATTTGAAAATTGGTTTTGTTGATTAGATATAAAAGAGTTCTCAATTTTATGTTTGAATTTTCAGAGACATTTTCAAAGTTCAGAGACTGACTCATTTATTACTTGATTGGTCCAGCATCAGTCTAAATATCTCCTCTTTTCTTTCTTAATGAATGGTGTTCCCAAACCAGAGTCCTACACTTCCCATAATGCAACTTTGAGCACCTTTCAGTAGACACTCATAAATAAGTTTGTAAAGCAAGATAGCATCATTTTAAAGTATGTGTTACACTCAGATGTGGTGGTCAGCACCCAAACTCCTCTGAACTCTGAACTGTAAGCTTCAGATCAATCATTACTTCACAAATGCTTGGGTGATGTCACAGTTGCGACATCCATGATTTCCTGCAGTTTTCGCACACACTGCACAGGCATCTCCTGAGGGATGTGCATAGTCTATACACACCCACAAATGTATATGCATTGAAGGACAGAGGTTCTATTCTTAGGCAGGCAGTTCCGTGGGGGGCAGTGGTGTCTTAGACTGGAAATAGTGAGAACGCCATAGAGGAGGAGGGGTCTGCTGCATGATAGTTCTGCACCTGCTATGGAAACTGGGCTGCCTGGGAGACCTGTGGCCTGACGCCTGCTGGCTCTGCCACTGCGCCTGCAGCCCTCCCTCACCAGGCGGGCACGACAGAAAATGTACAAGCTGTCAAGAGATTGCAAACCAAAAGTGAACAAAAATGATGAGAAGCGTTTTTTATCCAAGCTTATTCAGCATATAAGCGTCGATTCAATTCATTAGCTGGACCATACTGAAAGCAAAGTTGTTGGACTCTTTCCACATAAAGCTTATTTGAACCTGGCCAGCCCAAATGCCCACAGTGTAGTTTTGGGCAACATTTGCGATTGTTTTGGAAAGTGGGCACTGGGTTTGGTCTTTGGCTACACATCCTGTCCTCATTATTTTGTATGGGAACTTGGCTATGCCACAGTTTTGAGCCATCATGGAGCAGCATGTGTCATCATCACCACCTCTTCTTCTACCATTATGCTGTTTTCCACTTAAGTCAATTTGACCCGAGGAAATATGTCAAGTTTAACATCAGTGTGGTCATTGAGCCAACAAGAATTTTGGTATGTTTTTTCTAGACTATAGCTGCATTTGGTTCAGTCAGTATCTTGTTTTCTTTTGCAGAATGAAGCCTTAGAAGCCACAGTGATTCTGGATCAGCTTTTTTATTTCTTAGAGACATCCTTTATTCTCAGCCAGTATCTCCTGTGCCAGAGTGTGGGAAGGGACGACTCAGTCTCCCTCAGTGCTTGTCACACAGACTGATATGATGCAGGATCTGTCTCTGTCCTTGTAACTTGCATGACTCACATGCTGAAAGTAGCTATTTTTCTTTAGCTTACTCTTACTCATATCTCCCAGTTCTACTCTGCTGTATTTTTCCTGTTTTTGTGTATTCATCATGCAAAGCATTGTCCTTGAATGCACTTAACATTCCTCCTCATATGCAGTCCATTGAATCGAATCAATGTTTTGATTGACAGAGGTCTCAAATGCCCACAAAGTAACACACACACACACACAGAGAGGCCTTTATTTACATCAGCCAGCTTTGTGATGTAGTCGATGAGTGTTGATTTTTATGAATGTGTTGTTTAGTTATAGCTCTGTGACACAGACTTGCACTGCTTTCACTGTGTGTTTTTCTTCTCTCTGATGAATGGGAGCACAGGCTCACAAAGATGCCAGGATGCCTTTTTTTTTTTTTGCCTACTCAAAGAAAGTCTTCAGCATAGAATATCACTGAATTATAAAGAGGACTGGATTGGAACATCCATGATAGTCTTGGTGAAGCACTTGTATTTGTGTTCCTCGTCAGTGCTTCTTTCTTCTGTCTCACAAATCAGATGAGAGAGTGAGAAGAAGCTGGTAGTTTGTCATAAATGTGATAAATGCAACATCTGTCTTCAGTGTGACAGCGAGAGAAAGTGAGTGAGCTTCAGAAAGGGGAGGAGGATATAGATGGAAGAGCAAGAATGAGCAAGCGAGGAGGAGCAGGCATGATGAAAAAATGAGAGAGAGAGATAAGTGAAATGGTGTAGATGTGTACTGGTGCAGGAGGAGTATGTAAAGGTGTGAGGGGGAGGGGGTAATCCAGATGACACCAGCAGTGTGTGCTGCTAATAAAATGAAAAGCCATCAATGTATTCATACATGCATCTACTGCAGAACAAATCAGCAGAAATCCAGGCATTGCTCTGTTCCTTATTTATGGGTGCCCCAATTACAAGTCTGCCGCCTGCTGCTGCTCAATATGCTGCATATGCACATGCAAATTAGGTGCATGTGAAATATGGAATGGTTACTTTGCACCATATGCCCACTGTTGACTTATTTTTCATGTGTGCAATGTTGTTTAATTGTTAGCGTTTTTGTGCCAAGGAAGACAGCTGTATGGAGATGAGAGCGATCGTGAATGGATGGACACAGGAAGGGATGAATGGAGTCCAGGAAGCTGTTTATTCAGGAATGTCGGAAGCAGCACTTGGCACTAGGAGCTTGCCACGATGTGCCTAGTGATGGAAAGAGTCTTTCACAATGACGACTGACGAATCTGCATCTCAGTAATAATCATCAAGTGAAGTGATAAGTTAGTCAGTAAGGGTGGCAGTAGCTCAGTTGGTAGAGAATTTGGTCAAGCAGTCATCTATGAACCCAAGTGTAGGTGGTTCGACTCCCAGTTCATCCTGGCTACATGTGGAGGTGTCCTTGGACAAGACACTGAAACCCAGTAATAGCACTGACATGTACTGTCTGACAGCTGTCCAACAACAATTTCCCCAAGGGGATCATAAAATGATCTATTATTATTTTATTATTATTTTAATAAGCAATTAATAAGCAAACACAAGCTTCATTAATATGGGGACATTACATTTAGTATTTAATATCAAAATAAATCTGTTTGGGTTTCAGAAGAAGTCAGATAAACGGAACCATCTGAAATGTCATATTGGACATTCTAATAGATATTTTAGGGCGTGGGCTTTTCTTTCTGACATGTTGTAGACAAAATTATGCCTAAAAATATACTAAATTAAATATAAATTCATGACACTTACTGTGCCACATCATTAAAGAAAAAAAGTTATTGGATTTAATAATGAATTTTGGCTGTCTTACAGGATTGACATTTCCTTGACCCACTGTCGTCCATAGCTACTGTGGTTTTAAACTGTGGTGAACTTTTTCTAATGTTAAGAATAGTACTATATTTTACATGTTGTAGCTAGCAGCAGTCTTGACTGATATTTGTGATGTTTTTTTCTTTGAATTACTAGTAGAATTACGCACACTTATGCTTATGCTTTTCTCTCTCTCTCTCTCTCTGTTGAAGACGAGGCCATCTTGTTTGCACTTTCTGTGGAATAGTGATAGTGTTCACATTTAGTTTAAGCGCCCACATCATGACCAGTTCACTGAACGGTACAGTGTTAGAAGATACGGCGTTTCAGTAAGGTTAGTTAAAATGTGAATTTAAAGTTAGAAGTAACAAAACATACAGTGTTAATAAAAATGTGTTTCAGCCCACGATTGAAAATTATAAGGCTGGAAGAAGTATTAGAAGACTAAGGAGGAGCTGGAGGAACCGAAGACCGTTTGTGCTTATTTAGTATGTACGGTAGACGACTCCATCCTTCCTTCCTATCTCGCTGTTTCCCTGTGGCCCACAGTGAAGCATTGCCATGTGATAATACACTCACACAACTTTGGTGATAATCTGTAAACAGAAAACTTGGTTTTCTTTCATCTAAAACTACAACTTTGGTATTAACACTAGAAAATCTCTTATCTCACCCTCGCTCCTTTCATCTCTAAATCTTTCTCTCTACATCTAACTGGGAGTGCAGGCTTTGTTCTCAATCTCTATTTCACTTTCATTTTCTTTCCATGCGTACATTGCCTTTCCGTCTTTGATAAGAACAGAGGATGTATCCATTTAAAGAGAGGGGAAAGTGGGGAGTGATGAGAGAGAAAATGTTTTAAGTTCAGATACTGCTGGGATGTTGTGGCCACATGCAGTCTTAACCACCTCTTTAATCAAAGCTGAAGAAAGGACAAGGTGTAGCTGAGACTGAGTGAAATGGTATCACTGCATTTATGGGTACTGTGCTTCCAGTGAAGTGGAGAGAAATACAAATTTATATTTCATATCAGAGAAGCTGTCTGCAACATATGTGTGTATGTGGGAAAGGGAGACACGAAGCACGGGAGCAATGAGCCGTGAAGACGTAGGAGACAAAGTTGTTGAGCAGAGATGACGAATGCACAATAACGGCATATTTGAAATGTCTCTCTACCACCAGCACTTTAATGTCTTCCTACGCAGAAAAAAAAATGGTGAGAGAGATTCATACTCCCACTCTAATGAAGTGGACAACATCAGGGTCCAACTTGACGTTTACTGTCAGTGAGGTTTTGTGGATTCAGATGTGGTCTTCTAAATGATTTACTGATTTCTTAATAGCATTTTCCTTAGATGAAACTGGATTCCAGCTAATGTCTTTAATGACTGAAGAAGGGCATCTAAGGACTGACTGATCTCTCACTCCTCGTGCAGAGTGTGTGTGTGTGTGTAATAGTCACAGGTCTCATCCTCCTCAGTGAAGCTGCTCAAACATAAAGACTTTCAGACAGATGTGATTAATCTACCAGGAGAGTTCTGCTGTACCAATTAATCAACCAGGAAATGATTGATAAGTGGCTTCAATCACAGCAGGAAAGAGACTGAGATGCACTACTTAGACATCTATTTTGTGTGTGTGCGCGCACACGCACATGGGGTGACAGACACACACTGACACGGTTCATTAGCTTATGATGAAAGACCCTGCTGTGGTAGCTCTCAGCAGTTTACACAGTATGTACATGTGGAAGGCTAGCATTGTTTATGAATGCATCATCATAATGTGAGTGAAGGGTGGGTGAGTGCGAGTGTGTGTGTGTGTTTGTGTGTAGATACATGTGTGCAGTCACGAGAAGAGATGGGGCTGGTGAAGTTTGCCACCTTCACTAGAGTATGAATATTCATGCAATTGATATATCAGTGTCTGCCAGAGCACACAAGCTCCAGATCGCAGGAATACAAATAAGAACACTTGCCAAGTGTGTGTGTGTGGGCACAGAGGAAGATTATAGGCCCCTGAGTGCATGAGCAATTGGGAGGGCGTAAGATTGAGATAGATAGATGT
Source organism: Sandelia bainsii (assembly GCA_032362345.1). Classification (NCBI taxonomy): domain Eukaryota; kingdom Metazoa; phylum Chordata; class Actinopteri; order Anabantiformes; family Anabantidae; genus Sandelia; species Sandelia bainsii. The sequence continues at coordinate 20,259,835 of JAUMHL010000005.1, forward strand.
ATGTGTGTGTTTGTGTGTCAGAGAGAGAAAGGCTGACATTTACTTAGCTCTTCTCCTCTAGGCTTTTTGTGCCCCACATTCAAAAGAGGGAGATGAACATTCACTTGTGTTTGTTTAAACTTTTGCCTGCACAACTTCACCACTACGTTACATCCCGCCGTTTGTTCTGAGCACACGGATAAAATAAGCTCAGGGTGTGACAGTACAGTAAAAAATAGTCACTGTGAAACACCACTTAGGTGCTATCAACCAGCTGTTCAGTCAAGTGACCAGGAAGAACACACTGCACTGATAATCTCAGTGCCATCAGTGAAAATCCCGTGAGTTAAAGGAGAAATGTACATTTTTCAAGTCTATCTTATCTAACTGGCACAATACTCACATGCCCATACACTGAAGCAAGAGATTGGTCGCTGTAAATCATTCAAACAATCCCGGCGGAAGAGATGGGGGGGACAAAACAATCCTTGTTCTGTGTCAAAAAATGACTGCTAAAATGAGGATCCAGCAGTCAGAGCTGGACAAATCAAATTAAATCCCTCCACTGCTTCTCAGCAAGCAAACACAAAATGGGGTTTTGTACTTAAAATAATGTGGCACAATTTCAGTTGTTCACACTGCTGAAGTCATCAGCTAAACTTTAGGTTTATTATTGCACACAATGAGTGTGACTGGGATTTTTTTTTTTCTCCCGTCTCTTCCATTGGAATGTGATCAGGAACAGATGGAAGAACGAGAATGAGCAAGGAAGAGATCTTTTCACAGTCAATATGAACAGGAGGAAAGGCTACAGACACCGATAACTGTTAATGTACACATGGACTTGTTAGTATTGTATTATGATAGACTTGGAAGAAATGTGGACATACCCTTTTAAAGATCAAAAAACAGCACTGACTCATACTCACCATAATCTCCAATTTTGAATTTTCCGTCTATCTATTATCTTAACTGCTTTTTCTGTTATGGGTCACAGAGGTGCTAGAGCCAATCCCAGCTGTCATTGGGTGAGAGGCAGGGTACACCCTGGAAAGGTTGCCAGTTTATCACAGGCCTGACATATATAGGCAGACAACCATTCACACTCACCATCACACCTATGGGCAATTTAGAGGCACCACTTAACTTAATATGCATGTCTTTGGACAGTGGGAGGAAGCCGGAGTACCTGGAGAAAACCCATGCGGACTCCACACAGAAAGGCACCCAGCCGGTGGACTCAAACCCAGCTGCTTCTAGCCATGAGGCGACAGGGCTAACCACTACACCACCGTGTCGCCCTTTAGCCTCGATTTAGCTTTTGGTAAAAAAAAATTGTATCTAGTGTGAGAATGCATACAACAATCGATTTAAGCGCTCTACATACATATAACAAACTAAATTATCAACTGTATCCTTTAAAACTTGATTTATTCTTCGACTGCAGCGATGCTGATCTGAGGCAGTGATGCCTGCTGGCTGACACCTGGCCTGGCAGAACAACTGAAGGTTTAGGTTGTATCCGCAGATGCCTTTTTAACCATTTAACCATCCCAGCTGTCATCGGGCAAGAGGCGGGGTACACCCTGGACAGGTCGCCAATCCATCGCAGGGCCAACACACAGAGACAAACAACCATGCACA
>JAUMHL010000005.1:20261557-20274287 GCA_032362345.1 Sandelia bainsii
GAAGCCGGAGTACCCGGAGAGAACCCACGCAGACACGGGGAGAACATGCAAACTCCACACAGAAAGGCACCCGGCCCCTCTGCAAATACAGTTTCAACTAAGTCTGTAAACACTAAAAGCCTGAAGAAAAAAGTCAAGAACAGCAGAGGAAGAAACAACTGGAAAACAAGTAGACAGCATTTTAAACTCTACATGTAAAATATATTGCTGCTGATTAGTGTAACATAAACTCCCCCAGGTTTTCATTTCCCGTGAAGCAAAAGGGAATTGAAGACAAGTAAATGTCAGCAGTATACTCCACACGCACAAGTCGTGCAGGGACGTGTGTATGAATAGATCAGAGGTAGGTGTTGGGGTCTGAAGGACAAGTGAAATTCTAATAGATGCCAAAGGACGAGCCTATGGAGAGACCAAGCATCTATATTTATATATCTATATATCCTCTCCTCTCCTCTCCTCTTACAGTTTATCAGCTCTTTTTTGTATCTTGATTCAGATGTATATTTGCAGCCCCAAAGAGTTTGTCTGAGTCCTTTCTTATGTACAGATGTATTTCAGAAACCTTTCATGCTGGTTCCGTCCTCAGTTCAAGGATGATTGTCAGCTGATGGATATCTGAGAAGTGCTTAACCAGACCCTCTGGGTTATCCACTGAAGGAGTCATCATCCCATCCTAACATCTGTTCATTCAAGAAAACTGCAAATGCGCAATAGTTCAGACTTTAGAAATGTGTCCATATCATAATGTCTTTATCCTTCTCTTTATTGCACTTTGGTTAAATGTATTTAACAATTTAAGTGTTACAACTAAAAGTTATTTTCATTAGTGATTAATCTGTTAATGAGAGAGAAATATGTTGTTTATGTGCCAAATAACTTAATTTTCCCAAGACCAAAAATGACATAAACAAAGGGAAAATGGCAAATCCTCTTAGAAGCTCAAAACAGCATTATTTAATCATTAAATTGATTATATCTTGGTCTAAATGTCAGTAGACTTTTTCAAAAATCACATCATAATTTCATAAATCTCATCATATTGCTTTTCTGAGCAACAGAGGAAAATAATCAGATTATCAATTGATTTTTTTTTTGCAATTTTGCTTAAGTGAGTATTTTCAAATGACCAATAAACCAATTTAATTAATTAATTTGATTATTCCACACATTGGCTATTTCACCTTTGGTAATATAAGGAATGGCCTCTGATCTAGAATCTAGTCATCATTATCAATTCAGTTAATATGGTGATTATTTGTGGGTTTTTCCATCATTTAGTTGCTTGTATTTTGTCCAGTTTAAGATGCAACAGTTTGTGTAGACATGAAAATACCATAACGATGTACAGTACTTCATGAATGCATACACCAGTGGTTTTTGAAGTTGTGTCCAGCTTTACTTGTGTACAGTAAACTGTCTATATTAGGGGCTATAGAAATTAATAAATAACTCCTCCGGATGAAGGCAAGTGAGCTGAAAATATGTTGTAAGGTGAATAAAGCATTGTATAATAATTGTTCAAAGTGATTTGATCAGTTGAATTCTGACTTAAACAATTAATTGATTGACTGATCAATAAAAACATTTCATCTAACCCTTTCAGGACTGTTCAGTTGTATTAATAAGACGGATTGGTCTATCATTCATGGCTATATAACATCTTGGCTTGCACTAGATAATCAATATTATATTTTGCCCACCTGTAAGACAGATTCTCATCTATGCAGTGGAAATGTTGACCCTGCAACTTGGTGACATAGCTCTGTTTGTTTCTATAGTCACCACCTCCTCCCTGTTTCCACTGAATATGATCAGAAGAGTGAGGGGAAGTTATCTTTGCCCAGTAAGGTAGTAGGAATGTGTAATATTTATTCAGAATTATAATGTGATGTTTTGCTGCAACTAGTAGAAACGTGGGCTTATGCACTGTTGTTGGTAATAATGGGCTTACTGTAGGTGGAGGATGAGAAGGTATGCACAGCATTGTCAGTGCTGAGATCACAACAGGAAAACACAGAACCACTATGCTCTACCATATAAACCCCTAATCATGGTTGAAGTGTTGTTTTGCAGGAAAGCTCTTTGATTCATTTAGACAGAGAGCTCCAGGAATGAGATACACATTCAGTGACACTTTGAAAATGGTTTCTGTTGTTGTCTGTATTCTCATTCTTTCTGTCTCCATATTTTTTCTCCTCTCATTTTCTCACCTGAGTGCAAATCTTAAATGGTTTTATTACCCTGCACTTTACCTCTCACTTCTTTATTTCATTTTCTACTGCCATAGCTCTCTTTACCCTCACTGTGGTGTTTATGGCCCATGCTGATTTATGCCAGTAGGAGTTATTGTAATTGCCACCCTTCTCCCTTTTGTGAGACAGGCATGTGACATGTGGAGCACCCAGGCCAAATGTAATAACAGTTTATGCGTCTCTGTCTCTCACACACGTACACATCGATATTGGCACATGCAGACACATGCGCACACATCACAAAGCTATGCCTCTGAAATACTGCTGCTTAGCACTCAGATCTATGTAGATTGTTGAAATTATAGGTCTTTAGTGCTAAATGAACAGCTTTACCTTTCATGGATGCCACATTTACACTGTGGTGTGTGTGTGCGCGTGCACAAGTGTGTGTGTGTTTTAAACAGAAGCATGCAAAATGTAAGTCTGAATATTATTTATTGCCATGCTTGAGATGTGTGAGCATCAGCGCCTCTGCACCCTTCCACTTAACATTTCCCTTGATCTTTTTTTCTTTTGCTGTACAAAAGGCAGCATTTTTCTTGCTGTTGTCAGGTGAACGTAGAAGGGAAACATTACAACACCAAAACTGGTACCTTTTGAGGTTAATACTGCATTAGTGGCTGACTTCAGATAAACACAGATCTGTATTTGTGTATATACCTTACATAAAGTAAAAATTGAAATAAAGCGACGCAAACATATTTTAGGTAACAGTGGAAAAGTTATGTCATTGCGTGCTTAATCCAGCTAAAATCACTGTTGTTTCCAACACATTCACTGATGTAAGCTGGCACAGTGTCTCACAGCAAAACAGATTAATGATGGTGTTAAGAGACTGCCGGACCAAGTATTCATTTCATGGTAAGGTGCTCATTTGCTTGTGAAATGTAGTCATCCTGTAGAACAGCAGTGGGCACAAAAGATGACATGATGCAACAAAGCTCTTCAGCTGGATTTGAACTTGGTTGAGGCAATGTGATGCCCCACATTTGTTGACTCACTTGACTTTAGACTGAATTGTTACCTAGTCAGTAAAAGAAAAACAGTACGATGTGAACAATGGTGACAAAATTCTCAAATGTCAATATAACATGCCAGCATTTGTGATACGCATGTTTGCAGCTGTTCTGTTGCTAAATTCAGGGTATGGTTTCTAGCTTTCATTTTATAGCATAGATATGTAATGTCATGAGTTGTTAGTAGAGCTGAAGCTAACTAATGGGTTTGTCCATGTCTGTGATTCTCAGTCATCCAGGTGAAGTTATCTGGAAGCTGAGTCATGGCAACTGGACCTAAGAAGGATGTCCAGTTGCCATGACTCAACTTCCAGATAGTCTTAATAATGTTTATAACATGCATTTCAAGAGACTGAAAAACAACCATACGTTTGGCACTTGTAGTTTGTTTTTTTTGGACGAGGCTGGTGTGGATAGATTGGTCGATCCATCTATCCACACAATTGTTCTGTAACTTTAACCACATGTTTATTGTTTTTAACCTGAACCATAACCTTTCTTTAACCTAACTATGTTGTTTTTGTGTCTAAACCTAACCAAATCTTTACCATAACAGTGTCAATTAAAGGGAATAGTTATTTTTCAGATGTAATTTTTAGCAGTTTATCTGTGGCATCTGTAGCAAATTGCTATTTCCACAATCCATACTCATGCAGGTTAGCTTAATTGGTGACTCTAAAAAAAATAAAAATCCTAAAAGGTGTGAATGTAAGTGTGAGTGGCACTTCTCTGTCTTTAGGTCAGTGCTATGATAAACTAACAGGAAAAGTTGTATAGTCTGTATGATGGAAACTTGTTTGTTGTCTTATGCATAGTCAATGTTAATAATGTTTTATAAAAATCAATTTTATTGTTTAGGACAGAGTTAGGTTCAACGTGTTTTGGTTCCATGACAAATAAGCAAACGCCATCCAAACAACAACCAGACTTTTTAGACATCAGCTTTGTGTCTGGAACAACAGAAACAGATCTATTAAAAATGTCATTACCTGGTATTTTGAACTCTTCATCAATATCAGTATCATCAACAAATGTCCAGCATTGCTCAGGCTGTGAAACAAGCATTTCAAATCCCTGAACACTTCAGCGGTTATATGAATCATGTCCTAGCATCACGGAGCCTTGGAAATGATGCTGAGCCCTCTTTCTATAAACTAAACAGCAGTCTATTAATGAGTCTGTCCAGCCACTGATGGGTTGCTCTTATAACAAGCTTAGGCTATAGGAAGCTATGGATCAACCAGACAGCCTCTTCGTAATAGACTGTTTAGGTTTAATATGAGCTTTCACCTCCTCTAATGGACCCGGCTGTCACATGAAGGACACACGGTGAGATCTTACTCCAAGTTGTGTGTGTGTGTTGTGAGTCGAGACTCAGACTGATGGCTGTGAGTTTGTTCACTGCCTGAATGCGAATCGCCTCTGTAATAGTTCCCTGCACTTTATAAGCAAAGAGGGGCAAGATCTGTGTCTGCCATTGCGACTGAGTGTGAATGTGTACCTGTCTGTATATGTGTAAGTGGTAGATTCGGAGTTGCTAGACGGTCACCTTTGCTGTAAAATCAGCTTTACTGGCAACTGAATGAGCCAACAACCTGCGGTTTGTTGTCCTCCAGGGCAGGTCTTTGTGTACTGTCGCAGTTGGAGGGGACTTGGAATTAGACGTCTGCTAAGGTGGGACAGATGTTTAGCCAATCGGAGGCTTCCACAGCTGTAGCCATGGTTACCAGAAGTTCTTATCATACTGGTCTCACACCTCTCATTCTTTCACAGTCATAGAGAGAAAAGAGCTGAGGCTGACTCTGTTTAGCCAAGAGGCTGTATTTCATGTCGCATTCTCTCTCTCTCTCTGTCTCTCGTTTTCTCTGTAGGCTGAAGGCACTGAAGCATTTCCTGCCACTTTTAATGGACTTCTATTCAACTTCCAGTCCTGATCCAGTTTTATAGCTCTGCCTTTCGCTTCTGAACGCCTTATTCCTCATTCAGTCATTTCTGTCCTCTTTACACTGTCGGCCATGCAGCACAGTGCTGGCCCTTACATTTGCCCTCTGAGACGTGACTGCTATTTGGAAATGAATGTTGCTCACAGTGGTTTGTTTTTTTAATATTTCTTGAACGGATGTAGTGATGTTGTACATTTGTACACTGCCTCTACCACCACCCCGCCTCAGCCCTCCATCCCTGTGCCCATCTGTGCACAGGCTGTTTGTTGTGGCTTTGAGTGAGATTTAATTGCTGGTTGAGTGAAATAGTTTTGGGATGCCTGGCTGAAATCTGTGTGTTCGGCGCAGAGGAGTGTTTTCAAGGCCACATAAACACTTATTAAACACTAATCTGGCTCTGGTCTCATGCTGCACAGGAAGCAAGCTATTGAGTTGCAATACTCAATAGTTTTACAATTATTTCTAAAGAACAAGTGAAACAGAGCAGCAAATTTAAAGTTTTAAAACAAAAAAGAAATACAAAAAAGGTTGACCAAAGATCTGTTTATGAGCTTTTTCAGATTTATTCCCCTAAGCTTTTATCCACATCCAGCAGTATTCATAAGTCCGTAGAGTTTGCTCAGTTTGCAGTGTAGTGGTTTCTGCTTGTTTGACGACTGCTCTGTCAGGCAGGGTCATGCTTCCACTGTCATCGTAAAAAAGATTTTAGAGTCCGATTTGGTTTCTTTTATTATTTAGTTATAAGTTTGAAGTGTGCGTCCACAGTGATCCACAATGACGTTTTTAAAAACAACAATGTAAATATACCTAGGTTAGACCTTTTTATTTACCCATACTTCTTCACTTTCACCTTTTTCTGTCTTTTCTTTACTCATAACAGACAATCTCACAATAAGCTCCATTTAGTAGCTGTTCTGAAGCTTTCAGTCACATGATACCGTCTTCCTCTGCAGATTGTTTGTCCAGTTATCACAGAATAATACACGTTTATTCTGACATTTTTCTCTCACTCGACTTGGATCCACAACAGCCACAGCAGGAGCTTGGAATGAAATAATTTTGCTTTACTTTAAGCATGATGGTGTGTGCTTACGTTTTGTATATTTCACCATAGAGCTGTGTGTCCTCATTGCACATTTCTCTTAAGTACAGATGAGAGATCTTCCATTCGTGATATGGTGACAGTATCATACCAACTTAGCACACACACACATTCCTACACACTTGGCATAGCCTTGACACATACGAAGCACATGTAAGAGGAAGAAGCTTGTGTAAAATAATACAATTTGGTTTGGGAAGAGGAGGAACACGCACATGTTCCTCTGTAATAAGGGTGTGTGTGTGTGTACACAACATACAGCAACAGCCCTCTTTCCCCCTCTGTCTGTTTACATTTTTTCTGGTTAACTTATGGTAATACGGGCGATACGTTTTCTGCAGCCTGTAGCATTAAGCACTGTGTATTTTCATTGCATGCTGTACTTAGATTAGAACCTGGTAAATGTAGTGTCCTTAGTAATGATATTTTATAATTCAAAACTTGGTATTAAATAAGAGTAACAAAGAGTATATTTTGAAATGTTCTTCCTTCAGACTTCCTCTTATCTAGTGTCCACTTCTTTCTCTGTATTTCATTGCTTTGATGGTTTTCTGTCACTTATCTTGAAGTCTGTCTCTAAACTGAGTCTCTCTTTTGCTCACTTTCTTTAATAATGTACTTGAGTGATGCTAATGAATGGTTCTTACACACCTCCTCAGTCTCTCCCCCTCCATTCCCTTTTTTCTCCGTCTCTCCATCTGCCTGCTTGACCTGTCAGAGAGGCCGCAGAGAGAGATTTTTCTACTTCAGTTATGAAACCCCCTCAGGGTGATTCTAAAGGAAAACTGGGATGACTTTCCTCAGTTCTGCTGGCCTGGCAATGTGATGGATGGAAATGTTTAAAAGGCCTGACTATTTCTGTTGGACTGTGCATCTCAGTGGCTCACAGTTAGCAGTGAGGAGGGAGTGTTTGGGTAAAAGCGTAGATGGTACAAAGGAAGAGAGTGTGTAGTGAACCTATTTAGATAGGAAGGGGTATGTGTGTGTCTGTATCGGTCTGTGCATTTTTGTGCGTACATACAAGCCTATAGGCTTGTAAGCGGTGCAAGTGATGTTTGGTGTGAAGAAGAGGCCAATGTGACGTTGTTCACAGCCATGACCAATCGCACTCTGAGCCAGTTCTCCTGTGTTGGGAGTGGGAGTCAAAATAACAATTTTCTTCACAGCACAATCATTTTTAATGAGCTCTGAAATAATCGGTTAATACCAATCAATCAACTAACTTAAGATTTTCATGTTTGGATCTCAGTTTTTTTTCTGGGTTTTGGAATATATGCCAGACAAAACCAGCAATTTGTATACTTCACTTTAGCATTTTTCTCTATTAAAAAATTGTTTTTCGATTAAATAAATTGAGTCACTAGTGGCAGCTCTAGTTTGTTTTACAAGAAAATGCTACAGTTCCCCTTAAAACTGTCTTGCTGCAGATTATTAGAACCTTTGTATCTCAAACTGACCTTCATACTTCATTTTTCTTTCTTTTTCCCCATAGAAAACTCATCTTAATCATCCTTGCACCCCACTTTCAGATTCAGCATATCTTTTACTGTCAACACTGTTGTGTTGAGTTTTTGTTCTTGACCACTATTGCTTTGTATCCTCACTATATCGAATAACTCATTAACCCATTAAAGACAGGCCTGTATACATGTACACATATTCTTGTTCTGCCCTCTCATCTTTTAGCTCTTCCAGCCTTCCTCTGCTGTGCTCCTATGCCAACCACTAATCTCATCCTCCATTTCGTTCCCTCCTGCATTACTATCCTTGCCAACTTGTCTTCATCCCCATGCATCCCTGATATCCCTCCTTCATCCCTCCTTCATCCTCCCTTCCCTCCTTTCAACCTCTAAGCCGGTGCAGATGCTGCAGCCAGGTGTTTGTCGTGTCAGTCTGGTTAGCCAGTTAGATGGTCAGATAATCAAGACTAACTGCTTCACTTTCCATTCTGTCAAGGCTGTCTCATGTCCCCAAGCTTAGACACACATCCAGTTACACTGTCTCAATGATTGGTACATACTCATGCATGCACAGTCAAATAGTTCAGAGGAATGTGGCTGGTAAAAGGGCTTTGTGACGCCAGTGCTTTGTTAAGGACTGACAGGCAGATAATTAAACGGCTCGTTATTTGGTACAGTGTAACCCAGGCAGACAAAAGAATTCTTGTTCTATTTGTGACCTTTGAACTCAGTTTATGACATCTGCTGTCTACATGGTAACCGCAGGATGAAGGTAAGTCAGTAGTGAGTCCTCTTCTGAACATCACCATGGGAGCATAGTGAAGGGACTGTGGGAAATGGAAAATGAAAGGAATAAAGACAGGCTCGTACACATCCATGTAAGAAAAACACTGGTGTCAGTGTTTTGGTGCCAGTGGAGAAGACGGGGGAAGAGTGACAGAGCTTGCTGAGGAAACAAGACTAGCGAGATTTAACAAGAGAGGAGTAGATGAATTGTTTTCATGTGTGAGGAGAAGAAGCAGAGGAGGCAGGGTTATCAAAGTCTTTGAAAGCAATTTCCCAGAGCAGAATGAGATATAGATGGGGAGAGAGAAGGACAAGGAAGTAGAGGAGAGAGCTAAATGTGGACGGTGTATGAGCACTTGTGACATAGGGTTCATCTAGGAAACTGCAAACTTTGTCTCTCTTACAGCCCTACATCTCATGGTGTTTTCTTAATTCACTGCTTTTTATTAACAGTTAGATATTCTATAAGTGAAAATCATAAATGAAATATGAGCTTTGGTAATGAGGGATGCTGCAGATCAGTAACATGCCTGCAGAACATTGTCTGACATTTGTACTTGGAAGTTTTTGAACCTCTTGACCTTGTCCAGGCTTGTCTTCCCCACGTGGCAGTGAGCCAGGAGAGGGAGGTGTTATTTGCTCTGAATCAGCAGTGGGAGTGTGAGAAAAAAAGGTTCAGTTGGTGTTATCCTCAGAGTAAAAATGGATAGGGGTGAAGATACAGTTTCCCCAGCTCAGCTCTGTCCCACAGCAGGAGGCTTGTGTGTGTTTGACTGGCGATGCACTTTTTCTTTCTTTATCTCTGTTTATCTGCTTCAGCGAGAAAACTGAAAGGATCAAATCTCCAGCAACACTTGCAGATTGGAGAACCACTTTATCATAAGACTGACGCGTCAGTCTCTGATGAAGGCCGTGAGCCGAAAGTCATTCTACAATCTGCAAGTGTTGCTGGAGATTTGATGCTTTCAGTTTGTTTTCTCTCACCCATGCATCTTGGCAGTAGGTGAAGTTGTGCCAGAAATTTCTGCTGCGTATCTGCTTCAGCAAGGCAGAAAGGACAAGCAGGTTACTGCCACTGTAGCATGCTGTGCCTGCCAAAGGCAGTGTGTGCTCTTATAGATATATGAAATATTAGATTTTTAAAAAAATAAACTGTAACTCTGTATCAAAAATATAGAAATATAAAGGACATTTTGGGGAAAAAAGCTTGTGTACTTCAACCTCAAGGTGATTACAAGACTCCAGGAGGTTAATGGCCCATCCAAGAAATAGTTCCAGCATGTAACACATCACATGACCAAATCTCATTTTTATATTCTGAGTTTTGTACTCATTAAACAAATAATGAGATTTTAACTTCAGACAGAACTAGCTTAGTTTTTCTCTCCTTACTTCTGGTGTTTATGCTTAGCTAAACTAAATGTCTTCAGTTCAGAATCCAGACATTTAGTTTACAGTGTTATAAAATTACAATCCTCATAACATGCAGAATGTGTCAGAATATATTGGGTTACTAGCAAAAGTGCTTCTAATGGTGTTTTTGACTAATTTTTATGTATCTGTAGTCCTCAAATTCTTCTGTGTCCCTGTGCTCTCCATTATCAGGCTGCTGCTGACTTTGCTAAGGTCCACCTGCCCGAGGCTCTCCGCCAGCAGCTACTGACCTATGAACGGGAGAAAGAGCGAGACAGAGAAAAAGACAAGGAGAAAGATGAAAAAAGGGAGAGGGGTGGCCACTCCTATCCTTCCATCCTGGAGCAGCAGATCCTGACACTGGACAGAGAAATGCTAGACAAGCTGTCTGCAACTTACAATGAAGCAGGTTGGTGTGTATTTGATCATTAAATACCTCAGCAGCCAGTTAAATACCATCAATCTATCAAAACTTGTATACAGAACTACATAAATAATAGATCTGTGTGAAAATGTATGTGTTTTTGCGTGCATAGCCATTTCCTGCAGTGGTTTTGTTTGTCTAGATGCTACAGTGGTTCAGTAATTAGTAATGATCTATATTAGATTGAGTGTATGACCACAAAACTAGAGTCCAGATGCCATATACAGACTTTACCCACAGATGTTGCTCATTACTGGAGACACAATAAGAAAGCACTTATTTGTTTGTGGCAGTGTTTCTGAATGTCCCCTGTGATGCTGTGTGCAAACTATTATTTTCTACTCCACTGTTTCACTTGACTGTTGTTGAATAGTGACTGTCAGCAGACCCGGGCCTTGCTTATTCAGCTGTTTAAATACAAGCTGATCTTCACAAGGTTTGTAGTAATTATCTCTGGAGGGAGGCAGGCAGGGAGGGGTGACGCAAGAGAGAGAGATAGTGATGGATGGGAAGGGGTAGGAGAAGGGTCATAGGGAAGGATGCATATGTGGAAGCTGGACATTTTGGTGGTGGGAGCTATACAGGACTGTACAAAATGAGAGGAGAAGAATAAAAGAGAAGGAGTGAAAGAAAGGGTAAGGAAAGACAGGAAAGGGACACACACAGCGGCATATTCAAAGAGTGAGGAGGATGAGAACATGGATACAAAGAGTGATGAAAAGACCTGATCTGCATGAACCAAAACAAAGGGTGGTGAGAGAGGGCAAAAAGAAAAAACCTTAGTGGGAAAGAAGGAGCGAACCAAAAAGTCCCACAGGAGAACAGATGGGATTCGTTCGCAAACATGTTTGACTTTGTACTAGATTCTGTCACAGCTTCAAGATTATGGCAAGGGTTTGATTTCTGTAGACATCAGAGAGGCAGTAACACTAAGGGAGAGGTGCAGCAGAGTAATTAACTTCATACGTTTTTTCCACCATTTACCATCTACACTACAGGGAGAAAATGCAATATAAAAAAAATTAGAGGACGCATATGTACAGCAGAAGCATTAGTTTCTTATTGAACATGCAGTTGACTGTTGATTCAGATCAATCTGTATCAGCTCTTAGTTTGTCTTCTCATTTGACCACGTCAGTTTATTACCCCATATGACTTTGTTGCAGCAGTGTCACGGTGTTCCCACATCTCATGAATTACTTTGGCAAGTTCATTGTTATCACAGCTAGTGAAAACGATCGCTGAAACACAGGAATTCTCCATAAGAAACAAAAAAAACAAAGTTGAAAGAGAACGCAGCAGTTTACAATTACATTACAAGTCTGAACAGTTTGTAGCCTAAATGAAAAGCTCACATATGACTCACGTGTAATTCGGTCCTCACATCCTCGTGAGAGTGATGGGTCAAATCATACACTTATTGTCAAGGCGGAGAATGAAAACCTGCAGCCTTGGAGCGCCCGGTCTGGCAGTGTCAGCAGATTAATACCTCTCAGAAAAAGGTTGCTATGCGGCAGTTACCTTTTGTTACACTCACCTGCCGCTGACCTCTTTATCCTCTTTTATCCTTATCCTCTTCTCCGTCGTCGCTTCCCCAGTTGCAGATAAACATCAGTTTTCTGGTCAATGTTGCTCTCAAATCGGCCACCACGTTAATCTGCCCTGCTGATTCCTCTGTCTATTTCTATTCTTAAACTGCATGACCTGTTGCTTCCAGGCTCCAAAGATTCTTACCTCTCTCCCCCATCTTTTCTTATCTTTTAGTTATCCACCTAAATTTCTGTTATCTGTTATTTGGGCAGTGCAGCAAGAAGGACTGGCACTGAGCTTATAGAAAACCGTACAGTCAAGCTCCATTATAATGAAAACACTTCTGGGTTGTCTAGTTCACTGCATGAGCCAGTCAGGGATAGAATCTACTCCAGTGTTTATCCTAGCTTTCTTGTCAGCGTCTCGGGGGGGGAATCTTCTGTTCAGGTAATTGTTGTGCATTGTTGTCCCTGCATCTAATTCAACAATCACATCATTTAGGGTGCACAGTTCCTTGCTTTCTGTAGTAATCGGGGCCTAAATTGAGCTGGCAGGGAAGAAAGAGAGTGGGGGAAAATGGAGAGACCCTTTCTCAATTGAGTCCTGGGAACAACAGCGTATCAGGTTTATCCTGCTGTTCCTTCATCCCTCGGTTGTTGATCAGCAAACAAAAGCGCTTGAAAGAAAGATGGGAGAGATAGGACTTTGATGGAATGCCCAGGAGCTTAGAGACTGTTATAGAAACAGTCTCCTAAATGTGGTGCGGTATTGTGCTTGTACTTACCTTTATGTAGCTGTGCAACA
>JAUMHL010000005.1:20274387-20330442 GCA_032362345.1 Sandelia bainsii
TAAAGCAATATTCTAGGTAACATCAACAGTAGGTCAACATGACAAAATATTAACAAATGTCTAAAACAAAATAAATTATAAAATGTATATATGTAACACTTACAGTGACCCCAGCAGAGCTGATCCTCCTGCAGGTCTTTGGCGCGTTCCTGATTTTGAATCTCTCGTTCGTTCTCTCCGCGCTTTCTACTTGTTTTTAGCGCTTTAAGCGCATTAGCGCCACCTTCTGTTCGGAGTGTGCAACGGAGATTATTAATTTTGTCTAACGTCTTGGCCTACTTATCATTCTTGAATTATAGTCTTAGAAAAATTTTCTTCCATATTTTTTTATTCATCATACCATTATATCATCAATGACCACATACTGAGTCTGGTGGATCAGCAGCCCCCATCCATGCAAAAGTGGCATAAATGATATAATTAAATAAACATATTCCGTCCAACTTTATGTAAACACTTAACAGGACTAACAATGAGGCTATAAAGAGTCATTTCCTCATTCACAAATGTACAAACCATTACATAAAACCTGAAATAATTAAAAAGAAGTGAAATTACACTTTTGAGTGGTGCTTACTTAATACAGAAAATAGTTTAAGTTAATCAAAGATTATAAGTTCTATCAACTCACATGGAAGAAAAAGTACATCTAACACAAAATATTTAAGTAAGTAGAACTTTTTATTAAAAATTAAGTTCACCCTACATAATCTATTTAATTATTTTGAGCATTCGGGTTTACAGTGTAGCATTGCCACAGATATGCACCATCCTCCACATGACACTTAGATCACTGCAGGTGTGGCTTCTCTTCAGAGCCTGCAACTTCATAGACACAAACACACACACACACACTACTAGAGCATGCTGGTTCTTCTGGGGTACAATGACCCATTTTAGGAGAGAGAGAGAGAGCTCTAGGAAGAGGTTGGAAGTAAGTGAGCAAGCTAGAGGGAGCAGAGAGGAACTTGTCTCAACCCCTCTCATCGCCTTTGTCAGATTTAGATCATGTGACCAGTTGGCATTTGTGAGAAACCACATGCACCTGGAGTGGGGTTAAATGTCAGGCCCCCTCCCTTCTACACAGCCGTAGCCACAACCCAGTGCATACACACACATTTTCCCTCACATATGTGCTTGTAAAGGCAAACACACACACACACACACACACACACATACAGTTTTGCTTACAGTTTTGAGGTTAGGCAGGTTTTCTCAGCTGGTGTGCCTACAAGCTAAGTGTTGTTCTATAGGTGAGATCTCTGAGGGAATGTGATAGCTTGTGAGAGGAGGTATTAGCACTGTGGTGTTATAAGGGTATTGTTTATACCAGGAGATTATACTTCATATCTTTCAAATATTACATCAAGTATAAACCCTCATGTGCTGAAGCCAAATCCATTGTCTCTGACATGAGATTAATAGAAGATTGTCATCTTTTGTTCATCTTCCAGGGTCTCCTGTTTATTCTGTGGCCTGGGGTCCAGACTCAGACAGAGTCCTCTACACATCAGGAAGACAGCTAGTCATCAAGCCTCTGCAACCCAGCACCAAACTCACACAGGTACACTAACCTGATGCATTATTTTATGAAGTAAAAGCTATGTTGGTGCAAGTTTCAAAGTTCTTCACTTGTAACCAACCCTGTTAATGAATGAAAAGGTTTTAGCAATGTATGTAAAATCAGTCTAAAATTGTTACTACATGGATCACAGAGTGATAAGAGTAGTAGAAATAAAGCTGATTTAATTTTTTTTCCAAATTACTTGTTGGTCATTAATCTCTCTCATCAATTAATGTCAGTGACTTTTAATATATTGGCTTCATTAGCTACTATACTCTTTATGCCATCACAATATGCTTAACTTTTAAACTTACTATTAACTGTAAATTAAATGACTTCCATTTAATAGCTTCAAGGTATGAGACCCATACTCAATATTAACACTGAGAATTTCTTTTTTCCAAAAAGTGTTTTGGGAAATGAATCACTGTATTACAAGAGCAAACAGCAGTACCCATCTTTATAAAGTTGATATAATTAATTCTAACCAATACTTACTTACTGTCACATGCAAGGTTCAGTGCTGAGGAGGTGAGATACTGTACTTTTTTTACAAGTTGACCTTCATGTTTGGATAACTCAATATGCACAATATATAGTATGCTGAGGTTTTCTTTTAACTTTTTGCTGTCAAGGTGGCTATCACTTAATGTGCCATACAGTATGTCAAAGCGAACTGGATGTGGACAGGTGCTGATGCAAGGTGTATCTTCACACATGACAGAGAGAAAATAAATAGATTTCTTTCTCTACTGTGGCACAATTTCAGCTTCCTTCAACATATTATTGCGTAGTAAGTAAAGCAGATTTACTTGGTGTACATTTATTATCTGCTTTGCCACCTATATGGTAATCTAATTTGCATTGACCTCTAAATACAATGAATAAAAATGCAATGGGTCTGTACATCTGCTTTAAAGAAGCGGGCAGCACAGAGGTCCTTCCACTCCAGTGAGTATTTTTCTTGTTCGTGTAAACATTTGTTTATTATTCTTCTTGAAGCTGAATAGCACCTGGGGCCATAGATAAACAGTGGAGGGATTAATGTGCACCTTCTCAACCCTTTGCTCTCTCTTAGCTATTACTACCACATGCATCCACTGACCAAGATTAAACACTGGTTAGTTAATGTCTGACACAGCTATCCAACATGAAGTGCGTGTGACAACACAGTTACATGTAAAGGACGATGCCAAACGATGCTCTATGACCACTACAATACCTCACACAGACATAGACATTATGTGTGTTTCCATTTGGTGGGTGGAGTGAGCACATATGGTACAAAAAGTAGAAAGTGTAGGCATGAAAAGAGAGCTGGAACAACATAGGAATACAAAATGGAGTAAACTCTAACCTTAATTCTGAGTTAGACTGATGTGAAGCAGTTCATAAAACTGTCTGACAAGAATAAATGCTCTTTTTTACTCTTTTGTGCTTCAGCAAAAAGGAGACATCATCTGTAGGTAGCACCATCATGTTGTGTTGACATAAAATGGTTTCTCTCCATCTCTCTAGTGGAAGGCTCATGATGGGGTTGTATTGAAGGTGGACTGGAATTCAGTCAATGACCTCATACTGTCAGGTGGAGAAGACTGTAAATATAAGGTGAGCAGTATTTTAGAACACTTTTAGGGATCTTGGGGTGTGTGAATAGTTTTTTACCTTTTAAGACTTATCATCCCTCAATAGGTGTGGGATAGCTTTGGCCGCCTGCTTTATTCCTTGTCATCCCATGACTACCCAATCACCTCTTTGTCCTGGGCTCCAGATGGAGAAGTATTTGCCATGGGCTCCTTCAACACCCTGCGACTCTGTGACAAGACGGGAGTAAGAAAAACCCTTTTACTCTACATTAGTACCGTTTATGAATTGTTGTGTCTCACTATGACTCTCTCAGTAGAATGTACAGGTAGCCTGTGTCAGCAGTTGTCAGCTGTAGAAACTCAAAGCTTTTCATATTGGATAAGTTGAGGTTATTGCTAAATACACATTCCAAAAGATGTTGCAGTAGCTTAATTGGGCAACAAAGCTGTTGAGATTTGTGAGATTTTAAATATCTGGTCCAGGTCATGTCATGAATTTGTTGATTCACATATAATATTGCTTTTCTTTAGCGCAAGCAGGATGTGCAGTATTGCCTGGCTCATCCAGACAGGCAGTCACTACACGTCCAGTGCAAGTTCACCCTGAAGTTAGCTTAAATTAACAAATGCATTAGTGTTGGTTACACATGAGCAACGGTGATGGCAATCTTCACAGACCAAGCCAATGTTTTCTTTCGACCAACGGTTGCACCATGCAATTGCAGTGATAGGTGCTTCTTCTCTTATTAAAATTCAGCTTGTAAGTCAGTGAAATGCAGGTTTACTTTATATTGGATGTAATTCTGGAAGGTGTGGTCCTTGATTATACTATAAGTTATTGCATTTTTAGTTAAATTACTAACACGTTCCTCTAGCTGTCAGTTCAATGTGTGCACTCGAAAAAAGCCTGCCACTTCCAATGACAGCTCACACAGCAACCAAAGCGAAGGTCAGAAGACGAAAAATTGAAGAAAGATTTTGAAAGGCATAAAGAGGAATTTTGGATATTCAGTTAACTTGGAAGTTTGCAATGACTTTATATACTTGTACTGTGATGTTTGCTACAGCAGCTGAAGATTGTAGTGAGAGAGTGGACTCCGCAGCTGAATGTTACTGTTAGCTCTATAGCACAGGTAACTGTAGTTAACTCTCCCTGTGAGCTTTTATTCAGTCACAACTAACTTTCCTTACTTTGTATTCCTTTATCCCATCTGTCTTATCTTATGTGGTGACATATAGTTTGTCACTGTACATGTGTTGGATCAGCTCTTGCCCCAGTAGCTGGTATCGTTGCTCTAAAGGGAGGGGTGTATTTGTTTGGCTGTTGAGTTCAAATATCGTCATCTTTCGCCAGCATCGAGGAATCCTCCTTTAAACCCTCACAAAAAATGTGTTTGTGGTTTTAGCCTCATAAAAAACAAATATGGTAACATTCTGTGTTCAGCATGCTGGATTAAAAAAAAACCCCACACAAAACAAAATAATGCATGCACTCCTAAACAAATCTCTCATCTTAATCAGTTTTTGAGAATTTTGCAAGGTGGACCATTTCAGACTAAATACACTTGTGCAGCACTCCTTGCCCTCTGTTGTAAGCAGCTGTTGCTGACAACCTTTGCAGAACTATGCAGCTGTAGAACTCGGAGTCCCTGAACTTTCCACATATTGTGAGTTTCTGTTTTGTGTATTTTACTTGTTTATTCTCATATAGCTATGTGACATCTGTGATCAGTCAAGTTCCTGAAATATACAGTATCTGTGGTACACTGTCTGCTTTTCCAGTGCTGTTTGGTTGATATGGTGTAGCTTACAACATGCCCTATGCTTTCTATACATTGCCGCTCTCTGTAAACCACATTAGACTGCACACCATGTGTTCTTGTTACCTGCTGCTGATGGTAACTGGAGTTGTAATGAGAGGGGAAATGAGAGAAGGATGAATGGTAATTGTTGTTTTATTATTACTGAGCGTTTGGCCAGGAACAATATTACTAGTTCCCTGCTCTGCCCTCGTGGGATGTTTAGGGCTTCTTGGAGTTTATGTAGAGATGTCAGTATATTGCTGTATGAAACCTGTTGTAATGAAAACAAACGCGCCGGGCCCGGGTTTTGTTTTGTGTGTTCATCATTAAGCATTTCATGCTCCATTTTGATTTAATCAGGATCAAATGGCTTTTTTTTCTAGAGCACTAAAACAAATGGGCTGGAGAAAGGTCTGAGCCAATACATATGTCTTCTCCAGAGGGGTAAGGTGTGTGTTTGTGTGTGCTTTGGAGAGGTTACATTAAATATAATGTGTAGAATATGAACATCCCAAGTAAGACTGGGGGAATCTCTTATCCTTTTATTGTCACATTTGGTTTTCTGAACTAGGGATTTCAGCAGTTTTTGGGGAAAATTTCCACAGTATAGCTGTGAGCTTAAGCCAGCTTGTATTCATTTTCTCTGTGTAAACAAAAATAAAAGTTATTGTGCTATTAAAACTACAACAGAGAGAACTGTGTACAACTTCCTCCTTTATTTTTTGTAATGACCCGATTCACCTTACGTCCTCCCATTATGGGTTTGTTTACGTGGTTGGTTTGTTCCATTGTTTCTTCATTGCACCACTTACTTTGCTGTGGTGTGTCTTGGTTAAAGCAGTGTGATGATGATGATAATTATGATGATTATGGCTCTGCCCTGCTCTAACTAGGGGAAGGGTATGCTTTGCCTTCTCCTCCCTAAGCCCCTCAGAGACAGTGTGTACTGTAGTATGGCGTGGGAGGCTTGCTCAAGAAGGGGGTGGGGGGGCAGAAGAGAAACACAGAAAAAGAAAATGAGTTGAGAAAAAGAAAATCCCCCTCAAAGGTCACTCCATCTGAGTTGCTTTCTATGTGTGTATTCAGACACACACTGCTCTCATGCATCAAATTAAATGAAGAAAGTAACATTGCTGCACTGTAATTACTGCGCTGTCACTGAACATGCCAGTTCACACACAAACACAGAAGCCATTAACCAATTAGAAGGGCTTTACCTGTGCTGTTGCTGTGGTGTGTTTGCGGTGCACTAAGGGTTAAGCAGTGCAGAGTCTTTTCAGTTACTAGCGTGACTAATGGGAAGGAGTTTCATTCTGTATCTGCTACAATGAAACCTTGCACTTTAACGTATTGCTGCTGGCTCAGCAGGATCAGTCCTGCTCATTTAACCCCTTCGCCTCCTGTCCAGCTCGACTCTCCTCTCAGCCCGAAACGCTCAACTCTCTCCTACTCTCGTCCTTTTTCTCCTCTGCGGAGGAGGAATGCACACAAATACACACACAAAGTTTGCATCAAGGGAAAGATTTTGTTTTTCCATTAAACTTTTACGAATTAAAAAGTGCATACTTAATTATTTTTGTTGAAATTTAGTTGAGCTTGGAGTTGTGTGTGAACTATATTTTCTCTTTTTTTCTCTTCACAAGAGCTTTAAAAGGAGACACAAGACACAAAGAGGTTCACTGTCCCTTTTACAAGATTTGGAAGAGACAATAAGTCAGTGTCTGTCTGTGTGCCTGCCATAGTATATACATGTGCCCACATGTCTGTGTGTGTCTCTGTGTGCGTGTGTGTGTGTGTGTGTGTGTGCAACCATTGCCGTGCAAATGTGCCTGCGAGACAGCAGTCTATTTACAAGCCACTGCAGCTGGTGTCTAGCGTCTGGACCCTGTCACGATCCCTGAAACTGTCACTGGCTAACAAGTAGGACTCATTGTGCCAGGCGAGCACCCTCTCGCTTTTTTCTCTCCACCCCTTGTCCCCCTCCCTTTCCTCCCCCTTCTCTTCCCTGCACTTGTTTTTTCTCTCCCCACTGTACAGTCATGCTCACATATAAAAACGTAATAGCTGCTTGGTTTCGGTTTTCAATTTCAATTTTCTTCTTCTTCGTGGACTTTGATGGGTTGGATGAGGAATCATGTCATTTATGTAACTTTTGTATAACTTTAGTGTTTCAGAAAACTTATCGGTAAATGAAGCGACAATTCTTTTGTTACAGGACACACAAATTGCGTCAAATTGTCCCAAGAGCATTTTAGAGTGTTTTATTCAAGGGCACATCAGCACGGCAGCTTCAAGGCTAGACTTCTTCCACCTCGCATTAGCTTTTTTCTGACGGTTGACTCTGCATTTGCCGCACTGCCCTCACTCAAATAAAGTTTTCTTTTTTTTTCATGCAGCCAGATAAGTCTGTGTACATCTCTGCTATTCTCCTCTTCTCTCCGCCCCTCTTCTCTCTACTCCCTCATTTGTAGGTTATACTTAACCACAGGCAGCCTAGTTAGGATCATCAGATGGTTTTAATGTTAGTCTCAGGCTGAGCCCTATTTCTTGCTGACATCCTTGTCATGTGTAATAACTAAAATTTCTGCTTCCTAGGGGTGTACATGCTTGCAGTTTTCCTTACCACAGTATGGTAACAGCTGTCACCCTCACAAAGTTTTGGGGGATGCGTTGTTATAAATCATGTATCAGAGCTACAGCTCATATGAGCATTGTTGTTTTCAAGAGTAGGGTTTGTAAAAGTGTAAAAACCACTGGTATCTACTTGTGGATTCTGCCTGTTACTTCATACAGTGGCCAGATGAACCTCAATCAGTCATCAGTTATTTATCTCTAGCTGTAATTTTTTTGGCAGCTACACTGACTTTACAACAAACTGCTTCTTCCCTTATCTGTCCATTCATCCTGATTACTTTGTACTAGCATATTGGTCTACCAGCTGTTATGGATGAACTTGGGAGTGGGAGATTGAGCTACATAATTTTTTCCTCCTAATTGCCTCTTTGTCTGTGAGATACACCCACTTTTTTCCTTTTTAAAGAGGGAATTTGCCTAGTGTAACTCCCTCACTATCTGTCCTCTTTGTGCTGCTCATGCCCCCCTCCTCCCTGTGTCAGGGTGTGTTGGACTGCCTCGTGCTTTATCAGTGCTCCCCCTCTTGGCTCCATTTCCCTCCTGCCTTCCCCAAGGCCATCCTTAACTCCCATTTTTTCTGGGCAAGTCCAGGGGTGGGGTGGGGGGGTTCCCCTTGGGGTCATTGTGAGCCTTGGTCAGCATTGCCACTCTGGGAATGGGTCCATGTCCAGCTGGAATCCCCATCGCTCCTGTCTTTCTCAGTTTCTTTTGCTTCCCTTGCCTATTTAATGTGTGGCCTCATTCTCTATAGGATCTTTGTCTGCCATCCTTATAGCTGCCAACCATTCTTTTCTCTCAGAGAGTCTCTTGCTCTTGACTGTCTGTTAGAATATCAATCTCATCCTCTAAAACATGTCAGCTTCTTCCTAAACTGCCAAATGTCAGGTTTTCTTCAAGTTTCCCTTTTCCCAATTACAGTTTTACCCCTCTATATTGGGGAGCATATACCTGAGCGTGTGCTGAAGATTTGCTGCCAACCACTGGCCAGCCAACATCTGGAAATTGCCGCTGCTGGAAAAGAATGAAAGTCCTGGTCCTGATCCACTGTTAGTGGAGCATGAAAAGACAAAAGAAACCACTGCAGATTTATTAGACTTTAAGCCTTTATCTGTTTTCATCACACTAGAAGGGGACATTTTATAAAGTATTGTTCAGATGTCACTGCATAAAAGGCAAAGGCAGAATAAGTAGGAGCAACAAACCTATACATGGAATATAGAGGATAGAAAAACAAGAGGGGAGGTAGAAAAGATGAAAAGTAAGTAAAGTATTGGTGTAAATCTGAGAAAGAAATGGCATCTGCACATTAGAAAAGATGGTGAGTAATAAAAACAACAACTTTGAGAACGTGTCAGCGAGAGACAGAGAGAGAGAGAGAAAGAGCGCGGGAGCATTGTCAAACAAAGAGAGTCCTGAGTCAGCAGCAGAGCAGTTTTCTCCCTAGGCAACTGGGCAGGGCTACTTGTCTCTCTCTCTCTCTCTCTCTCTTTCTCTTTTTCTCTCTCTCTCTCTCTCTCTCTCTCTCTCTCTGTGTCTCTCTCTCTCTCTCTCTCTCTGTGTCTCTCCCTCACCCCTCCCTCCCTTTACAAATCTGTGCTTTTGCATGCTATTTCTTGCTCTGTGTACTT
Source organism: Sandelia bainsii (assembly GCA_032362345.1). NCBI lineage: Eukaryota > Metazoa > Chordata > Actinopteri > Anabantiformes > Anabantidae > Sandelia > Sandelia bainsii. The sequence continues at coordinate 20,283,602 of JAUMHL010000005.1, forward strand.
TTCCTTGCTGTTCTCTCACCGTAGTAAGTCTGCTCCCTACATACACTGCGGACTGGTTGAATGAGACAATAAAGAAAGTTCTGAAAAGAGCAGTCAGCCTGTATCTCACCCTCTCTTCCTCCACCGTTTTCTCTCTTGTTTTCATAAGATTAATTTTAGAGATTCTTTTTGACACATAAAGCCCACTTTAGAGTGTGTGAGCAGGGCCTCCAGACTGTAACATGCAATACTCACATGTAGACTTAATCTGTCAACTCAAGAAGCTCATGTCCCTACCAGAATGTGAGGATAATGGTTTCTCCTTTGTATTCTAGGTCCTTTGTGCCAAACAGACTTTGGTTTTCTGTGTTGCTAAACTAATTTTGGCACACTCTTTGGAACAGTGTATACTAAGGTCCTTCTTGCTGATGATTGACCTCAATTTTTTTTTTTTGCACAAGTGCCTGTGTGCGTAAAATGTGTTAGGGTAAAAGGCACTTGTTGACATGGTATTACTTTTACACCTCTCTAGAGTTCGGCTAAAGGCTTGCCTTGTTGGAAACCGAAAAGGAGGGGAGCATGAAAAAGAGCTGAGAGAAGAGAGCAGTTGGATGGGGTGGGGGGCGGGGTAGTGTGGAACTGTCCAATATATCCTGTAAAGTTGGCCTGGGCAGTGAGGCTTGGAGGATTGGTCTCCATAAAAGACGGTGGTTTCTCTTTCCCTCAAGTCTCTCTCTCTTTCTCTCTCTCTCTCCTGTCTACTCTTGCCCCATTCCCTTTTTTCTTTACTTCTCTTCCCTTCCATCTCTTCCTCCCCCCACGGCTGGAGTAAGAAGCCTATCACAGTGAGACAGTGCCCTGCCAATCCCTCTGACAGAGTCATCATTCTTAGCAGCGCTAAATCACTACCTCCACTAGCTAGACAAACATGTCACACTCACAGAGAGAAAGAAGGAGAATGAGAGGAAAGAGGGACAAAATGATATAAGCAGTGAGAGTGATACTGGGTGACAAAGGCAGTGAGCAAATAAAGGGCTTCGGCTGTACACACAAATAAGCAAAAGCAGAGCATGTGTGGAACTGGGGTATCACTTCAAACTTTACTGCCAAACCAGAGTTCATTAAGAGCTGTTATTGAGGATGAGGGTTGGGCTGGAGGCTGTGGACCAAAGTCCAGAAAAGGATGATTTGAAAGGGTTTAATTTTGGCTGCTCCCCAAGGTTTCCACCCCTTCAGCTGGCTTCCAGATAGATCGGATTGGTGCTACTCTTTGATGTTGATCAGTTTATTGACAAGCTGTTAGATTTAGAAAAATGTATTGTACGTGCATGACACCTCAGAGAAACAATTGTCTTGTCATATATGTGTGCACGTAGCTTAATGTGTATGTTTATATTGCTGTGTGGATACCTGCATTTGTTTAAGTTCTATGAAACTAGACCTAAAGTGTCAATGAATTTTGCACTAATCATTATCAACAGGTGTTACGCCACCCATTGAAGATCAGCTTAGAGACAGGCCGGTCAGTGCTTTACAAAATAAAGTCTTTGTGCTTTTTGGGATCTCAGTCCCAAAGAAAAATGTCCTGGCTCATGACCTTTCAACTTGTGTGTAAATGTATAAATGAAGGAGAAGATCCAGCATATTGTAGCTGCTGGATAATAGGTCCACTGGAAGATAAATGATCTTACAGTATTTGTTGTAGTGTTTGTAGCATACCAAAAGACAAATAAGCGTATTAGACGTGTACGTGTTTATGTGTGTTTGTAAGTGCATGTCTGCATAGTTGGTGCTAATAGAATTCTGCTGTCCAGCTCACAGCTGTGTCCTGCTGATGAGTCCCAGGAGGCCCCAGCATGTGTCTGTGGTTACTATGTTGAGGCTTCAGCATGAAACCATGTGTAGATCATTACTCTCTCTCTCTCTCTCTCTCGCTCTCTCTCCCCCCACACCCCTCTCTCTCTATCTTCTAGTTTGTCTTGCTCTCCCCTCACAAACCCACCCCTCTCTCTGTTTCCCCTTGGACTGCCAGCGCTCCAACTTGTGCCACTCTACACTCGCCCCAAGCTCAGCCTCTGTTTCTCTTTAACTGAGCCAAGTGGGTATTTCAATACAGAGATTTGCAGAGCTCCCTTCACTAACCTATGTTTAGAAATGGGCTACGACAGCTATAGTTATTGTGTGTTGTTGCAGAGTCGGGGAATGCACATGGTTTATTGTGCAGCAGAAAGAGAAAATACTGTAAGTGCTTGCAAGTTTACTTATATATTGGACACTTAAGCAGAAATTTATATAGTGTTGGTTTACAGGCCAACTGTATCATACTACAAAAAATATATTTATTTTCTAGCTTTGATACAGGTACAGGGCAGATGGGGGAGGGGGAAGTTGGTTCCCCATCAAATGTCTAAGGATAAAGGGTGTCATATACTGTACAGTTTGTAAAGCCCTTTGAGGCAAGTTTGTTATTTATGATAATGAGCTGTATGAATACACAGAAGTGTACAGTGTTGTGCAAGGACGCTATTGTTGAAGTGAAGGATTGATTTGGATTGGAGAAAAAAAACAAACTATTTAATAGTACAGGTACTTTTTGAATTTGATGTCATTCGTTTAATCACAGCCTGAGAATTTCTTTAAGGAAGTGCTTTTTCCTCATTTGATTATAAACTAACCCAACTTTGTGTGTTAAAGTTTGAGTTTGAAGTTACATCTCAGATTCCTGTACATTTACTGTGTATGGTTGCATTTAGAGTTGAGCGTTGTATCTAGGTGGACAGCACCTCCCAGGTGATTTGTGAGTGTACTATACTTGTAGCTGTGTGTGTGTGTGTGTGTGTGTTAATCTCAGTGTGATCATAGAAGCTTAGACTATGCGGTGCCATGGAACATTTGAAAGCAGCTTTTTTATGGCCTTGAGTCCTCATTTGGTTTGATAGTAGGTAATGTGATACAGTGGGGTTAAGCTGTATTATAAAGCACAGCACATTCGATGCTCCTCATTTTCCTCCCAAAGAGCATCTTGATAATATACCTTTGCAGTCCTCTGTGATAAATAATTCATCCTCAGGTACTTCTTATAGATTCATTCATGTGTGTGTGCACATGTTAAAAAATAACAGACAATACTGTCAAGTAGCATTGTTGCGTAAACACATTGATTTCTCACAGATAAATTAACTGTCAGATTATAAGACATCAGATCTAAAGTGGTGTGGCATTGCAGTACATATGCGTTTAGCAGTTGAGAAACATGACACTTCATTTAGAGGTAGTTTGGTTTATAGTAACAGCATCATCTCTTGAGAAGGTGTGGTACTTTGGATCACGTAGATCTGACCAGTCCTGCACATAGACACAGCTTGTCCTTATCCTAATAGTCAACCCTTCCCCCATGGAAGGGTCGCTGCAAACTGACATTTACAAGGCCTGTTAATCTGTTGAGAGATTGATGAAGCCTCATCCAAAACACCTCTTTCTTTGCTCAAAACAAATTGCTCAATTTTAAATATTGTTTCACTCTGGAACACTTTGTCATTTTACATTTACCTTTAGTCGTTCAGCAGCCACTCTTACCCAAAGCGACTTACAAGTGAGGTACAAAACAAGCAAAAAAGCTAAGCTAACATAGGCTTACATAATTGATTTGGGAATGGATTTTGTCTTGAAAAGTAGATTTGTGTCAGTATTTTCATACATGCACACCCTATGTCTGTTTATAGCTAGATACTTGGCTGTGTATGTCTATTGTCCATTACACTCAGACATGTGTGCTGTGTTTATTATGTGCAGGGAGTTACACTCTGTACCTGCACTGCCAGGTCCTGTCCTGCACACAGGCAAACTGAAGCCAGCTGGCTTTGCAGAGAGTCTGCCATCTGTTCTGATTTATGTAAGACTATTAACCCTGGACTAGGTTGGCTCCCACTAGCTCCCACTAGCCTGCTAGCAGAGTGACAAACTAACAGAGAAGGTAACCTTCCTTTCACCAGTGTACTAAGTGTAGACAGTGTTTTTCAGTCCCCTCAAAAAGTATTGGAACGGCCAATTAATTTAGTTTTCTTTACACTGAAGACATCTGGGACCAAAACATGAAGATGACTAATCAGAATGTGATTGGAACAGAGAGATTTATGGAAACTAAAGTTAATTAAATATAAAGTTTGTTTGCAATAGCTGCATCAAGTCTGTGATTCACTGACATCACCAAACTGTTGGTTTATTTTTTCAGGCTCTTACTGCAGCCTCCTTCAGTTGCTTATTTTTTTGTTGGTTCATTTGTTTGTGTACAGCAGACACAAATGAATTGATGTTGATAGATTAGATAGATAGACAGACAGACAGACAGACAGACAGACAGACACAGACAGACAGACAGACAGATAGATCAGATAGACAGACTGGTTTGTGCAACCTCAGCAATTGTCAGTGACTGCATTTAAGTTGACACTATACTTGCATTTAAAGGGCGACTTCACAGATTTTCAACTTGCTTCTTATGGTTTTTTATGGTTCTATGAATAACAGTTGTGTTAAACTTTCTTCGGCCTTTTTATATATGACTATCTCTCTGTTTCTAGCTAAAAGAAAGTCCTCCAGATGATGTCATCTGGAGGAGCCGGTCTTCCAAAACTCCAAACTCTGTAGTATGAGCAACCAGAGGACATCATCTGAACTGTGGTGAAGATGTTTAACTATGCGTTCACATCATGGCTACCATGCAGTTCAGTTTATAACTGAGGGGGCAGAAAGTAAGTTTAGCAGCATTTTTGTATGCCCACAACGACAGGAAGCTTCAAAGAGAAACTCAGAGCTTGTCTAGCTTACATACCATTAATGATGTTGCGACTGCCATAATCTCAATATCGACAATACAGTAAGTGCTGTGAGCATTGCCATGATTTCTGCTTATGTTGTTCAAAAGTGGAACGTAACAAGGAAGATATTTTCTCTTCAGCCTGAAGATAAACACAAAATATGCATAAGTATTTGAACAATGACACCAGTTTTGCATAAAGTATATGTGTTGCTTTAGCAAGAAATACTGTCATTCACCACGGAGTCACAAATAATTTTATTTGTTTTCCTTATTGTGTCCTAAACTTATGTTGTAGCGATCATGGAATCTGAAATGTCATACATGTAAATCTCACCTTTGACCATTAATACCACATTGATGTAAGGTGAGGTAAATACTATCACTGTCATTATAAGTGGATCACACTCAGACATTAGAGTATATTAAAGTTCATTCTATTCTGTCAACTTAATGTAACAACAAGTAACTTCATGTAACAGGTTATGCTTGACAATCATATTCAAATATTACTGAACTCATCATTTTATACCAAGGCCCCAGCAGTGTTGTAGCATGAAATGCATATTTTTGGCAGGGCCACTGACTCCAGTTGACCCATTAACACTAATGGCAGTCACAAGTTTTGTAGGTGCTTGCTTTAGAAGTGACAGGAGTGTCAGAGTTGAAGGGCTAGGAGAGCACAGAAAGTCTGGAAATCTCATGGCCCCCTTCTGATTAGCATGTTGTTGACTTGCATTAAGACTGGGGGAAAGCAGAGAGCGGTCAGGGGAGACATATTTAATGCTTGTGAAGTAATGGGGCTGAATCAGCAGATAGCTCCACTGGGAGCCATTAGTGCAGACATGTGTCATTAACCCTTTCTGTGGCCTTAGAACCACCCACCCCCACCCCCACCCCCACTCACTTCAACCTCTACCGTGAAGACCAGAACACTATTTCAGGTAGTCCAGATATTGTAGAGTGTGGGGGGAGGTGTAAACCAGTGGCACAGATACACACTTTAATATTCTCCTTTTTACTTTGTTTCTTTTTTTTTTTCATGTGTGTGCTTTTCTCTTATTTTCACTGCCTTGTTTTCAACTTATCTTTAGCCTTTTCTCTATGTATTATTTTGTCCACTTGTTATTTTCACAAAGAAGGTTTTGCTGTCTAGCTGTATTTGCAGGGTGTCACAAACACTTGTGTTGTGGTCAAATATGTTAAAATATGCAGCTTCTATTTGCAAAGTGGGAAAACAAAGTATGTGAAACCTTTGTAATTAGCTGCTTTTTCATTAATTGGTTATAGAATATGATCTGGTCTTCATCTATGGTAGATTACAAGTATAGACCAGCACCATGTGTTTAACTTAAACACACAGTTCTTGTAAGCTTCCCGTAGCTGAGGATCAGAACTGCACAGTGTTCTGGAGGAGTTTTTGAATCATTCGTTCCTCACAGAAATGCTTCGGTTCAGCCATGTTTTAGGATACCATGCTCCATGCAACTGTGCACCATGATTTTTGTATGGTAAACTTCTTAACAGAGATGTTAAACAGCTCCAGTGATTCCTTTTAGCCTTTACCTCATTGAGTATTTTGCGTTGTGTCTTAGTATGGTGTCCATTGCTAGGCAGAGTAGTCAATATTAAATCATCAGTATATCTAACTGTGGGCTCATGAATACATAACTCTGTAAGATTACTTTGTGTCCCTTTCCAGCTTCATATAAATCAGCAGCTCTTGATGGTAGATCTTCTGAGATCTCTTTTTTGGGAAGTGTGGGTCAAATGTGTGCACACAGAGAAAAGCAACATGTTTTGGTTATAATTTTGGGGGTTCTCAGTGTAACAATGTTCTTACCTCTAAGCTAACTTTTTTTTTATGTAGCCTTATTGCATGTTTCCCTGTGTTGGCTGTGACAGCAGGGCAACAATAGAGAGAAGGGGCAGGTCCAAAACACCTGCCGGTCTTAATGGTAAACATATGTCAAGAAATGCACACAGTAAGGAGAAGGAAAGGAGGAGGCACAGAGCAACAACACTCCTTAAGAGGCTCTAAAAAGTCTGCGTGTTCATAGGTTAGCTGCAGTTTTCAAGTGCATGCATGCTGTGATTGCAAATGTGGAGTTCTATACAAACCTGTCAGTATGTTTATGTAAGCCCACCTCTAGTATGTCGCATGCTGCAATCCCATAGGCATGCCAGTCCCATGCAACTAATGCCTGTGTCTGAGTCACATTAAACATCCATATCAGCAAACACAGGATCCATGTGTGGGTGTTTTGCTTGGTGCTTAAAGTGATCATTACAGCTTTGGTCTCCTGCCATGACATAAGTACACGTGTGGGCGTGCGTGTTGTTTGCATCGCAGTTTGTACATAGACACAGAAGCACAATTATGCATAATTTAATGTATGTACTCTGTCTATATAAGCACATTGAATGTTTGATGGGCCTCCCCCTCTTTCCCCCAGACTTCACCTGAGTACTACACGTCATGTCTGCCACCTTCTCTCTGGCAACAAAGCCGTCCATTATAGACAGATGTGGTTCACTAAACTAGATGAACTAGGTCACCAGAACAACCTTCCACATCCCCCTTTCCCCTCCCAAAATCTTCATTTTGACCTCTATACACTCTCTGTGTTGGCTCTTTGTTCTTGCTGTATAATTTCTCTCTGCAGAAATCTTGAATCTCCTTCCAGTCTTGTCCAGTAGGAACGCTTTTGGCTACAATAAACCAGTTTCTAAATTTACTGCCACTGACTGATTCTGTTTTACCATCACTCCTATCCTCATAATAATCTCTCCTCAGCCCCACCAAATCTTTTTACTAGCCTGACATCATTTTAAGATCATTCATTGTGTAAAAAAGGAAAAGATTACATTTACAGAATTATGACATACACCTGCTCAAATACTCAGATATATACTATATAGCAGACATGTTAAGAAACCACCAACTTTCTGTTTGATGATAAGTTATCATTATAAATGTTGATCTCACAATACAGGTATAATTTTTTTATCTGTATTTATGTGTATATTATCATAGATTATTGCCATCATCAAATAATTTAGAAACTGTTTGATGGCTATCAGTTTGTTTAATGAAGAATGTCTTGCTGCAGTTTTTGTCTTGGCCAGTTTTGGCTCAAAAGGAGAGAGGGAATAAATGCAACAAAGGTAGATCAAGCAGAGAGAGATGCTGAGATCTTAACATCTGGGTACTCCTCTGGAAAAGAGCAGTCTTCATGTTTTTCCTCTGCTCGCCCAGTCTATCCATCTCAGGAGAGCAGTAAGAGTCCCCCCTGTGTCCCATAGTCAGACACTGGCTGACAAGTCTGACAAGCCAGAGAAGTTTCACCTCTTTTACACACAATTACACACACCTTCCAATATTGGACACTCACAGGATGTAAATCTAACATTAAGTTCTTCCTTCTTCTGTGTTATCTTATTTTCCTCCATTCTCACACATTTCCTCTTTCTTCATCTCATCTATACTTTCTCTCATACACAAACAATGTGACAACGACAACTCCCCTCCCCCCACCTCAGCAGACACACACATCCTCACTTACTGGCTTGCCGGCTGGCTCTAGGAGGAATCAAATGGCTCAATGTGTTAAAAGCATTAGGTAAGCGTGGTTCCAGCAGTGCTCCTTGGTTCGACATTGTATGTATCTGCTTCATTACAGTCTGGTGTATACATTTAGCTGCATCAATGAGCCTCGGTCTGTCTATCCCCACACTGTCCCAGCCTACCCCTAGGGTGCTGTAATGCGGTGCAGGCCATCTCAAAATGAACAAACAAACAGAACAAAATATGAGAGCTCTTATTATTGTATAAGCTGGCCACTCCAGTATAGAAAAGAGAAAAAAAGCTGCTATGTACAATGATTATATTTATATAAAGAGGCTATTTTCTGTTACAGGATTTATTCTTGTCTTGTTTTTTTTCCATTTGTGGTCTTGAACAGTGTGTGTATGATGCAGACAGACAGACCAGGAGAGGGAAAGAGATCAAAGCAGTGGGCCTGTAACCTGTAGCCTGCTGACTGTTACCTCTACGCCTGTTAAAGGGAACCGAGAGGAAATAACACCACACCTCACATCCCACAGCTGCATGTGTATGAGGCAGCGAACACACTGAGGCCTGTTCTCCAAGATCCACCGCAGCACTTGGCCTGCTGCACCACACTTGTGTCTCCATTGCAGGCATGCAGGCAGCACTAGGCTAACATTAGCGCTTTTCTGCCTTTATAAGCAGTTTACAGTATGAATACTTTTATTTGTGTGGAAGGTCACAGCTGAAAAACCCCTAGCCCAACTCAGATCGGCCCATCACTTGCACCAAAGGCAAGAGGGAGGGCCAAGAGGAGGATGAGGTAGGGTGATGATGATGGTGAAAGGGGCTGTGGTGTGAGAAAACGGTTTAAAAAAAGAAACCAACTGTGCATAGCGCACAACAATAACTGATATTTGCATGAGATAAAAACGTATTTAGCAAACCTTACTGTTAATCTAGCTACAGTCTGGCCTTATGAGTGATCGTCCTGGAAAATAACAAATGGGAAAAGTTTTAGCTGCTGGAGGATCCAGACTGTCTCAATTGATTCATTTTAATTCAGAGCTCAAGAATGACAGTTTTTTTGTCATGATACTCCAAAGAAGCGTTGGGGGACAAGATTGTGGAAAGACAATAGTGAGAGAAGGAAAAAGTACTGGAAACAGACAAAAATATAAAAGGAGTACATAGAGAAAAGGGGGAATACCTCCAGGAAACAGACCTGACCGTCAGAGCCAGTGCAGAGTCTGGCTGATGCAGCACAACACACAAGGGAGAGAAGTACTCTGCCTGTTAGACTTTCTATCTCCCTTTCAGGAGAGAAATCAGTTAATCAGTTTTCTTATAAAAAGAAGGGAGAGGTCTTGCTAATCAGTTTTTTGGCTTCAGTTTGGGGTTTATATATAAACCCTTCCTTTTCCTCCCCATACCCCTGTCCCCTGTGTGTATGTAATAGATGAGCATAGCAGAGTGTATGTTTATGAGCGCGAGTGCTGGACTTGGCAGGGCTGAGCGCTCCTTCAGTGTCTCACAGTTCATCACAGCTCAATGACTGATTGACTGGGCCTCTGTCTCTCTAGCAGAGTTTACATTATGTGCACACACACACATATATACATTCACAGATACACACCTTAACCGCTGCTCTTCTCTAAGCTTCTCATGGTTTCTAGTTCCTAAGCTGTCTTCCAGGTAATTGTTTAAGACTGTAGATAAATATCTGTAGCCATTAACCATATTATTCTCTTGCTCCCCTGTCTCTCTCTCCCTCTCCTCTTGCCCCCTTCTTCCAGTGGTCTTATGCGTTAGAGAAGCCCAACACTGGCAGTGTGTTCAGCTTGGCCTGGTCTGCAGACGGTACCCAGTTGGCAGGGGCCTGTGGCAATGGGCATGTCATCTTTGCCCATGTGGTGGAGCAGCACTGGGAGTGGAAGAACTTTGTGATCACCCTTACCAAGAGGAGGACCATGCAGGTAGAAAGCGAGCGACACATACATCCATGTTAAGGTGTGCTGCTTTTCAGCCTTCTTTTAGAGTGATCACTGGGTTCTTGCTCACCAAGGCCCTTCTTGCCCTGTCAGGTTCACGTTCAGCTTTATCATTTCCACACATACTGTGCAAAACATTAAATAACTATAAAGAACATAACATAATATAATTGTAGACTAAAACAAAAAATTAAACATGTGTAAACACTACGCAGTCTTAAAGGAAAAATAAACATGGTTACATTAGCAGCAACACCTTAGATTTCGAGAAGGTCCAGTGTATTTCCTCCTATAGTTGCAAACTTAACTTCTGGCAAAACAGTAAATTTGTGTGATTGAACTAACCAACAGTGATGAAACATCCATTCAGGTGTGCTGTTTTTGATCACTGATGCCATTGTGTATCTCTAGCAGTACCTCGTCACCTTAATACTTAGGAAAGATACGGCAGTTTTTCATTTCACGGTCGGTAATCCACTGTAGTCTTTACCAATCTCCAGAAGATTCTGGTAGCAGAGTTTCGTCAAATAAAGATGCTCAGTTTTACAGAAGACAAAATTTGAGACCTAACTTTGTCATTATGCATTATTGAGTTAAAATTAAACATTTTATTAATGTTAAATCTACAACACAATAAAGAATGGGAATATATATCAGAATATATCCTGAACTATATGTGACTATAATAAGAAAAGTACTTCAGTGCTGTAGGCAAGCTGTAAATAGATTAATAAATATACTATGTAGAGAAGCAAGTGCTTCCTAGGCCATAGCTATTTGTGGCCATAGAGTAGGACCCTCATAGTGTGCCAGTATGCAGCCCTTTAATGACAATGACCAGTCTGTCTAGCTTTCTCCATGGCTCCGCGCTCTCTACTGTTTAAACTCATGCTAACCACACGAGTTACACACCCAAACGTACATACACACACACAGACACACACACTATACTCACTAGGGATACACACGCACACCTACAGAAATAAGGTCACAGACATGCGCGTCTTATGTATGACATGTACTCATTTGCTATAGAAATCTTTACTAAGTGCAGTTTGTGTAAACTAAACAAAGTTGGGTCATCAGCCATTTATTTTCAGCTTTACAGGCGCTTTTCTGTCTCCCTCCTCCTTCTCTCCTCCTCGCAGTCCATTTTAAAAGCGCACATCTGCCAGTGGTTTGTGAATCAGCCAGCTAAATTTACCACCTTGCGGTCAAATGTTTTTTATTCCTGGTTGTGTTGCATGTAAATTTGGCTCGCTGGAGGGAGTAGAAGAGGATGATTTGTAAAGCTGTAAAAATAACCCCACCTTTCACCTGGTGCTGGAAAAGGCCCTTTCACTCATTCACAGAGAGAGCTAGAGGAAAGTATTTATCCTTGCAGGTGAAAAAATGAGTACCAACCACTGCTTGCACACACTTAAAGCGGTAAAAACTGTTTTTTCTGACCACAGTTGCCTACGTATTCTTGGATATACTCTAGACTGTTCCCTGGGTATATTAAAAATAAATACACTCCACTGTGTACATGATTGTTTTCAAACCTCTTTTAGTAATGCCAATGTCTCAAATCATTTTGCCCCCTCTTATTTCCTTCTTCTTCCTCAGGTAAGGAATGTGATGAACGATGCAGTGGATGTGTTGGAGTTCCGAGATCGAGTCATCAAAGCCTCTCTGGCATACGGTCACCTAGTGGTCGCCACTTCTCTCCAGTGCTACGTATACAAGTCAGTAGCCCACTCCTCCTTTGCATGTTCATATATCCTATATTTACACTGCGCTGAAATTTCCCATCTAATGATTTCTGAATTTTTCAAACATGTTAGGGTTATGTGCAACACATGCTCATCTTTTACATGTTTTGACCAAGTCCTAAGGACAATCTTTGGATCCCATGGAATCATAATGACATGCTAGGTTGTTATAAAAGCCTCCAAACTTTGTCATCTAAAAATATTCTCAAGAATGAAAAAACACAGAAAAACGAATAAGTCCTGGTGGAAAAAATACAACGGTATGATGCAGATTCCTTTTATGCTAATTTTGTGTTTTGAAATAAGGTAGGTAGTTTGACACATCATTTCTACTTTTACACATTAAGGACATGGCAAGAACACAGACAATTGTCATTTCTAACAATTGTCTGCAGTTGTTATAAATGGCATGAAAACTGTGTCTTTTTTACACTATATGTAATGATTCTTTGTGTTACTCTCTTCATTTTGTTGCCATTTCTATTTTTGACTTTCTGTTCTTACTCTTGTTTCTGTTGTGTTCTCACCTCTGCAGTTATTTGTTGCTAGATGTCTGGGTTTTCATACATTTTGCTGTGTGTGTTTTTGTGTTGTGCGTTTGTGGCAGCTCAAGAAACTGGAATACTCCTCTCATCTTTGACCTGAAGGAAGGAACAGTCAGCCTCATCCTGCAAACCGAGAAGTGAGTCTCTGTTCCAGGAGCAGCAAGAGAGAGAACAGGCTGTTGGATAATCTATCAGCTTCTCTAATGCTTCATTACTCTCTTCTGACCACTCATCAAGCAGCCAACACACACACACACACGCGCGTAGGGACTATGCTCTTGCTTAGCCCATCCTGTCATACAATAAGGCCAAGAGTGAAACCACTGGGGAAAATTTGATTAATATGGAGTAGCTCTTGTGCAATACTCCAGCGCAGAGTCCCTGACACTCAACACAGAGCTAAATACATTACTGGCCACTCACAATTGAGTTTGATGACACTTGCCGAGTAAGTTAATGCTCTCCTAATGTAAATATATGTTTAAATAACCTGCTAATGTCTGTTTATTAAATTTCTTTCTAAATCTCTTCATTCTCACAGTTTTTCTTTTTATCAGTTCATCTATTTTAACTCTCTATTTCCTCCCTTTCTTACCTCCACCTCCTTACTCACCCACACTAAACCTTCTCTGTCCTGTTTGTCTTGTCTCTCTCAACCAGACATTTTCTGCTAGTGGATGGAGCAGGCCTGTATACGTTCTCCTATGAAGGGCGACTGATATCCTCCCCCAAGTTCCCTGGTATGAGAGCTGACGTCCTTAATGCCCAGGGTGTTTCCCTTAGTAATGACACCATTGCTGTCCGAGACAAGAGTGATGAAAAGGGTGAGGGAAACACTGTCACTGCTGAAATGCTATAAATAGAATTTACTGTGCTTTTATTAAATACTAAATTGTTTTCCTTTTTCCTCACCAGCCATCCTTCTCTTTGACGCCCTGACCGGAAAAGCCCTTGGCGATGGGAAACCCCTGACACACAAGGTGTGTAATAATACTTTATAAAGTAGTGACTTTGTTATTTTTTGAAGTATCTTTTCATTTTGTGATTACAGTTCTTTAGAAACTTTCTCAATGATGTTTAAGACAGAAACACACAAGTCTTGCAGATCAATCCCACTGTAACTAAAGGATTGTTTTATCAAGGTCTGTAATTATAGATCAGAGTTTGGTATTTTTTGTGTAGTGTGTAACATTTTAAATGATTATTAATCTGACGTTTCTAGAATTTAAGACATCGCAAACTCCCTACAAACCCACAGTCATCCTCATAGGTGTTTAACTTTTGTCTTATTAGACCATTACTCAGGTCATCAAACTTAAATAACATCTGTCTCACTCCCCTCGGTGTTGCTACGCCTGTTAGTGTGGTATAACTTTATCACACCTACTATTTCATGATATTTGCTGTTAAACGAAAGCCCTGCTGGCCTAATTGTCCAGTCTAGCTTGGTAACCTTTTTCAAAGGTCAACACTGTGAATATGTTTAAAGCTGGTCAGAGCTGCAAACTCAAGTCATAGATTCCCAAAGCTGAATTTAGTATCACTCAAATTTACTTCACTTGTACCTGCAATTTCAGTGATCGTGCTGATTCCACTGATTTCATCACTTTGGGTAAATGCTGGTGTGACCAAAATTGAAGATGAAGATCGAAAAATACAGTTAGGCCTGGAAGTATCTGGACAGTGAAAGAGTTTTTTATGATTTTTGATGATATGAAGTCTTCACTTTGTTGTAAAGTCGTAACAGTAAAGCATAATGCCTCATTTGTGTAACTTGTATCGACGTGGCTACATTAAACCATGTTTCACTAAAATATTGTACAATACCACTTGAGATATCTAGACCCAGCCTGCACTATAACATTGAGACTGCTCCTTATTTCCTTCTATATGAGTATTTGCCTGAACCTTCAAGTTTTAGCTAAAGGTAGTGGCTATTTTCTGCCCTGTTGACTCAACAGTCTAAGTTTCATCTAAAGAGACCTAGTTGAGGGTAAGAGTAAGAGTCTGCTCTAAAAATATACTAACACATATCCAGAATGTGGACAGACAATAAAGGCAGCGAGAGAGCATGGGGGAAGGGCTTTGGAGTCAAGCTAAGAGGACAAAAAGAAGGAAAGAATTAGAAGAGAAGGAAAAGAAGTGGAGGTAGCAGCAGTTACTGTTTGTCAGCATGGCTTTGTCTGCCAGTACTCCACAGCCCCAAGACTCTGCACCAAAGCCAACTGGCTCTGGCCAAAAACACACACACATATACCCACTCAATGTCTCTCTATCACTCTCTCATATGCACACACTTGGCAGAAAGGCTGCTAGGTCATGGTATAAACCACTCTCCCGCATTTTTCACTGATTTCTTTTTTTTTGGTCGTTCTTCCATTATTTACTCTTCTGTTCCCTCTTACCTTTGTGCCTGTGTGTCTCTGTAATTATGTGAAGCTGGAAGTGGTGGAGGTAGCTCTTGACCAGTGTGGCCCATCCACTGAAAGGAAGATTGCCCTAATAGACAAGAACCGTGACCTTTACCTGACTTCTGTGCGTCATCTTGGGCGAGAACCCAAAATCAGCAAAATTGGTGAGACTGGGAAGAGGGAACTCACTTCGCAAGAAGTGTAGTGAGTCTCTTTAATATACAAGTGTAGCTAACATTGAGGTTGTTGTATGCTCCGTCTTGTAGGTAGCATGGTTCACAGTATGGCGTGGAATGATGCTGCTAACATCCTGTGTGGAATCCAAGACAACCAGCTCACAGTGTGGTACTACCCGAGTGTTGTGTTCACTGACAAGGAACTGCTGCCAAGAACACTGTACATTAAGGATGGCAGGTAGACATTGAAAGTCCATTGTTCTCTTTTATACTCTGGCATTATAGCCTAAATGGCTGATAATGTTCAGTGATGAGTGAGCTAGTATTGTGGAAGGTCTAGGTTATGTTAAAATTAGAAGCAATCAATGTCTGTTGCTTTTCATGTGAGCAGGCATGGAGGAGCAGTGGTAGGAAAAGGTAAGAGCAAAGAAGAGGGATGGAATCAGCTTTTTTTTGTATCTTCCAGCTCATTCCCTAGGGTGCAACACATAGTGCTTTAGTCACTCCTTTTGCCAGCAGCTGTCTGACTGTACAATGCTTCCAGTCCAAAAGTCCTCAACTTCAGCCAGCACAGGAGGTGCTAAGGCAGAGTGCCTGCGCTATCTATACAGACAATGCTGGACTACTTTTGCATGTTTCTGCAACTCTAATCTGAACATTTGGTGTCACTGTTTGATTTCTCCTATTGTACTTACTGTATATTTCTTTCATTGTGTTTCGCCACTCACAGTGGTTTGTGGCTCACTGTGTCATTTTTCAACTTCTTGTCCTGAGTCATACTTTTCAGACATCATACATATACTGTACGCTTTGCAGTTATAGCTTTCTAATGTCAACAAAACATTTGTGTGGCTATTTTTATTTTCATTTTTGTTGTTTAATTTTACTATTTTGGTGCTCCAGCCGACAGATTTTTATCATGGGTGTCACCACACTATACAGCTAGTGGCGAGAGCTAATAAATAAACAAAGTCTCCACTTCTCCAAATGTGTCTCGGTTTTAAGGATGTTTATGACGGAAGGCAAGTTGGACCAAGTACTGTGCAAGTTACAAAAGCAGCACTGTCAGTATGTTATTTCATCAATTCAGCAAAATTGTATATGTGGAGTGTTCACACAAATTGCTCTTTGTATTAGAAATTTTGGCACACATACATGCAAACTTTCAAAAACTGCAGCGTCAATAAATTATTTTTTGTATTCTTATTTGACTCAATCCATCATCCTGTAGATCATTTTGAATCTTTTTTTTTTACTTATAACATTTATGTAATTAAACATTCTGACTGAGTTAATAGTTTTATATAATCTGTAGCTTCAAACAGCGAGTGAGAGTGTTCCATTCTGTCTTTTCTGTGATTTAAAAACACTGTGAGGATGTGGTTATATTGTCTTTGTTCTAACTTGTGTGTGTGTGTATTTGTCACCTTCAAAGTGAGTTTAGCCGTACACCCCACATTCTGAGCTACGTTGGCACCAAGGTGACACTACGCCAAGGAGACGGTTCACTGGTGTACAGCAGTGTACCTCCCTATCCAGGCCTCCTGCATGAATACAGCACCTCTGCACGCTGGGAAGATGCACTGCGCTTATGTCGCTTTGCAAAGGTAACTTACAGTGCTATGATATCATATATTATATGTTAATTATATATTATCTATATAATAATTATCCACGTGACACTGTCTGTTTTAGACATTTGAAGTTTGAATAAAATTATAATTAGCATTTCTATATACAGTCTTTTGTCTTGCCAGTAACTAAACTCAAGGTAGTGCGACATATCCTGCAATCTCGGGCTCTGGCACTGTCCATTGTTCCAGTGGTGTTTGTCACATGCTCGCATGTATGTATGAAACTGTGAGACAGAATCTGAAATAAGAAGGTAGTAGACAGGTTTATGGGACCAGACCAGCAGGCTTTAATTAGCCTCAATTAGCCTGGTGACACCATTTACCGGATTTAGCCAACCCCCCCAAGACCTCGCTCATAAATACACACACAACTATATGCATATGTAAACTCTCCACACATATACACATGCACACTGAATGCAGTATGACACTGTCTTTGCTTGGCCGATGATGCAATAACCACAATCCCAGAGAAATGGATGCTGGTAGCAAGAGGGGGTTGGGACAAAAGGGATGGAGGGAGAGGCACTGAGTTTAAGAGCTTTTTTCTAAGCTCCTTCCCCCCCTCCGCTTCTGGTAAAAGTTTGGTGGCATTGTGGCTTTTCCCAGAATCACAGTTGTTGTCGGTAAGCCCTTACCTGATAGGAGTTGATACAAGAAATGTTTTCAGAGGCCTGAACACAAACAGGTATATACAGTACGTGGATAACATATCACATTCATAATCTAAGAAAAACAGCCACAACAGAAGATGATTTAATCTTGAATTGTCATAGGTAGTCAAGTTTTTGTAGTGTTTATGACCTCTGGCAGTGACTGTCAGTGTTATTTGTCATTTCCAGGAGTGTTTTCCAATTACAACGGTTTGTCTTAGTGATGGACTTGTATTAAAGGGGGGAAATTACAGAGTGTTGACTCTAGTGTGAAGTTGCTCAACTGTTGACCAATCTGTGGTTGAGGCTTCATTTTAATGAATGCAGCTGCACTGAATAAAGCAATGACACATGATTTGTTTACATCCATAGATGTTGTGTACAGCAAATGTCTGTGTTTTTATGTGTGTCATGCATGTTTTCTTAGTGGCCTGGAGCATGACTACAGTGAAGTCTGCCAGGATATGAGCTCTTCATACACACACTTCAAACTATTGCCATATCTGCCATTTCCATTATGTTTTGTTATATTTTAAGTCACTGCTTGATATATTTGACATTGTATTTTAAATAAAACTTTTAGGAAAAGGTTAATAAAAGTTACAAACTGTATGTTCAGGTAATATTTAAAGTCCTGCGAAAGAAGCAGCCTTATCTAAAGTTTTCTGCACTTTATTTTTTCCATGACTGTGTGGCACACTTTTGCTTTTCAGATGTTACAGCATGCTTTATAATGAAGCATAAAGTCAAGAAATAGTAGATGGTATATATGTTTACCTTACTATGTAAAGTGGCATGAGATTATTTTTGTTGTGCCTTGGGGCTTTATCAATAGAACTGAATTGAAATTTTCAAAATGCTAAATATGGAGATAAATGAATGTGTATGTGGAAAACTCAAATGAGAGAGGAAAATACATTCCAACACTAAAACAGTGAAAAAGTAGTCTCCAGGTCACTGTATCAGATGGGTGAGATATTGTCATCTAAAAATGCTCGCTGCCTCTGATCACTATCTCTATAGGACCAGTCTTTGTGGGCATGTCTCGCTGCTATGTCCATGGCAAACAGGGAGCTCAATACAGCAGAGATGGCCTACGCTGCCATTGGGGAGGTAAGAGCCTAAGTTAATGTCTAATGCAGGTGAACATGTTCTTAACCAGATAGAAAATCAGATTCTCAAAACACTGTCAAGGAAACTTTCAGAGATATCTCACAATCTTTGTTTTTTTTGCTATGCTTAGACATGATGCACATCCCTTCTTTCAGTTACCTAGGGTGCAGTACATCAACTTCATAAAGGAGCAGCCATCTAAGGAGTCATCTGTGGCCCATATGCTGATGTTCAGTGGTCATGTCCAGGAGGCTGAGGCCACTTTGCTACAAGCTGGTCTCATCTACCAGGCCATACAAATCAACATTGACCTTTTCAACTGGGAAAGGTACAGTATAACACTTTTTGTGGCTAGAAGTAATGTGTATACATTATTTATGAGGATGCTTTTTATCAGCCCTATAAGGGTTATTTTAGGAGGAGGAATAAAATGAGTTCTGAGTTAACGTTTGGTACATTTGTTCATGCAGAATGAATATGTATCTGTATCTTGTCATTTTGTGTCCAGGGCACTGGAACTGGCAGTCAAATATAAGACGCATGTGGACACCGTGCTGGCCTATAGGGAGAAGTTCCTACAGAAATTTGACAGGAAAGAGACAAATAAGAGATTCCTGCAGTATGAAGAAGGGGTACGTTTGAGCAGCCCGTCTGCTGCACTGTATCAATTGATTTGGGCAGCGATCACTCTAGAAGCATTTCTTGTCAGTGCAGGATTTCTTTCTCTGATTGTTTCCTCTGGGATATTGGCTTTTTATAGAGTGCGTATACACTTTAAGTGCCTCTAGATGAAACTATTTCAACTCTTAGAGGATTGTGTGATGCCTCTTGGTGCAATCAGGATGTGACCAGGATCAAGGGGGGAAAGCATTAAAACACATCACACTTCTCAAGCCTACAGTGCCCATCGTTATATTTATCTAGTCTGAGTTCACCTTGTCTTTCTGTCTTTCTGCCAGGTTGAGGTGGACTGGGAGAAAATCCAGGCGAAGATAGAGATGGAGTTGTCTAAAGAGAGAGAGAAAGCTGCTAATGCCTCTGTGAGGAGCAGCATGGCCTCCAGACGTTGAGGTTCATGGGACTTTGCTTTAAAATATCAGCTTTGCCGAAGCTGAATCCCATGTATATTTTGGTGAATAGTGGCTTGTTCAGCTTGACCTCAGTATAATAGAAATTGTACTGTACTTGAGGTTTAATCTCAACCTTAAGAAGTATGTTAACTTCAATTAGAAACAAAAAGGAACACTTGGCCTTGACTTGCACTACAATTCTGTGGCATTTGCTATGTAACATAAAACTTGTGCACAACACTGTGCGTGACATTCTGTTACTGTGGGTGTAGGATTTCACTTCTGATAAGATACATTACTCAGCAACATCACCATTGTGGCCTTTTTCTTACTTAAGAATCTTGGTGATTTCATTGTGTCAAGTTTTGTCAAAAGTCAAATTTTCAAAATTAACTTGGTCATGCACGAATGTATTGCTTTGTATTTTTGTCAGTGATGTTTGACTTCTGTGTTTTATATGGATTAGATAATTTTGTAGTTTTAATATTCAAAGCTTTGCCTTCTGTAAACACTAAAAAGAATGTCAGTTAATAAAACAGATGGAAATGCTATATATATTTTTACCTTGCTATCCACTTATCTCTAAAATATTTTTCAGCTTTGCACATCCACACGGAAGGTATTTCTGGATCCGTCTGTGTCCAATATATCCACAGTATGTACTTCTTTTTGAGTTATTCTTGTATTTCCTCTTCTGCTGAGGTGTGAAACCAACTGCTTGCCGTGCAGCTCCACCCACTGGTTGGCAGAAGGCCAGTACATCAGTGGGCCATTATAGACTATCCATCTCCTCTAGTGGTGGCTTAAGGAGGATGAATGAGGGAGTAAATCTGTCTCTGGGCTCTCCAAAACAACTGCTAAACCATATCGTGAAGATGTGGATAAATATGGTAGAAAGTCATCGGCATGATCCCTGAAACTGTGAGTGGCCACACATGCTGAAACATTTGAGAAAAAACAGTAGAAAAAATATACGTGGGTTCTCTCCGTCTTGCCATTTCTTTTTTCTCAGCAGCCTGCACTTGTAGCCACCTCTTGCCTAAGTCTCTCTCTGACTCACTGACTTTCTCTTATTGTACTCCCTCTGTCAGTTTTCTTTCCAGGCCTACTCACTGTGTGATGAACCACAGTCATCCAGAGCAAACACCATTAATCAATGGAAACACTTATCAGTGAAGAGTCAGGTTTCACGTGCAATACCACTGAGAGTGGCCACACACATCGAGAATGAGACAGAATAAGAACAAAAAAGTCAGACTGCCTTACTTACTTACTTACTACTACTTATTTCATATTGTTGAAATTTCAAAATACCAAATGGATTCTGTGCTTTCATCAGTCCACAGAGCTATGTATCGATATTCAATGACTAGCAAGTTCTCATATATTAAATTGATGACCAAACACTGCAGCTCTCCCCAAAATACACTTCCTGGATATAATGCAGAATTTATGAGAAGAGTAATGCTCATTGATTTGACCTTTATAGTTGATCTTTTCTGTGGTCCAGTGAGTAATAGCGTAACTGGACCACTGGACAGATTTTAATGTTGCTTACACCAAATCAATTTTGTGTGAGTGTGTATGTGTACTATTTTCCTGTGTTTAAAGCCCTCTGTGTATGATGGTGCACATACAATATGTAATATACATGATACTATACTATGAACATTTGTGAAAAAAAAAAACTCCAGTTAGGTCCACAAATAATGGAACAAAGATAATTTTATTTGTAATTTGTCCTCTGTGCACCACCAAATTGAATTTCAAATGAAACACTCAAGATGTGAGGGAAGTCAAGACTTTGAAATGCCCCAGTTTTGTCAAACCCCTTAAAATATAGCCGAAAGTCTTGAGACTTACACTTGACTCGACTTACTCACACCTTGAGTGTGTCATTTCAAATTCAGTGTGGTGGTGTACAGAGGACAAATAAAAAAAACATCTTTGTTCCATTATTTACGGACCTAACTGTATAGCACTGTCCTCTCTCCTGCCAAGGGGTTGTCCCAGAAAGACATTATCTGAACAAAGTTTAATTCTAGGAACTGTAGAAGGTCGGTCATGCCCTCTGCTCCCAAACTTGGTTACAGCTAAGGTATGGGTTCACAGTGAACTGCAATTCCTACGAAGAAGAGAGTGAAGCGCAAAATGCACACCTCTTTTTTGAAAAGCTCTTATACATGGCTTCATTCACTTTAGGGTCACATATACCACCTTAGCTACCCATCAGTGGGTTTTGAGCATGGATTTAATGCTTTTAAGTGCAAACTCCATCCACCCACAGATCTCCCTCTGGAAAGGAAAGCCATCAGTGTTGACTATTGGCTTTGCCATCATGGTCTGGCAGTATTGGATTACACAAGCCACCACAATCACACTCAGACTTTTAGTATCAGGAACATTAGAAGAGGTCAAGGTCTCTAATTGTAAAGTCTAGTTCTGTGGATACAAATTTTTTAGCAGTGACTTTTTGTTTTGTATTTTAATAGCTAAATCTATGATGGAAATTGAAATTTTATTATTGTGGTGAATACAAATGGTTTGATATTCTGCCTATTGTTACACTGTCCTACTGTAAATGCATTGATCTTTCTGATGGCAAATAACCACCATGGAGCCTCTCTGATACTGATAGATGATTTGAAAAGGTGAGAGTCACTGGGTGCTTTACACCTGCTTATGCATCATTAAAGAGATAAATAATGCTGTGCAGTTGATACACTAATAACACTGCCCTAACCAGGACAGGTATATACATTATTCTATTTAGTGCCTTGAGTGAAGAGAGTGTTTTATGTAACGCCGACTGGAGCTAAATTTATTAATTAACTTATTAGTCAATTGACAGAAAATTAGCCACTTTTTTAGTAACAGGTGATTGATTTAAGCAACTGATGAGTTCATGATTTAACAATAACAAAGAGACTGGGCAAAAATGGCATCCATGGGAGAGTGCCAAGGCGAAAGCCACTGCTGACCAAAAAAAAACACAAAGGCTCATCTCACATTTGCCAAAAACATCTTGATTATCCCCAAAACTTTTGAACCTCTGTGGAGTGATGAGACAAAAGTTGAACATTTTGGAAGGTGTCCATCTCGTTATGTCTGGCATAAAACTAACTAAACTGGTGGTGGTAGTGTGATGGTCTGGGGCTGCTCTGCAGCTTTAGGACCTGGGCGATTTGCCATAACTGAAGGAGAATGTCCGGCCATCAGTTTTTGACCTCAAGTTTACTTGGGTTATGCAGCAGGACAATGATCCAAAACACAAAGTCCACCTCTGAATGGTTCAAAAAACCCAAAATTAAGGTTCTGGAGTGGCCTAGTCAAAGTCTGGACTTAAATCTGATTGAGATGCTGTGGCATGGCCTTAAACAGACCGTTCGTGCCACCAAGGGCGGCACAACCTGTTATTAGGTTTAAGGGGCAATTACTTTCTCACATAGGGTCAGGCAGGTTTGCACAACTTTTTTCTCTTAAATAAAATCATCATTTAAAAACTGCATTTTGTATTTACTTGGGTTATCTTTGTGTAATATTACAATTTGTTTGATGATCTGAATTATTTAAATGTGACAAATATACAAAAAAAATAAGAAAATCAGGAAGAGAGCAAATACTTTTTCACAGCACTGTATGTCAAATGTCACAAACTGTAACAGTGAAAAATGTCCAACAATTCTCTATGTCCCCAAGGATATTAATAAAGTATCAATTATTATTATTATTTTAATAATAAATAATAAAAATAAATATAATAAAAATAATAAATTAACTTCCCCAGTTAATATCAAAGTAATGTGTGATGACAAATGAGCCTTTTCAGTGTTATAATGAGAATTTTTAATGGATAGTTAATGGCAAGTATACCTACAGCTTCAAACCAAGGAAACAAGCCTTTAAGCCTGATATAATGAGATGTATGTTGAGTCAGTATAGTTTTCAATTTGAAGCAGCAAAACAGGCACTTCTCATCTCATTAGCCAGAAATTTAAATTAGCAGGGGGTCGTTATGATCAATGTACAAGTAGATCTGAAAGTATTTTCTTTTTTCATCTTGAGTCCACTCTGCTACAGCAAAGAAGATCCTGCCTTCTGTTTTGATCTCATCTTTGTTTCGTATTAGACGTCCCTTTGTCTTTGCTTTTTCATGGCCTGACCTGCACTGCGTTAGTTCTGCTTGGAGCAGCAGTTGCGAACTTGTCTGACATGTTATCATCAAAATACAACTTTGTTTCTTGGCAGTCTCTGCTATATCAGTATGCCAGCTCTAATCTCTGCTATAGTTTTTTTTTCAGAATTCAGAACCTGGGAGACACTGATACATGTAGCCTGAGGCAGCAAGGCTCCCAGGATCAGAGCATTTTTTAAAAATTGCACTCCTCTGCCATTGCTTCAGCTTTTGCAGTAGACATCAGACATGGCTCAGGTCACTGATAAAATGCTCATCTATCAGCTGCTAGTGAAGAGTGTGTATGTGCATGTGTGTGTCAGTTCCAGAGAATATTGCTTTCATGCTGATAAGCTATAAATTAACTGGCTTCAATGTTGGCTGATAAAAATGTGTGCCTCAGAGAGTATTAACACTTATATCTATCCCTTCACTCCCTTTACCATCCTGCATTTCAGGTTACTGAGAAAAGAAAATCTAAATATTCTTCCTTTTCTATGCAAATTGAATGAAGGATAAATAAAAGAATAGGAGGTCTTTCAGGTCCAGCAGAATATTTAGCATTAAGAGTAAGAAAGGACCAGATTCTGACAGAAGAAAAACTGTTTCACGGTGCCACTTGAAATTGAGGGACTAAAGTAAAACTTAATGCGATTGTACCAGAGTCTAATTAGCTGTCCCCGACACAAAGAGCGTCAATTTCAGACGCCTTCGCTTGCGTTATAATCTCCTTTAGTCCATTTGCATACAAAAGGCGAGTAATCCTCTATAATCTTACAAAACAGGTACATTTTCTCAGCCTCCTTCTTTATTCGTAACATTCAGGATTTTAATTGCACTTGAGTTTATATCTCTGCAAGATAATTACCCTGATGATAATAAAAAATTGTTAGAATATTGTCTGTGTAGCTTTCCAAAATCTCTGTTTTCCTCAGACAGAGTTCAAAGATGTCCTTGGGTTGTGTTGCGGTCCTGACACGTCCAGGACATCCCGTGTCTGGTCTCCAGTGCTCGGTCCCACTGCTCTCACTATACCCTGTCCGCCCGTCTCGTGTTCCGACAACAAGTTGTCATCAGACCGGTCTCTGTGCATCTCCTGCATGCTTTCCTCATACGTGGGCAAATATTTGACCTCGTCATAGGCTGGCAGGTTCGGCGAAGTAAAGTCCCCGAGGCTGTACTCAGGGTACCGGTCCAGCAGGGAGTCCTGGGACGCTGATGCGTGCCCGTGAAAGAGGGAGGGCTCTTCGCTGCGGTCGTGGTGCGGGTGCCGGCGGGGCCGCGGGCAGATGACCCGCTGGATGAAGTAGCCCATCGCAAAGAGCAGTAACAGGATCAGGATGCCCGACAGCTTTCGCGTAAACCAGCCAACGTTGTCGAAGAATATGTGGATGGGGAGCTTGCAGCAGCCCACCGTAGAGCTGGTATTGCCGTTCCCGGTGAGGCTGGGCGGGCAGCACCGCTGGCCATCGCCGCACTGGCCCTCTCCGCAGAGGGCTTGACAAGCGGAGACCAGACATGCCGAGAAAAGGGTGCCAGTTGTCCCGCACGTTGTCCTGCCGCCGCCCAGCACACGGGGGATCATTTCTGGATCTCCCAGAATGCAAACAAATGTGCGTTGCGTCTTCCTTGCGCGTGATGTTAAAAGTCCGCGATGTTACAGGTCTGCCTTTCTTTCCAGCTGTGCACTAATCATGTGCTCTCACGGCTGCTGCAGCGTAGAGTGGGACAGCAGGTGCTTCTCACCCCCGCTGAGAACGACCTGTCTGCTGTAGTATGGGCGACTGGAGTCGGGCAACATCTGTGTCTGGAGGGAGCAGTGATGAGAATCATGAATAGTCTTACATCATTATTACGACATTTTATCAGTGTCATATACAGGCACAGCCCACAAATGTCCCCATCACTTGGCACCGTCACGTTCAGCTTTACCTGGACCGCACTCCCCAAGTGGCTCATGACATGAGATGTAGTGGAGTAGAAGTACAAAGTAGCACAACATGGAAATACTTAAGTACAAGTACCTCAGATTTGTACTTAAGCACAGTACTTCTAATTTACTCAATTCCAGTCTGCCAGAGTGGATCCCAGGCAATGTTTTAAACCTGTACCCTCACCGAATCCTGCACACTGGACCCTTCCAGATCTTACTAGTAAGGGGGAATGCCTTTAATATAAGGCACCAGCAGATCTGCCCTGCTCATAAAAAATTAATAGGCCTAGTTCTTGCAATATGGGTTGTAATGGCCCCCCATTAGAAGAGTGTCTGGATTCACATTAGTCCAGCATCACCCAAGAGAACCATGTGTCTGCAGATTTGAAGAACATAACCATAAAACTAAATCTCCAGTTTAAACGATGGTCTCTTTGCGCAATGTGTTAATTTACACCAAAGATATCCCCTTGGATAACATCCAAGAATGACAGACGGCTCAGAAAGCTGCTCTACAAGTACTGAATATTAACTGATTAATTAAACCAGTCTGCATAATGTGTTTTGTCGCAATGAATAAGTGGCTGTATAAATAGGCAAATTTACTGCAGTAGTTGTATAGATTGGCCTGGGTCACATTTCAAAGTTGTATGTTCTTATTGGATCTGAAAGGATTATGACTTCTTTTTCCTCAGTGGATTGGATTTATGATATTAAGACAGAACAGAGAAGATTAAAGCCTTCTACTATATTTTCAATAAAAGGGCTCTTATTGATGAGAAATGGCCCCAACTGTCTTTTGTCAGCCCTTTATGGTGTAAGTCACGTGTCAGAGCCTTTTAAATTACAGGAGCATTCACCCCCTCCTGTCTTCATGTTACTCTTTGTCACTAATAGCCAGTCTGTATTCCTTTTCTTTCCTAAACAAGGCCTAATGCACAACACACCAGATGTAATTACTTGGGCATTATGACGTGAAAATCAGTAAAAGAGTAGCATCATGCAACCTAATTTATGCGGCATCGTATTTCTTTCTGTAATCTCTCTCGATTAGGGAAACATGATCACAGGGCGCTCTTCTAACCAAATAAACAAATACACAATCAATAGCCTGTAGCTGTGAGAGTTGAGTTCAGAAACCATTTTCAGTCTATTGTTCTGAGGGCTTTCCCAGCACTTCCTCTATTCTGCTACTCAGTGGGCTCTCATTGACATGTAGAGGGAACAACTGCTATTTTTGATCACGGCTTCACAGTTTCGACAGCTTCAGAAAAGTAGAAAAATGATGACATCTCTGCAATTCAGAGGAAAACGCAAGACTATTTGTTTTTTTAATTATACTCATGTAGGCAGTTATGGTGAAAAGAACATTATTAATCCTGAAGAAACTAATAGTATAAATCAAAGTCAGTAACATTCACTAATCTTTAAGTTTCCATTCTTTCTCCTTCACTCATCACAATGACTCGGTGATGGATATATTAAAACATATTTCCTTCCTTTTCTTTTCTTGTTTGTCATCTTTCTCTTTTTCTCCTCAGTCCTGTTCTACCACATCCTGCCTCTTTTCCCCCTCTTGCATCACAGAGTGCTGTTCTTGTGCGAGTAAGATTGATTGAATAAATTCTCTCTTTATCCCTCTTCCCCTGTCTTCCTTCTTCTCTATCCATCTAGGGGTGGCTTTCAGCAAACACATCAAACTAATTGGAGACCGACTACGTACATCCATCCCAAAGGAAACAAAACAGGACAACGTGTTCTTTTCATGTTTTCAAAATTCTAACACATTGACATTTGTGAGTCTTTGATGTATGCAGGCAGAAACCGAGATACTTGGAGACAGATGTGGAATGACAGAGAGACGATTGAGATGAAACAGTAAGAAGTCTGTAAACACCAGCACCCAAAGGAAACTTTGCTCACTTAACCTAATAATTTGAAGTTGCAGCGTCCTGTATGTGTAACAATTAAAGTGATAACACACTGACTATACAATATCATAGGAATAAATGTGCTGTGCTGTATGCTTCCATTAATCTGGCACAAAGGTCTCTTGTGTTGTGCTTAATAATTCAGTATTATGGGGTCCATTAGCCCTGTGTAATGATGAATGGCAGCATTTATTATCATGTGTCAGAGATGTTGATTGTGCTCAACGGTCAATGTCGCGGTTATCACATTTGCATTAATTATGAAACAAAGGAAGCCTTGTCAGGCCCTGGGCTTTGTTAATGGACCCACTGATGGTTCTGGGTTTCACTTTGTTTCCGCCAGCGCAGAAGTCACAACCCCAGGGTTGCTGCTCTGACACCAACATCAGCCTATGTAGCCTCTTTACATGCTGTGTTTGAAGAATAGTGTATAGTGTCACAGTAGTGTTGAGTGTCCACACATACAGTACATTATATGACAAGTCTCCTGCTGTGTAAGCATGTGTAAGAATAGTTTAGTCTGAATTTGCTGACTGTTGAGGATGAGTCCTTGTTTAAGCTGTGGGTAAATACTCTATCTGTGCAGCCCTAGGCCCAGAATTGAAGGATACGTGTGTGTGGGTGTCATCAGCGTCTGTATATTCCCACCAGCTTGAACTCTAATAAAAAGCAGGGCCTGCAGTCAGCGTAGATTGTGTGAATCCAGAAAGTCCCACACCACAGCTATTTCACACCCACGTACTTCCTCTAATCTTATCGCTCTGCTGGCTCAGAGGTCTTTAAGTGCACGGGACTGTGAGTGTGTGTTGAGACTATAGGCAAGTGTATTTATGCTTTAGTTTGTTTGTGTGGGTGTCTTTGTAAAGTTTGATGCATTTTTTCCCATGTATGCATAACTGGACAAAATGTGGTAGAGATCAACCTGACAAATAGAAGCTAAAAGGGATAACACAATGACACAAGCTATGGGACGAGCTTTATTTAAAACTCAGAGGTGGTAAGTAACTAAGTACATTTACTCTAGTACTGTACTTGAGTACAGTTTAGAGCTACTTGTACTTTACTGGAGTAGTTCCATTTTATGTTACTTTTACTTTTACTCCACTACAAACCAGAGGAAAATATTGTACTTTTACTCCACTACATTTATTTTAACATCATCAGTTACTAGTTACTTCTTGCAGGATTAGATTCTTATAAAAATCATTATATATTAGTAAAAGGCTGATGTATCATATATGGATTAACTTCCATTAACTTCCGTCACTATATAAGACGTTAAAATCAGCTCCACCTTCACCAACTTCTGTTTCTGTTCCACAGTCTGCAGGTAACAACACATTTTTACCATAATTTTCATCTTTGAGAATTTGTTGAACAAATCTGGACAAAACTTCTACATTTATGTTTTCACCAGCATCAAATTCTATATTGGTAAAATACACTTTTTTCTTAGTGGAGTACTTTTACTTTTGTAATTTAAGTAAGATTTTGTGCATGTACTTTAGTACTTTTACTTGAGTAGAAAAATTAAAGGGTACTTCTACTTGTAGTGGAGTATTTGTCTAGGCAAATACTTGCACTTTTACTTGAGTATTGAGTTTGTGTACTTTATACACCTCTGTTAAAACTGCACAAACTTTGTGCTTTTCCTCCACTGAGTGAGTGTGTGGATTTGGTGACTTCTAAAAAGATGTGTGAAAAATGTATACCTGTTACCTTGTTCTTCTAGCATTGTGTAGTTTTTGGCTACACAAAATCCCCAACATAAAGGAGAAAGGGTGTAATCCCTTTACAGTGTCTTTAGGGAATCACTCTAGGTACTCTGTACTCTGTAATAAATCTGGTGAATTGGTAAGTTCGTGCTGAGCTGGGCATTTTGATATTACTGTAAATAACCATACATGGTTGTTGTGATGTTAGGCCATAATTCACTGCTATTATTCAGACAGGTTTGATGGGTAATAGCACTAAGTGATTTGACTCAGCATCGTTGCTTTCTGTTCAAGTGGGAACAAGTGGGAAAGATTTATGCAGATTCAGTAAATATCAGCCATAGTCCCTTTATACTACAGAGCTACTGACATAACCACACCAGTATACTGCTTTGTGTAAGGAATTATGCATTAATTGTTAATTTAACAAGCATATTTTACACTTAAAAGTGGTGAGTTTTTTTCTGTTGCATAAAATGTTATGTTATTATCTACAGGAAACAGTACAGGGGGGGGGGGGCATTGGTTCACAGTGTCTTATTGTTTGCCTCTTTTCTCACTTATTAAAGGGTGACTTCACCCTTTAATAAACATCCATCCACTACCTTGGGTCGCAGGGGTGTGGAGCACACCCCTCGACAGGACACCAGTCTAACACAGGGCTGTATCTGTCTGTATTAAAACACCTCTCTGCTTCTAGCTGAAAGTCTCCTCCAGATGACATCATCTAGAGGATTATATCCAGATGTTGTCATCTGGTTGCTTATTGTGCATTCACACATACAGATGCAAAGTAACTGGCAGTAGCAGTTTAACACATGTCGTTAATAATCAGAAAACTGAGAACACATAGATCAACTTTTCTTTTGTTTCGTTTATAATTCCTTCATGTTGTGTAGTAAACTGTCTCTCTGTTTTGGTTTCCACTGGAATCAAGACACTCCTGATTGGTTATTGTCTGATTGTAGTTGACTACAGTTGAACTACAGTTGGACAGAGCGTATTTGTGTTTAATGTTTTGTTTAATTGAGCTCCTGTTGAATCTGCAGCGCTCTGCAGGAGGCAGATCTGGCTCTCCATTGACAATGAATGAGCAGCTGTTGCTGGCCAAGCCTTTTGTATCCATATGTGTGAATGTCCCAACATACTACTGAGATTGTAGTTCTGGTTGACCTGCTGCTCCAGAACTCCCCCTGATGACATAATCTGGAGGAGTTTTCAGAGAGAAGCAGAGAGATATTTTCATATAGAGAAGGCAGAGGGAAGCCCAAACTAGAATCATAAGATGCAAGTTGAAACTTGCTAAAGTCACCTTTTAATTCTCTACATTACACACGCTGTATACGCACAGATTTATGAGGAAAGTTATCATCAGAGGGAGGTGAGTGTGGAGCGTTAGGGGAGAGACACAGTTTTTCCTAGGCTGCTAAACCCCCTCAGCAATCCAAAGAACAAGGACAACCTCATTTTTCCCTATAAGATAACCCGTCTACATGCACCCAGCTGTGGATGACTCAGTTTCTGGGTCTCGCACACAGATACATTCACACCAGACAGACACCTGGAGGTTAAATATAGGATAACATTTTTCCTTTCCCACATGTTTTGAGTGGAGGTGGAGGGCAGGGGATTTTTGACCCCCTGCCTCCGCACTACTGTGCTGACTCACTCTATAAAGAGGTTGCTGGGCTGCGTCTCAGAAGGTGACTAGACTTTCTGACTGAATGCAGGGACCTGAAGGCTTTGAAATAAGGAATCAACAACACAGACAAAAAGAGAAAGAGGCCATGACACAAAACACATAATTGAGAAACGCTGACAGGCTTAGTATCTTATACAGCAATATGAGGAGGGTTTGTGTGACACGTAGAAAGGTGTAAAATAATGGAGGAAACAAGAGGGGAGTCAACTCAAGGACTTGCATCCAAGTTCCTCAGGGCCCATGTAGACACTAGCCTCTCTTTTCCCCCTTCTTGCATATATTATGGCCTCCATTCCTCTCTTACTTCCCTCCACCCAGTCATCTTGTTTTATGGATGTCCAGAGACAGGAAATCTGTTAATATGTCCAAATGCACAACAATTAAAGCCATTCCCCTCTGGTGAAAGGGGGAACAATGAAAGATTCTCAAGACCTTCTTAGTAGGGCTGCGTAGGTGTTGAATTCAAACATCATCAAGGACAGATGTGTCTAACACTTAAAAAAAATGCAAATGTTTATACATGATGTGTCCAACTGTGAGTTTTTCACAATGAACCAGTACCACAGCCTCTGCCCATTTTGAGATCTAACTACTGTACAATATTGTCCAGTAAGGTTTAAATTCATTAGCTCGAAGGGTCCTCTGTTAGTTCAGTCATTACAAACATATGTTGTGCAGTTTCCTCAGACCTACAAACCTTTACTTTTAATTGGCCACAACATCAAATACAACATGTTAAATTACAGGGAAATGTGTGTAATATTAGTGTATGTGCAGCAAGAAGAATGCCGCAAGAAAATGGCAACATGTATTTCAGTATTCAACTCAATGAGTGTGATATACACCGATCAGCCACGTCGATGGACAGTGGTCAGCCTGAAATAAATATAATGCTGGTTATGGTCGACAAGTGTCAGCTTGCAGTGTACGGGGCTGTGTAGCTGCAGACTGTTCGTGTCCACATTGATTCCTGTCCACCATGAGCGGCTGATGTGACCTGCAATACCTGCAATACCTGCAAAACTAAGCCACCCGTTTCATCTTGTTCTTTCATCACACACATACAGTAACCCTGCACTATTCTGCACTGTACTGAAAAAATACTGATTAAAATATTCAATTTCTTTCAAATTTGTTTCCCTCATCAGCAGTTAAATAAAGGGACTTTATGAAAACTCTTGTTGATCATATTGAGAAACATGAAAAAAACATATCAGGGGAGGGCTTAGGTTTATTTCCGCATGTAATTCACAACATGTTGAAAAGAGAGAAAAGAACTGTAAAGTGTGTGGGTGAGACAAAGAAAGCCCAATGGATCCATAAAACATAAAAAAAACCAAAAACAGGATGATGGCAACAGAAAACAGAGGTGAATGTGCTGTAAACAACATAACGTAAAATAAATAAATAAATAAAATAAAGCACAAACAATAGGTATCAGATAATAAAAATAAACTCAAAGGAAAAGCGGGTGTGTGGAAGTGAGTGAAGTCACAGGTTCAGTCACTAGTCATTAATATTTTAGTCTAAGTCCAAGACTCTGCTATTAAATCAAGTCACACTTTGTAAAACATTTTTCCTTGTTTATCCAAAACCTTGTATGAGGTTGAAATCTCTCACGCTTGGACCATCTCCAGAGCCTTTCTCCCAGTTTTTTCTATGCAAAGGTGTTGCTCTTTGTCCCTGTGCATCTCACTCTATCCTCTTTATTCAGGACTGTAGCAGGCGCGGGTCTTTTGTCAAGAGGGATCTTTCCAGTGATAACTCAGGCAGGATAGCAAAATGGCCCATCGACATTGAAAGGATGTGGCACCCCTCATCTCCGGAGTAAGACGACACCTTTTTGTGTATCCGTGTGTGTGCGAATACAAGTATGTCATAAAGGAAATGTTTGAGCACCATGGTATGAGTTTTCTACCTCCCTCACTTTATATGTGGTGTGTACGTGTGTTATTTTTAGTGTGTGTCTGTGCAATGTATAATGAGTCTGCACAATGAGGACTCGTATTAACCCTCAAGGGTGTGTGACATCATTGTTTCCAGACAGGTTGGTCAATCTGTAAAAAAAAAAAAAGCTCTGTCATAACACACAGACACACACAAGTGAAAGACTGTTTTAACTGAGCCACAACAAAGAGGAAGTCAGTTGTTCCTTTTGATAAAACCATTCCCATTAGCTGATTTTAAAAATAGATCTCAGTTCAACTTTTTATGATTACATCACACTAGAGATAAATATAATTTCCAGGATGTTTTTTTGACTCAGAGTCAAGACTTTGATGTTGTACCTGCACCTAAAAAGTTTTTCCAGTCTATCAGCTTGTGATGCTACTGTAGTACAACAGCCAAAATCAAAACAAGTGTTTTTTTTTTAATGGGACACGGTGCACTGGACGTCCAGATGAAAGTCGTAAATCACAGTATTTCTATGTGAAACACACATTTCTGCATTTTTAGTGATGCTATAGCAACATGGCTGAATAACTTAGAATGACTATTATAACAACTACTGCATGGATACAGATGAAAGTTTGGACAGATGTTCATGGTCCCCAGCAGCTGAATAATACTGACTTTGGTGAGCCAGAGATTTTCCCTGTAGCACAACCTCATGGTCAAAACGTTTACAGTGAAAAACTCAACAGCTACTAGATTGATTGGCATAAACTGCAGTAACTTATGTAGTAACATTCATGATTCCCAGAGGATGAATCAGGGATGTTTTGACTTTTACTCTAGTGTCATCATCAGGTCAGAATTTTAATTTGTCCACTGTTGTAAACTAAGCTGAGTCCAGGTTTAGATTCTCCATCCCCTGATAGTTTCATATTTTGAGCCACTTGAACGACACCCTGTATCTCCTAATCTTTTACACTTCCTGTCCCCTCATCCCACCCTCTCCTCTCCTCTCCTCATCGCTTCCCCTGCCCTCTTCTCCTTTCCCCTCTCCCGCGGCACACTCTCTCTCTTTATCTCCTCTCATTTCCTGAGGTACTGGGGGTATCGTCTCCCCGCTGAGTCTGATGTTGTGCTGTCTCTTCTTGAACCAAGGAGCTGATCTCTCCCGTTAGACTCTGAGACTCCCGTTAGACTCTCTCCTCGTCCTTTCTTCTGTAAACTACACAGGCTATCCATCTGTGAAAGCTGGAGAGGTGGATGAAGAGACTAGAAAGGGAAAGAATCAATAAGTGGTAGATCAATATAGAAATGTCTTTGAACCTTCACTCATTCTCTCCCACTGGACATCTCAGACTATCACAGAGAGATCTTCCTCCCTATTTTAATGAACTCTGACAGAGTTTACGCCCTAGATTGACATTGTTTTTTTGATCCCTTAAATATTTTATTTTGACCATGTGGTATTTTGACACTGACCAGT
The DNA here is from genome assembly GCA_032362345.1 of Sandelia bainsii. Classification (NCBI taxonomy): domain Eukaryota; kingdom Metazoa; phylum Chordata; class Actinopteri; order Anabantiformes; family Anabantidae; genus Sandelia; species Sandelia bainsii. Next base: position 20,318,128 of record JAUMHL010000005.1, read on the forward strand.
CCTTATGTCCAATACAGCAGTGCCTTTCAGTGCAGTGAGGGAGGCTTTGCTGCTGGCTTGAAAGATGTTTTTGTTGTCTGATGTGACATCTGGTGGTGTCTGCGCTGCAATGCATCCTGGTAACCTGATGTGCATGATTTCCCGCTCAAAGTGACCTAGTTGCACTCTGATTTCTCTCCCATAGCCTACACTATGGGAGAAAAGATCTCTCGGGTTAATAAACAACTTTTTTTTTTGCTACTAAGTTATTTTTGGGATAAATCTTTGAGCGACTGCAGTGATGCAAAAAGATGATCATACTGTGTAAAGAAGCCTATTTAAACTCTTGAAATATGAAACATGTAAATTCGTTTCACTTTATGCCTTGTGTAACAGCTCACATCTTCTAATCGTTGACTTCCCATTGTATCACATATATCTCAAAATATGTGAAAAGCCCGACTATAAATCATTTGCATGACATTACAAAGCCCGAGTTGAAGGCGCAACGCTACATCCCGCCCACACGTGCTGGTCGTTGGCGCACCACCATGCTGCTGCGCCGTAACTGCGCAGCACCGCTGATCCTGAAAGCTGCAGCTTTTCAGTTAGAGCCGTGCAGCAGGCAACAACACGTTTTTAAGATCTGCGATATTGCTGTCGCCTGCACACGAACACTATTTGTGAAAGGAAACAATACATCCACACGGCACTCAGCAGTTTTCTTATGCTTTTTCGGAAACACTGCCAGTTTAGAACACATCTGTGTTTTGTTTTGCTAAAAAAACGTGATGCTGCGCCCGAAGAGACAAGTGATATGAAGAAGTTTTTGAGCCACGAGGGTGCGATGACCATTAAAGCGCCAGCTACTGCTTAGCTCCTTATCGAGACACCAACGACAGGATCATATTGCCGTTCAGGTGCTTTTTACGCGCTGTGGAGCGAGAGAGCGCGTAATTGGGTTTGATCACAGAGAGGATGGTGGCGGAGATGGCGAGCTGCACAGCGGCTTGTCACCTGGAGGGCGGGTAAGAAGATTTATTATGTCCAGATGAATAAGAGGAAGTGTTGACTTGTCGCTTTTCCCCCCCTTTTTTTTAAATCAGTTTTGCATGCACAGTTTGGACAGCAGGATGATGCCCGCAGTGGATGCAGCGCTAACATCGATTCGCGTCAACACAGGAAGTGGTGTCTGGCAGTGTCATGTTCTCATGTTGCAGTCGGCTACATGGGCTCTGCTGTTTGTGCTATGATGATGTCTTAACATTTTGAAGTAAATAGCACAAATATGCAATGGTTGCTTCCGCGTTATAAAAACTGATCGCGGATATAAAGCGAAAGTAAAAAGAGAGTGGTGATCTCTTTGTTGGTGTCTCCGCGCTGCACGCCGCTGTAGTAACGCTGTGATGACTCACTGACAACAATGTAACATCATGTTTGGAGAGAAGAATGAGTGAGTAGCCAATTTGAGAACGAGTGATGAAGATCTAAAGTAATTCTTGAATTTAGGCTCATACGCGCAAACGTTTGGGACAGGGAATAACCGCATGTGTCGAGCTCAATGTGACCTCATCATATTTGTGGACTACAAACAACAACAAGCACTTCAGCTGGCTGTGTATCAATACAGGCACTAACATTTAACTTCCTGTTTATATTGTTTCCATTACAGTTAATGATGTGTTTACTTGCATGCATTCCTTTTTTTTTTAAATCTATTTTTTAACCTTTAAAATGAGTTAAACCTCATCCGTGTCACTGTTTTAAAAAAATATTTATACAACATCTATTGTCACCACACATAGGTGAGGTGATACTGATGACTCACTGTCTTTTGTGTTCTAGCCTGGGGATCATTCCCCTGTTAGATGAGGGCTGGAAAAGTCCCTGAGTTAACAATGCAACACTGACTTTTATAAACATTGTACTACAATCTATGAACATGTTCAGTAAAGCTCGTATTTATTTATTTGCATGTCCACAAAGGGACATGCAAATAGTTCAATTTAAAGGAAAGCTCTAGCAGAATATACAGTAATTTGATAACCAGGTCATGGTTTGAATGAAGACAGGTAATGATGCACAGTGCACTCATTTTAGTAGTTATGTCTGGGCTTAATATTAATGAATGAAACTATGAAAGAACAGCAGCTGTTTCCCCCCCTTGTTTAGAGGATGCAGACCAACTGACAGTTTTTTATCTACATACACACACACGTCTCCTGTGTGCATTGTGTTTATGGCGAGTTGTAGGAAGCGTGTTAACATTTTGGCCTTTATCTCTCAACCAAAGATAAACCAGGACCAGATCAGATAAAATTCTGTCGAAACTAGCGAGGACTTGTAATGAGTTTATTCGTTGCCCTGAAAATCTCTAGGGAATGAAAGAGCAAACTTTGTACAAAGGAAAAGATGATTACCATGGCAGTTAATGAGCGTCAGCGTTGTTGTGGTGCGGCTGACTGGCAGAGCTTCCAACGGGCTGACCTTGTGGAGAACAAACTGTGTTTCCTGGGCAGTTGTTTAAAAAGCAGAGGAAACCACAGCGCCTTATCACGATCAACAGATACCAAATAAAAGACTACCATTTGGTCAGCCTTAATAATCCGAATTTCCTGACATACCATTTTTGTTTTTCATCATCTAGTTTTTCATTTTTACAACCTTGGGGGGGGGGGATATGACCTACTTTTCCACGCGTGCTGGTGGAGAGCTCGTTCTTCGTGTGGGATTGGTTCTCTCTCTTTACTTCCTGACACATCTCAGGCATGTTCCCTCTTGTTGATGAACAGACATGTTGCTCCAGTCTTCTGCTCAGCTACAGCGCCTGCACTGTTCTGTGGGGCTTTTCGATGTGATCAGAACTATCATATAAAATGAATAAGAAGATACTTTTTGACACCTGTACTGTTTCCTGTACTGGTAGGCGGGAAGGTGAATCTGTCATTTCACTGGATGGTTTGGTGTCATAAGTGTGAGAAAGTGAGATGTAGACAGCTTGTACACATTTCCTGTTTTTGTAATTCCTTTAAAAGCAGAAGTGGCGTACTATGACGGCCTGCAGCTGCACACTTTAACCCTAGAGACTCTTCTATAAATGTCGTCACACAACACAGACATCCCTTACATGACTATTTAATGTAATTTACAGCTGTCTGACTGTTATCTCGTCTGCCCCACAGAGACGGAGATGTCCCTGCGCCTGAAAACAAAGGTAACAACAACCAACTCATTTGCATTCCTTCCCTCTGTCGGCTTCTTTTTCTCCTTTCGTTTTCTCACTGTGGATATGAAGGACTATACATGTCTATATTTTTTCCTCCTCTTGCACATTTTGATGTTTAATAATTGAGCATTCCTGTCTATTATTTGGAACTACTTCTGCATTTCTTGCTTTGCATACTACTTCTCACCTTCCTCGTTTGACCGCCCTGATTTCCTTGTCTAAATTTACACTAAGCGCAGTCATGTGATCACATGTGTGCCCAGTTTTGCCTTTGCATCTGTATTTTGCACATCAATACAGAAAACTTTGGTTATTTTTTCCAGTTGGTTCATATTCTTCTAAAATGTGCTTTTCCCATGTGAGTTACCAGATAGCCTTATCTGTTAAGGCCTCAAAGACTATTAAGATAAAGTGGCAATAAACACTCTGCAGTTTATCTGCTAATAATACTGTAGACATACAGTATATATGCAACGGGTTAATGATTAGGTAGGAGTGCTGTATCCTTACTCTTCCTCTTCACTTACTGATTACATCAACCAAAGTTGCAGAGTATACAAATTATTGATCCAGCATGGGTGCTATATTTTTCCCAAATTTAAATCCTGTGTACCATGCTGTGTGGAATTTACTGGATAAGATTTGAAGTTCCTGTGCATCCAAACTTTTTTTAAACATACATATACATTTAAATGTAAATGTACTTTGATGAGCTACAACTTTAGAATTACCTGTTAGTTTTAATGTTGTAGTGGACATGGGTCAGCATTGGCACTGCGATGCACTGTGTACACTGTCAACTGCCAATCAAGACCAGCGTTACCTTTTTCTTATGTTGACCCCTGTCTCCTCCACCAGTTGTTTTTAAAGTTGCTGATCAGTGTATGTAGTAAAGTTTCCAATCATGCTTTAAGTTTTAGGCTGAATTCTGGATGAATATCTATGAAATGCCTTAAACAACCTTAAAGCTCCTTAGGAGAAAACAGTGTTCTCAGAAGTTAAAGAGGGAGCAGGTCCCACATCGACCTTTTTATAATTCTGGTTTTATTATTTTAGACCAGCAGATGGCAGGCAGCACCCATGAAACCATCCAACTTTATGAAGCTGCACACAAGTGTGTGTGTGTGTGTGTGGATGTGTGTGTAGCACGTGCACGTGCACGTATGTGTGTGGGTGTTTGCGCTCCACCTTGTTTGCCATTCTGATGAAGGGGAGCGGCCATGCCATGAGTGAAGAGGGATGCCTGCTGGCTCAGCTGTGAGGAAGCAGCAGCAGCAGAGAAAAAATATGGCCTTAGGAGGCATATGAGGACAAGGAGAAAGAAATGGGGGAGAGCGAGTGCAGGGAGAGGTGAACCAGACAGATTGAGCAAAGTGGGAGAGAAAGATTGATGAGGGAGGTGCTGTGAGTGGAGCAGTGAAGGCAGCATCTGGTTGTTAGTCTAAGATAAAACTCTGTGGGCCAGAGAGGATGGGCTTCATCCATTAGCCAGCCAGGCACTCAGCCAGATGGCCTAGTCTGCGGACATTCGCTGCTGCTGGGAAGAGACGAGCAGCAGCAGCTCCTCTGGATCCATCTGAATAAATGTGCCAGAATGTTAATGCGTGGCACTTATCACAGGCTTCTTCACAGGGTGCCACAGTTCAGCTGCTAAGGAAGGATGGATATTTAAAAGCTGCTGGTGTAAGTTAGACATGCTGAGAGCTTTTTAGATGACTAATATGGATGAAGTCTTTTAAAAAACACAAACATCGAAGTAAACTAAGAATAGAGGACTCTCAATGGGGCCTGCACCTTTCAAAGAAAGAGCCCCAGTGACAACACTCTGTACTTCTTTTGCTGACACACCAATCTGCTGGAAGTCCAGCTATTATTACTGTCCTGTAAGGAAAGTTTAAAAAATGTGAGTGTAAAGTGTGGAGAAAGGTCAAGCAGCAGAGCATGTGACTACACCTGTGGTTTTCTTAGCTTTAAATAAACTGTGGTGTTCGTGTGACAAAGTGAGAAACGAAGTCTGAGTATTTAAACACCTATTTACACATTATTGAGTTCTGTTTTTCTGCTTTTGCTGCAGAGATATTGTTCTTATTCAGGTTAAATTGAGACATTCTACTTCCCTTAAGCCAAAAGATGGTCATGCATTAACTGCTGAGCATTGTAGTGACCACAAAAATGATAGGTTGATGATGTGTCAGACCTTTAAAGTGGTGAAGTTCCCATAATGATCAAAGCTATGGTTAAGGACAAATGTTAATAATGATGATGTTATGCTTGTGACTAACAAGATGGAAATGCACAAGGTTTCTCGTTTTCTCACACTTTTACATTATTGCATCAGTTCTTGCAACAACCAGCACTAACCTCAAAACAATTACTAATTTGTTTCAGATAATCTGACTGAAAGTGACAGCAGCAGTTCAGGTAAGGACAAATATCAACACCAAAAACGGTTTAACTCACTTGTGCTTTCCACATAACTCATACAAAAAGTGGGTCATCTGGGTCACAACATATTTAGTGACATTTTCTTCCTTCTTTGTTTTTTATCCAGTCTTCTTTTGTTTTACCATTTAACCTTTAAGGCATGAATCCCTTTTCATCATGATTCACTGGAAATTCAGTGCAAAAATTTCTGCTCTCTCACATTGCGCACTAACTTGTGAAACAGAGAATACGGGAACGTCCACTGAGGAGAGCTCAGAGGAAGAAGAGGAGGATGAAGACGAGGATGTGAATTCTGGTGAGAATCACATTCGAGGAATTGTTGATTTAGGCAAATACACTTATGTGCTTTCTTGCGGAGAAGATTTATATCACTCCTGCCTGCGTGTTTAATATGAAGCTACAGCTTAGCTTAACATAGCATAAAACATGGAAACATAGTAGAAAATCGTTCTGCCAGGACCTGAAATTCAGCAATTAACATGTTGTTTGTTTAATTAGTACAGAAATGTGTAAAAATTACATGCTGCAATTTTGGGTGCAGGAACAGTGACTTCCTGGAGCCTTGTCATCACCCAGAGGTTGCCGGGCAACCAGCGGTGACTTCGGGAACAGACACGATGTATTGTGTTTAATTAGTGAGTGTAAATGTGCTGGTAGATGGATTTCACTATCTTTGGACAGAGCCAGGCTAGCTGTTCCCCCTGTTTTTATGCTAAGCTAAGCTAACTGGCTGCTGGAGGTAGCTTCGTATGTTACATAGAGACATTTTGTTTAGATGTTGGAAAGAAAGTGAATAAACATGTTGAAAATAAATTATTTTATTACTTTATCTGTTCCTGATCTTCTTTATGTATTTTGACTTTTATCAGAAAGCTGTGCTGAAGGAGGAGGAGAAGAAGGTAAACGTCCTTGATTCCATCCATCCTTGAATTAACCATAGAAAATCTATGTAAGACTAATAACAAAGGTACTGAACTGAGACAAAGAATGAGCATTTCTACAACAGCTTCACTAAGTTTATCTCCGTCATGTTATTTGCGGATGCTGAAGAAGCTGATTCAGAGTCGAAAAGTGGTGAGACATTTCATTAAGCATTTACAAATCTCAATACCCGCCTCATCAGAACAAAACTATTCTGCTTTGGAAAATGGTATGTTGTGCACATCCAGACCAGTGTGTCAGCCTGTTGTCGTAGTTGCTATGGTTTCTGTGGACTACAGCCAGAACCACATCTTAATAGCAGCCATACTACAGAATTATTCCACAAAATGTTGGACTCCACTGGCTTTTTTATAACACAGAATTCAATTTGACATGTAATTGAGTGTGCCCCACCCTCACTACAACCAAAAAACAGGCCCATGATGTAAAAAGTATATCTACAGCATCTTAACACAGGATTTCAGCCTCTAACCTTCTGTATGATTTTCATATGATAATACTGAGCTTGAATTATTGTCCCCTTTAGAGTCAATTCCTGGACCTGAAGCAAAGGTTTCAAATGGGAAAGGTAAGCAGATCATAACTGATGTTACAGAACAAGCAGTATTTTGAAGTTAGTGGCACGTGTCTTGCTAAATACATCAAATTTGCTGTCATACTTTCTGACAGAGGAGAGGAACTTCAAACTATGCTGTGACAAATGCAAAGCCATTCAGCAGGTGAGCTCAGGAAGCAGATGTTATCTGAGAAAATGTGATGTTTTTGATTATACTAATTGTGTTTGACAGTCCTCTGGTATTGAGAGAAATCATTCTTCATTTGTACTTATCCATAGTTTTAGTTTTAGTTTAGGTGGGTTTTACTGTGGTGGTATGATCGTGCAAAGGAATAATCAAGCTGTGTTGGTGTGTTTGACAGAGTCATGGCAATGAGCTTGTTACTCCCCGGACGATCTCCAGGGGACAGTTACAGTGAGTGCAACATTGTATATCTGTACATTCATATTGATCCTGTATAGTATCACTGATTGCGTGTGCTTGCATGTTTTAGGGTGCAGCTGGAAGGTGAGGGCACATATGAGTGTTCGGTCACTGGCCTGGTATTTGAAGCATCAGAGCGGGTTCTCGTGCGGTACTCGGTCCTATCCTGGTCCAAGTTTGGCTCATTCCTCCGGGACTCATGGAAGTTTGCGGGACCTATCTTTAATGTGGACACGGTCGACAAAGAGGCATCGGTCCTCAAGTCCATACAGTTCCCTCACTCTGTCTGCCTAGCTGGTGAGAACAATGGTTCTTTCTGAGATCTGCGTGTGTTCTGTGTTCAACATGTTGAAAGTTTCTGCCTTTTATAATGACAAGAAGCTATAATATGCTCATTTACTTCACAAATTGATGTGAAAATAAACTTTAATTCTGGATTAATTAAGATATGACTCATCCTAAGGCCTTTGCAGACAAATGCTTTTAATTTTAATGAGTATAATTATCTTTTTTGAAACACAGACTAAAGAATTTCACACATAAAAACTGATTCATAGTTTAAAGCAAAATGCAAAACTTTGTAATATTTTTGTACAGACCCAGAAAATGAGATGATATTCAGTGTCCTTCACATAAAGGACAAACGTCCACTCATCGAGCCAACGGTGGACCACTCAGGCAGCCATGTTAAGTGGAACGTGACGTCCCTGTCGCCCGTGGGTCCCATCATCCAGACGAGCCAGTCTGTAGAGCACCATGGGGTGGTCCTGGTGTACAAGCAGCTGGGCAGTGACGACAACAGCTACAGCTTTCACATCTACTTGGCCACCAACAGCTCTTCTGACATAAAGGTAAGTGTTTTATAAATACTGTGTGAATCTTAGTCTTACAAAGTCATCCCAGGCACAGCAGAGATGTGTTCTTTGAATAAAAACGGTAATTTCTGTCAGGCTCTACAATAGATGATTGACAGTTCTCCTTCTTCTTACTTGAGAAGTGCAACGCTGTCATTAGTTGTTACTTGCTTTTTTAAAACCAATGGAAGCATGGCAGCTGTGTTGCAAATGTGGTCAGATCTCTCTGAGCCTTCTGTACTTACAGGATCCTGTTTCATTTTTTAACTCCTAAGTAGTGGAAGCTCTTTTCAAACAGGTGCCTAAATCATTCGATGTTCTGGCAAATTTACATTGTCATAACTGAAAAAAGATCCTTGGTTTCCTTCACCGTTGGCCTACTATCCAGTAACAATTTGGTATCTGTTCCTGTACAGTCATGATACTGCAGTTACATTACTGGATACACGTGTTTATTAAATGCAAATCTTAACAGAGTAATACGCTTTTTACATGTAGTTGCAATTTATCATGCACATGAAAATATTTGTTTGTCAAGGCAACAGGCTTGCCATGACTTTTCATTCCAAATGAGCACATTTCGTGTTTAATTGAGGGGATTTTACCCTGAGGTGTGAACAAAAAACAGAAATAAAACAAAACAAAATAAAAAAAAAACCTTCCTTGCATACACAGTCCAAAAATATTCCATTCACGAGATCTTCACCTGAGTCTCCCTAAATTTTCCACTCATGACTTTCGATTGTGCTAAGGAGAAAAGTCCATCAAAAGGCCTCACGTATGAAATGGTGTGCCAAAAAGAAAAAAAACAAACAAAGAAAACAATTGGAGCCAAAACTTGACTTTCACTTCTTATTAATTTTTTTATAACTGCACTGGCATTGATGATGTCAGACTTTATGGAATAGGCAACAGACTTCCAAGTTTGTGTAACACACTGAAAAAGGAATTTAGTTGTATATCCTAATGCAGTTTTATTGTGATTACTGATTACTGAGTCACTGGTATTAATGAACTTATCAAACCTACTCTGATATACATTATCGTAATTTTGTGCAATGACAGTAAGTGTATTTTTAACAACAGCCTTCATATCCAGAAAACAAACGTCAGTGGTGTGCATTGATGTTGATACCCTGTACTGATGTACATAATATGTAATTGCTACATAACTATGACAATGATGTGTCATACTGGACTGCGACGTCACCCAGGAAGTGTGTTTGTGGTTGTGTGAGCATGTGTGTTTAGGAGGTGGCATCTGATGAATAATGATTCGGTATTTATTTTAACCCTGAAAAACTACTACAACTAAAAATATAGTAGTTTGTGTTTTCCCTTCTGATGTGTTTTTCCATCACTGTGTACATTGCTCTGTCCAGCAACCAATGACCTGGGGCTGAACTCTTAAGTTGCTTTTTTCTTCCGAGACACCTTCAGTTTTTCCACTCTGACTCTTGAAACGGTGTTTTATTGAACGTTTGAACTGCAGTTCAGCCTCATCATCTACAAGGAAGTGACTTATCTCCTGTTTCATCTTGTCTTCCCACTGTCCTTAAAATGTAAATTAGGATATACGCAAACAAGTGCAGGGCTACAAGAATCGTTACACTCGGATAGACAAACCTCCCACGTGTAAACTGGATGAGGGGACGTATCGTCTCCTGAGTGAGCCGGAGGGAGACATCAAACCTCAGGTTTGTGTTTCATAAATGCATGTGTATCACAATAGATCATTAAGATTGCAGCCTACGTGTTAAAAACACTAAATTATACACCATGTTGTGTCTGTCAACTGCAGTGTTATAACTTTGCATTTGTTACTGGATAATAAAAATGTGTTTATGTGTTTGTGCAGGATTTGAAATTCACCCTCGCAGTGACTAAGATGAAGGGCTACTTTGAAGCTTTCTTTGAGCAGCCTCCTCCCTTTAAGTTGTCTCTTATAGAGACTAACACTGAGGAGACTGTATGGTCTGCTACCATCAGAGAAGGTACCAGTGCATTTGAATGTGATTGGTGATTTGTTGTTGAAAAGTAAAACACAGGTGCTGACACTAAAGCTGTTTCACACATTTTTTTCTGTTTCTATGCAGCTGACAATAACAGAAAAACATAAACGTTGTATCTGTTACCTGGTCTTCACATGTTTTTGTCCTTCAGAGATTTTTTTTGTGTAATTTGGTTCCTACTATGAAGTGGAGATATCCATCTTTTGTTATTTTCTTAGGAGATTGTGTGGATAACACGGAAAAGAAACCAAGGAAAAGGACAAACAGTGAGTGTGTTGTTGTCATTTTCAATCATATTTGACTTTACATCATGCTAATATAGGTTGAATCTGATCACATACTGTATATTCCTCTCATAGGCAGACAGAGGAGCAGCAGTCCCTCAGAAGAGGAAACGGCCTGCAAAAGACCTCGATGGCAGGATGAGTCAGGTAATAATTACTGATTTTAGAAGACAATTGCAACAATTTTCCTTTGCCCCAGTCAAGTCAAGACAAACCTGAATCTACACCTGAACTATTTCCAGATGCACTAAAATTACACTGCAATTAAGTATCTGTGTGTATTGTGTGTCAGACGGAGTGAAAACAGTGATGACTCAGGGCCAGGACATGTCAGAGAAGCAGCTACTGCAGGTGGCCAAGCGACTTGGGAAGGAGTGGAAGCAGGTGGCGATCTATCTAGAGTTGAACTCCAGGGAGCTGGATGAAATCCAGGAAGCGGAGAAAGATGTGACCATGCAGAGGTTTAGGATACTGGAGAAGTGGAAGGAGAGAAGGGGGCCAGGAAAGGCCACGGCGTACCATCTGTTGACAAGTTTGGAGGAGCTGGATGACCTGCCAAATGAGGTCCATCAGACACTGCAAGGTAACAAACTGCATTCTTACCTAATATGAAATTATACCTTGATTAAATCGTTGAATGGTTGAAATTTTGATCCTTCATTGTAAAAGATTCTTACGTGCTTAAATAAACCATTATATGATATCACAATGGCGACAAGCCCTGATCCAGAGGTGTACACTGATTAGCCATGACATTAAATAGAGTTTCGTATATATAGTATAATGCAGTGGTTTTATTGTTGTGGCTGGTCGGTGTATACTGCAGTATGTATTACAGTCCTGCATGGCTGTCTCCTGAAACTTGGACATTTCACTAACAAAGGGGGGAAGTCCAGAATAGTTGAGAGACTTATTTGAAAATCTATTTGTATCTATACTGGCAAAGAAAAAGTTTGGAAACACCAAGTCATTATTGGATTTTGACATTGAAAATGGAAATAAATGAAAACCAAAACACAGACAACATGTTCCTCATTCATGTGTAACAATCAGTGGTTAAACCATTAAAAACTTCAAAAATTACCTTCTACCAAAACAACTACCGTTTGCTACGGTAGTGTTAAACTTGAGGGCTTTGCAACTAACTTTTTTTTTTGGTCTTAAATCATGCCTGCCCTCTCAGGAGTTAAAACATCTTCAAATAAGGTAATGTCCAGTTAACCAGTACTCGGACTTTACTGTATATTTGACTTCATTTATATAGGGAGAATGACCTGTCATTTTCAGGGTAAATTAGAACAGAAAATGGCAAAACGAATACAGCTTTCCTTACAGATTGTTAGTTTATATTTGCCTTGAGAAAGGGAGGTTATTCTCTACAAGATTTAGTCAAGATTTAAAGGGGTACCTTATAGTGTCTGAGACAAGCTGCAACTGAATCCAATAAGAATAGAAGATGCAGTGAAAGACTCAAGTGCACATCCGTCCAAGAAGACAAGTCTTATGAATGTCCTCTTTGAGAAACAGGTGCCTCACTGCTCTTGAATTGGCTGCATTGTTGAATAAAACAACAGAGAAAACAGTGTGCACAGA
>JAUMHL010000005.1:20330542-20386139 GCA_032362345.1 Sandelia bainsii
AACATAAACAAATTGGGATCTATCTGATAGATAAGATTTAAACCAGCTTAGTGCTGTTCCTTTAATCCCAATGACATTACTGTACTAAAGTTGAAGAAAAGGTTGCAGAGGGCCAAGGTGCACAAACAGTGGACTTTAGATGACTGGAACCAAGTCTTGTGGACTCAAAGTTTGAGGTGTCTGGATCCAAGCAAAGAACGTACAGTACAGAGCTCATGAAAAGCTGATAGGCGCCTGTCTAACACCATCAGTGAAGCATGGAGGTGGAAATGTGATGATCTGGGGCTGTTTTGGCAATGAGAGAGTGGGCGATCTGTATCATGTGCAAGTCATCCTCAATCAACATGGACATCACTCTATAGTGAAGGGGCAGGCTATTCCCTCAGGGCTGATGGGTGATACCTTAATTTTGCAGCTTGGTAATGACCCCTAGCATTCTTCTTGGTTGTGTAAGAATAATTTGTAGAAGAAAGTAGCTGCTGGAACACACTCAGCGAAGGCTTGGGCAGCTCAACATCAAGCTGCCCAACCACCACAGCAGACCAAGGCTTGGGAGGAAACCACATCTGAATATCTGCAGAAGCTTTTCAGTAGGGTGCCACAGGTTTGTCAGGCATGATTGCTGCAAAGGGTCTTTTTCGATGAAAGTTTTAATATGCAAATTTGATTTGACCATTATTCCATTATGTGCTCAGATATGCTTAGAATGAATTGTTGTTAATTTGTTTGTGTTTTGTGATCCATTTGATTGAATCAAACCAACAAAACGTGATAAGAATACTTAAGTGTGTAGTTGCCAAACTTTTTCTTGTCAGTGTACATTCTTTATGTTTGTCTCAAAGATTAAGACTAATAAATAATATATACAAACTGTGATAAAACATTATTATGATAATAGAATAGAAAAATAATGACTTTGCAAATGTAATACTAATTAAGATGCAAATGTAAATAATCAGCCTGTAAAAAACAAGTTTGCTGCCATTACAAATCATGTGCTCATGTAGATCTTGCATCTGACTACTGACATGAACAATAAACATACAGAATATAGTTTCTTTATAAATGAGGGTGTAACAGTTCTGAAACTGACACTGAAACCGCAACAAAAACATTCACAATCTCATATTACGGTAGATATAACTGCAATACTCCTCCACCCCCCAAACATAATTAGTAATGTAACAAACTCATATTTCATTTCACAATGAACACTACAATAAACATAACACATTGTTATTCTATATCACGTTAGGGTAAGCGGTGTATGTTTTAAATACTACACAGTACACCTATTTTATTGTCTTCAGACTGTATCATATGACTATTTTGATAACCTACACAACAAAAACAAATGAATCTGGAGAATCATTACACTCCTGTTTGTATATTTATAAATGTAGAAACATTTGTTCAGCAGATTTTGAAACATGCCGACAGATTGAAAAGAGAAAAATTCTGTGCATTATTTTTATTTGAACAGCGTGTATACGAGCAAATAAAGACTCCAAATCAACAAAAGTTGCCTCATAATGTTGCCTGCCAGTTGATCCAGCTGAGCTGTCGTCATCTGAAACAGACATAAGATGACAGTTAAGAGGAAAAACATATATTCTCGTTTTCTCTCTACGTGCTTCTTTTCCTTGCAGGACTAAGATGCAACAATGGCTATTTCTTTCAAATCCTGCACCTTCAGTTTATAAGATGTGCTTTATTTCAAAGTTCAAAGTTTGAAGGCTGATATAACACACACATACATCGGTGACCAGAAGATATAAAAATAAAATTACAGTTTTAATTAATAGTACTGCTGCAGGATATCTGTGAAATGTTCAAATCGTGAGAGACAGCTCAACTGGTAACATGTTATTTGCTCTTACTTTGACAATATAGTATCAAAATATAATATATTTTTGTATTTCCAAAACCTAAACTAACTATAATGTAGCTACATTATACACAATGGTACAAACAAGTTATTGTTTTTTTGCTGTTGTTGTCTGTTTTCAGATATGATGAACAATTGAGCAGCTAAGTGAAAGAGATTTGACTTAAATGGACTGTCGCCTATCTGGTGCTCCAGCGAAAGGAAGAAAAATAGATCTCAGGAAAACAGCAAAGCAAAGTTGACTTCTGGACCAAATATCAGCTCCCCCTTAAGTTGGTGTGTTTCTCTGTGAATATTTTGTGCACTTGAAAATGAGGCATTTCTGCATTTCATGAAAAGCACCACTGTCTTAACTTTCGACAGGCACTTTCCTTCATTTTGTTCAGATGCGTTCCTTTGGTTCTGTAATCAGTACAGAGGTAAGAGGTAAGGTACCTCTGAGTAGCATTGTCAGGTTTCAAAATGACTAGTAGAGCTAGAGTAGCAGGGGGTCATTGGGATATTTAGTAGCTAATTAAATAGCCAGTAATAAATGTAAATGTAGGTTGAAACTGTTAAAAATCAGGAAATATCCAACCTGTGTATCTTGTTTCACTTTTAAATGTTTGTGGGACTTTTTATAAAACAATTAGACATCACATCACATCACATCACATTCACATGCATGTGACTGAATAACTGAATATTTTTTTTATGTTTGTGAACATGTCCTGTACATATCAATTTTTTTTACCAACTCTAAGTCTGTTGTATCTGTTTGTGTTTAACTTGAGAACTCTGCACTAAATGGTGTAGCTAGAAGCCCAATGTTATTTTTATATTGTGTAACTTGAATTATGAATCTATTCCTGCCCCTCTGAGACTGGAATGCACATCTTGTGTTTATTAAGTGTAAACCTTGGGTGAACACTGTGGGGGAGAAAAAATCACACATTTTTGGATTCAGCGCTGAATGTTAGTTTACTACCTGTGTGAGAGCAGCTACAACCTGGCAATATTCATAGATTTTCAAGTCATGTTTTCAAGGCTTATTTCACAGCTGTAATACTTTGAAAATACAAATCATACTGTACTGTGAGCTGTCTGTCTAAATATTCTCAACATGTAAACATTTGTCAGACCTTTGTTTCTGTTTTACCTAACATGTCGACACTATTTGGGAAAAGCTGCAGAAACGGCGTCTGGGATGTTGAATCTTTTTAGAGTCTTCCATGGTGATATTATGCAGCAAGGTTTACAATTCAGAAAATAACAAGGTTGCTTTCTTAAACAATTTACCACGAACAGTCCAGTCTGTCCTTTTTGCACTTGTTTATATCAGGTCTGAGTTGTTTCAAAGACTTTTGGAATAGAAGTAAAGAAGCAAATGACTGAATAAAGTGAGAGAGACTCTCCTGGATGTTTTCTTTCGATTCATTTTGTCTGTAGCGTTAGAAGCAGACATGACAATTATCTGTAATTGTCATCAGTTACAGCTTCATTAAAAAAAACACCTCCACTTCAGCATTTGATACCAAAAATACTTTATTATAAATAATAATAAATAACATCACAGGCCATCAAATAAATTAATGTAATAAATAAGATCTTCAATAAATAACACATTCCCCCAAATATTGGAATACATTCATATATGTAAATACACACTGCTAACCATAGCAATAATTTGACTGCCATTCAGCTGTCACTGAGTGAGGCTGGAGTCGACCCAGCTAGCTTATGCCTGAGCAGTAATCATGCATACGATTGTGCAGCATGTGCAGTGTTAGGAACCACTTGGTCAGTAGTTAGTCAGAGATGGTAGTGAAGGATTGAGAAGGCTTGTTTAGTTGTGATCAATTAGAATTAGAGATATTGCGGTATTCGTTGGAATGATGGAGATGATGGTGAGGTCACAGGATGTTTACTTCCTGTGGTCTCCTGAGGAGATGTAGCCCATAGCTCGGTTGATGGTGATGGTTCGGATATAGAAGCCTCTCATCATCTTACACATCTCCTGTCTGTTATTGAAGCTGTTATTGCCCCACACCACCTAAAAAGAAAGCACAGATGGACACAGCATGAATAGAGTTATTTCCAATATTCGAAGATCTGAATGCTTTTTTTTTTTTTTTTACATTAGTTTGTAATATGAGTAAATAGGAAACAAAAAGAAGAGGAATAGAAAAGTACCTCTGAAGAGTCGTTCTCTCCATTCTCTTCACTCAGGGAGCAGTTCTGTATAAACCAAAGAAGATTCATCAGGTACATTTTAAATGTTATTTCCCAGGAGATTCTCTTACTGTTTCTGTCTTTAAATCATAACTCTGTCTCTTTGTGTCTCTGTGTGTTTTTACCCCTCCTACACATACCTCCCTCAGGCTCTTGATTATTCCCAGAGTTGGTGTCAGAAGTTTAGTTTCTTCCTCGGGACTTCTGAGTGGGTGCTCAAGGTAGGATTGGATAGCAGCATCGTAGTGGGACAAATCCTTCATGATGTTCTTCAGACATTCACTCTGTCAAGACAAATGGGGAAAAAAAGCTATAAGTTATGTGTCTTCATTATTAAAAAAAAACAAAAAATGGGTTTCTGAATTGGTGTACAGTGTAGCATCATCATTATGTAAGTCTTTATGCCAATAAATTGATTTTTCTTAAGTAACCAGCTCATTTTGAAAGCATTAAAAAATAAATACTAACAACATACCTCGCTGAAGGATGAATTTCTTTGCATCATGCAACCTGAGTTCTGTGTGAGGATAAAAAACACACTTTTTAAATAGGAACAGAAGTAAGTGTGAAAGCTCAAATTATGAGGCTTCATCCAAAAATACGTTTATATAAATATGTCCAAAACAATTTTATGACAAAATATGCACACAAGTTGTAAAATGTGAATGATTTATGTTTCCTTGAAATAAGTAAAGAGAACTCAGAGCTGAGTTAGTGTATTTTTAATAATCACTTTACTGATAAATCAACAAATGTCACCTGTGTCAGAGTGGGTACGCAGGCCAGCGCAGTCTCAGCTTTACTACGCACAACCACAGCCTCAGAATGGATGCCAAAACATAAATCGTCCTGTGATACAAAATAATTATAAGTCTTACTTATTAATAAACTACAGGTGAAAAAAATCAAACACAGCCCTTTAGTGGGAAATGTTTCTGTACTTTTCTCATACGGAGTTGTTGTGTATAAAAAATATTACGATGCAATTGTACTCACACTTTTGAGAAGCTCTGTGATTTTCAGCAGGAGGTCCTTGAAGAGCGATGAGCATTGCGCGCACTTCTCTGCGCTCAGAGTGACATCGGGCACCGGGAGTCCCGTCGATCTGCGACAGCTCAGGGTCAGCAGCAGCACACAGCTGGCGAAGTCTGCAGGGCAAGAGAATAATGACCATTAACATATGCATCGTAGGGGCTTGAACAATTTCTCTAATGATCAAGTTGCATGATAAAACGCCATTGAACCACATGAAGAAGTGTCCCAGGCTGCCTGACTCACATAAATGAAAGTTTGCCATCTTCCTGATGAGATAGAGATCTTTGGTCGAGACTGATAAATCAGCAGCACTGTGCTGCTGCTTTCTTATTTGTGTAATTTATATGTATTCAAGGGGGCATTCCCTCCTTCGTGCAGGAGCAAGACCAACATCAAAAAGAATACTAAAACGTCATACGTAATTTCCTGATCTTCCAGCACGCATAGTAGGCTGCGAAAAATGGGAAGTCGCGGTATTTGTTTCATGTCTTAAATGAAAGCAGCTACGGGAACAAAAGTAAAGTGTGTGATGCAACTCTAAATAATAAAAATAAATTTAGACACAGGAGCTTGTTTGTTTTGCATGCATGTAGTGATTTTAAATCGCTTCTCTAAAAATGGCTTTTAGGTAGGTGAGTAGGGTGTAAATAAAAAGTAACACAAGCTGAGTCGTCCTCTTTATTCTGGATGCAAACATGCATCTGTTCCCTCCAGCAGCAGCATCTCGTAGCAGCTTGTAGCCTTTTACATAAAGCCACTTGCTCAGGTCACGCCTCACCACAAACGTATGGGATCTATAGATACCTGCGGTCAGTTCTCTGAGAGGCAGCTGTAACATGTGTAAAATACACCACACAAAGATAACACACACACACACACACACACACACAATGAAAAATCCAACCCCAGCGAGCTGCGCAAGTACTTTTATTTTTAGAATTTATACACTCAGACTTATTGCGCATGCCAAATCCTGTATGCCTACAATATGCGCCAATCCACAGTGTATTTTATGCAATGCTAAAATTTCTATAAAATTGCATCAGCATCAATGTTGTGCAGTGGGAATTGTGCTGTTTTAGTCATGTGCAGCAGTCTGTGCTCGTGTCGTCATTGCAATGTGTTAATCAATCAAAGTTAATCAAGGTAAACCTGCTTTTTTTCCTACTCTGTGTACCAGGGAGAACGAATTCAATGGGACTAAGACTAAGTCGGCGCTGTAGCGGTAAATGAAAGGGCGGGCAAACCCACTCTCATCTGCATTATGGGAACCAGTCACAGAGCTAAATGCGGACTCCTTACGCATCTGTGGTATTTCATTCACATTTGATGTAG
The DNA here is from genome assembly GCA_032362345.1 of Sandelia bainsii. Taxonomy (NCBI): domain Eukaryota; kingdom Metazoa; phylum Chordata; class Actinopteri; order Anabantiformes; family Anabantidae; genus Sandelia; species Sandelia bainsii. The sequence continues at coordinate 20,337,012 of JAUMHL010000005.1, forward strand.
CGCGTTTCAAATTGACACCGCTGTGTGTCCATCCTGCCTGACTGCCTGTTTCTCATCTGTGTGGGCCACGGACTCTGGTCCAGTCAGTGCCTCTGGTAACCTCAACGTAGAGGACGTGTGTGTGTGTTTTAAGTCTGCCATGAGTGGGCTGTTGCTACGTCAAGATACCAACATTTCTAAGAGAAAACTGTGACAAAGAATTTATTAGCAGTGCCACTTATGATAAATGGCAGGAGCTTTGTACTCGATTACTACTTGTACTTGAGTACAAATGAAGAACTCTCCTTTTTCTGCTTCTTTATACTTACTTTATACTAAACCACATTTCAGGGGTAAATAATATTTTTACCCCAGTACAAGTTTAATTTTTCTTTTCCAATGTTCACATTTTCTATTCAAAATATACAAAAGGCTTAGCAGATATGAAGCAATATTATAAATAACTCTATACTTTATAATGTAGTTTAAATCAGCTCCAATCTACAAAAGCCAGGACATGCAACATATTCAACACATGTAAAAGTAAAGACACTCCAATAAAAGACACGGTGGCTGATTTCTCCCAAGCTTCTTGCATTGGTAATAAAATCAGTGATATTTGTATATAATAAAATAACTGTGTAATAATACAGCACATGGGCCATTTTACAGAGTGACACAGTAGAGCAGAGTTTTAAAAGTGCAAAGTATCTGAAATTAGTTCTTATCCATACAGATGCTATAAAAATGCTATTTTAGATTCCGACGGGTTGTTATGGAAGTTTCCTTTAAAATAAGAACACTGGAAAAACAAAGTTGTCTTTCCTATATTTATTATTCCTTGCAAAGAAGGAGCGTCTGACACAGAATCAGCAAGTGGTCTGTATGAGAGGCTCAAAGTGTGTTTGCACCTGCCTCTGTTTTATATACCTTAGTAAACATCATGTGTGTAACACTGACAATTTAGAGGCTAAATGTTTACAGTTGGTCACAGGATGTACACATGACAAGGGTTATACATGTTAAAGTACAACATACATCAAGGAAAGTATAACAAAGAAAACATATAATATATAAAATTCCACTACACAGGTAAAATTGTTTTATCTTGCAAAGAGGGAGGGAAAGAGGGAAATAATCACTTTGTGTAATTATCTATAACCTCTGTACCTCTTTAAATAGGTACAAGTGGTTGAAGTACACAAACTTAATACTCAAGTAAAAGTGCTAGTACTTGTCTAAAAAATATTCTTATAGTACAAAAGTACAACTATTCCACCAGGAAAACTATGTACTTTAGTTGGTGGCCCTGACAACATAAATGTTTAGTCCAGATTTGTTCGACAAACCTTCAAAAGTGAAAGTCATGACAAACAAATTTATAGTAATTAATAAAAAAGATGTGTTTTACTATAGAGACTTGGTGTGGAATAAAAACAGCAGGAGCTGATTGTAATCACTTTATGTACTGACAGGTGATAATTTGTGACTAAAACTGTGAAATAAATTAATGGACAATCGGTCAAGACTGTTTAGCTAACTTCGGCTTGGGGTCAAGAATGAACTTTCATTCTCAGGTAAAGTTTTTCCTGCTAGTACAGTATGTCAAAAAAAAAATGCTAATTGCTTTCTGAGAAAGTCACAAGACTCAAAATGAGAACAATGCAAAACTGATGATCATTCATGGAGCATTATGTCATCCTCTCCTTACATCCTTCGGGATCTTTGGTCTCCAGTTGCTGTGTTTAACTGACTTTTGAAAAAAAGTGCTCTCTCTGAAACTACAGTGGTCACTAAGTAGTTGACAGGAGTTTCCTGGCCTGTTTCTGTCTTCACCACAGGACCATCATATAGTGAAACCTAGCACTGCTCTCTAACAGTATATACTCAAACAGATGACCCACAGGGAGGAGGGGGGGAGTTCTTCAGAGAAACATCATATTTTACATGAAAATTAGCATTGTATTCATTCATGTACTAAACTATCAAGTCATACAGAATCATTTCTCTGCATTTACAACTGACCATTCTCAAGATACTTTAGTCCACAAGGTGTCAATTTTCATGTGAAAGAAAAAAATCCTAGCTGTGGACTTGCCCAAATAAACAGAGTCCCTTTAAGGACAGTAAACTAATCTCAGATGAACGAGTGCGAGACAAACAATGTCGTGATGAGGCAAGACTGAAACAGAAAGTGTTGAGTCATACCGTATATGGTGATGTCTTATATTCTCACAGCAGTTATGACCGGTGATTAAACTTCATATGTTCATTAGAAAGAGGAAGCTCGATTGAAAGAACAAATTCATCCAGCAGGCATCAACAACGCTGTACAAATGCACACAAACTCCAACATATATGAAACAAAGTTTATTCTTTATTTTACATATCTGTACATAAACATTTCTTCCCTCAAATAAAGTTTCTGAATACAATAGGATGAAAACAATATTAACACACTTATTCATTTAAAATGACTCGTGTCAGAAAATCAACATTCACAAAATGTTGAAGAGCAATTAGAGTGAACGTATTACCAAAAGCTACGACTCCACTACAAGGCAGGCATGTTTCCTTTACACTCTTTTAGCACCTTCAAATAAACATTTCTCAGTTGAAAACTACCATTTGTGCAGAATAAAAACAGGTTGAAATACTTTAAAATTACTGTCCAACTTAAAATGGTGGAAGAAGTTAGTTTTCCATCATTTTTTTATACAATGTTGCTTCTTTTTTCTCAAGACTGACTTTCTACTAAATTTTTCACTAATGTTAAATTTTTTCCCCCACAATTTTTGCATTTGAACAGTTATAATTTAGTGGCGAATGTAGAAAGTTAAAAAGAAACCGTAGCAAAGCAAGGCCGATCACTGCACAGGAAGCTGGGGACAGAATCCATGACAACACACAATCAGTTTCCTCTTCTCCCAGGAAGAAGGAAGTGCTCCTCTGTTCTTAGTGTTGAGAGAAAACCACAGAAGCAAATGAAAGAGGGTGGCCTTCTTCTGTGCTTCTGTTACCACTGGAGTCAGAGGGTGAGACAGGGAAGCAGCAAGAGGAAAAATACTTAGGACAAGTGGGCAGGATTCAGATTGACATGGGGCAGAGGTTTAATGGCCGGAGGGGAAAAGTCTGGTTTGGAGCAGGGGTTAAGCTTGGCAGAGGGGAGCAGGGTGGAGCGAGGACGGGCATCTTATTTGGATAGGGTTCTCTCAGCCAAATGTTTCTGCTGGCTCTGAGCATGCCTGGAAATGAGAAAAAGAACATACGATCAGTCAAAGAATAAATCTGGTGGCATTTTATATTTTTCGTACCCTCAACATTTCCCAACAAAAGAATAAACTAACACTGAATTGAACCTTCCACACTGTAAATCGTACACACACAAATGAACATAAATACATGAAAAACTTATATTTTAGATAATTAATAAGATAAGATAATTCAACTAAAAAATTCCAGTTTTTATTGCGAGAACTTATAAACCACTGTTCTGACTTGAAGTCATTTAACCTGAAAAGAGTTGAATAAATGAGTTCACACAACTCATTAAACTGTAGTAACAAATAAATAAATAAGTTCCTGTGAACGCCTTAACCTGATGACTGGAATGATCACCTTAAATGAAGAAGTATGGTTTATATTTTCAGTTTATAACTTTAAATTAATGCTTTACATTTTACAGAACTACCAAGACTGTTCAATAACTTAACATAATAGTAATCAGATAAACAATACTGAGATTTACACAACAGGCAGTTTTAATAAAGCTGATATAGATTTGTTAGTTTAAACAACTAAGCAGTTCAATAAACTTAGAAATATAAATCAAACAAACTAAGACAAGAGTTTACACAAGGCAGTGTTTTACACTGAAACAACAAGATATATTTTACAGTGAAACAAGAGATGATCCCATTGTTCCCAAGTAAAACACATGAGCATGCTGTTGTACTGGGTGACATATTTATTACCATGAAGATAGGCACAGTAGTTTATTTTAGTCAATCCTTGTTATTTGACTAATATCTGTTTAAGGGGAACTCTGCTGATTTCACACATCAAAGTCTGTTTACAGGCTTTGGGGAGTAGTCTAATACTTCATATGTGGAAAAAATTGTATAAAGGCTTTTGTGACTCTAGATGTAGCTGTGGGAAATTTGATAAATTGCCTCAAGTGATGAAGTCTCAAGTGTTAAGGGTTGATAACTTCAAGTTAATAAATAAATAAATAAATGAATAAAAAAGCTGGGGTTGTGGAGTTAAAAAGCAGTGATCTACCACAGCACTGCAGGCTGCTCCTCAATTCTGCTTGAGGCTCGTGGAAATGACTGAACTGTCAGTGGCTGAGTGGTGTTTTGGGTGATACAGTCGCCATATTACATTAGGAAGAAGAATGCACAGGATAAAAACAATGTCTCTGTTTCTGTTGGATCTTTGTACCATTTCAAAACTGTAAATTGTGATTCTGACAATGTTGTATGAGTACAATGCTTAACTAGTGCAAACTATAGCTGACCAGTTGTTTTAGGAAATCACATAGCCTTTTTAAAAACGAAACAATATAATTTGTACATGTTTTTAAATATTTACAACCTAAATAGGAACAAATCAAATGGGATTTAGGCCACGGGTGTATCATGAGAACTGGAAACCAGATTAATAATTATTAATGCCCATTCATTTCTATGAAAGTTCCTCATGCTTCCGTGTGTCCTCGGCTGAATGGAGATACAATATAATAGTCCTACTGTCCTTTAAACCTTTGCAATGATATTGGACTGAATGGTTCAAGTTCTGATAAAATAGTCAGTTTGTTGAGTTTATGATGCTCAGAAAAATGTATTTATTGTTTTATAGCCTTTCCTTTTGTAGTGATTCCCTATGGGAAAAATGCTTTTTGGATCTGTGCGCATCATGTGATCAACGAGGATGTTCCGGTTCTGTAGTTTGGCCAACATCAACAACACTGCTTCACAGCTCAGTGTCGATCATGAGGAACTGATTGAGTCTGAGGTCTACAGAGATGGTAGGAAAGTAGTGAGATATTAAGAGACTAGCAGATTTTGGTCTATTTTCAGTACATTTCTTGATAATCAGACTATTTCCCACCGTATTCTTCACACAAAGGAGTCATTTCTTCTGATACACCAGATGAGTAAAAAACAAACAAACAGTAAATTCAGTAAATAATCATTTTGTGCCTCATCACCTGGTGAGGTCCTCTATTTCAACCAACATGGCATCCTGCTCCATGTGTAGCTCATCTCGCTTGAGCAGCAACTGTACAAGCTCGTCATTCAGACCTGGAGTGAAGAGAAATGATCTCAGATTACATATGTATCAGTATGACAAGATTCAGGAATTTGTCCACATTTAAACAGCACAATGACCACACAAAGCCATCGAAAGCATTATGAGTTTTGACAGTCAGACCACAGTGGTTACGGTTGTTTTCAAATCACATGTCTCAGCTATTGTTCCTTCAGCTTTGCCAGAAAATATAAAGCCCCAACAAAAGAGATTTTGAGGGGAAAGTCTGATTTGTAAGTGAAAACTAGCTCATCAATTTGGACTCAAGGGGATTTCTGGAGCTGTTTTATGTAAGATGAGAGATTATTCATCACACAGTACCAGGATCAATGATCTGTACAGAGCAGTAACAGTAAATGCTGAGGGGAAGGATTCACCGTGCAGTTCTTTGAACTGACTAACATATATAAAAGTACTTTCACATCCACTGAGAAGGGTAGGGGTCAGTATGCATGTGCATGTTTTTCCCCATTTGCTGTCTTGCTCATTTCTGCAATGGAAAACAGAGGTTAGGGGCTTGGTGTATGTGTGTATATTTTGTGGTGTGTGGTCAACTCACTCTCGATCTGCGAATGCAGGTCATTGACTATAACCTGGAGCTGCCCCAGCGTCATGTCTCTCAAGTCGGTGGGCTTCAGGCTTCTTTTCATTAGACACTCACTGATGTGAGGCATGTGCGGAAGCTGCCGAAAAACACACACACAGACACGGGCACGTGAAGAAACACATTAGACACAGTGTTTTCTCTGTATGGAGAATGAGACCTCATAAGATGGATAAAAACAAGGTTCACATAGAAAACAAAAACAAATGTGTTTGTAGTTTTTTCAGGTATTTGTGTAATTCATTTAAAAGCATTTGTGTCAAACAAGGTAAGACCATTATTGCAACAAGACACTGTAGACAAATGTTAACTTATGGATTATTATCATCTAAAATCCATGGACATATTATTAATTCAATAATAAGATTCACAATCAATGACAGTGAATCTTTTTTCTTATTTTGTACAAATAATGGCAGTGAAAGACTTCTGAAATAATTGCTTATAGTGAAATAAATGAATCCATTTGATAATCGGTCAACTGGCAAATCTGGTTTCTTCTGATAAAACAAAAGGGAACATCACTTTTTCTTTGAGGTCAGCTTGTGTAGGGCATCTGTAAAGTTTGGGGATTTCAAATAGACACTGCTATTTGCTTACAGCTGACAGATTAACTCAGTGAGGCTTACAGCAGTACTGTCCACTGAGCGCCTTTTACCCCACATTGTATGCTGTGGAATAGTTTAATTTGCCCCATAATTTAACTAATTTCCCTAATATTTTACCAGTCAGCACAAAATCTTACTAGTCTACAGTAGTAAAAACATCTGTTATGTAATCACAGACAAATCACAGGTGGAGTCACAATAAAAAGTGAGAAATACACTGTGCTTTTATTTATGCCTAATGAGTCTGTGTCCTATTACCACTACCAGTTGGTCCACTGTTGTCAGTCAATCTCAGTATGTAGCCAGCACATGCAATGAAATCGCATTGTCTGTGCTTTCTCAGACACACGTGCGCAGATAGTTTGCTTTTTGTTAACCAGACTTTCCCTCTGTAAACACTTGTACCCAACCCCGCGGCATTCTTTCTTTTTCCCTCCAACAGCCATTTTCGCTTTCCCTCCCGCCTTCACAAACAAAAGGTAAGACGACATGCCCTTCTCTCCTTGAAAATGCCACCCTGTCAGTGTGTGCATGCGTAGACATTTGGCTGGCTCCTCTCGCTAGTTTCTCACTCATTTTTCACTTTCACATATCACAGATACAGCTGCTCTCTGGGCCATGTGTCAGTTTCTGTTTTGAGTGACTGGCCATGAACAAAGCAGTGACTAAAGAGAAAGAATTGTGAAACAAAACATGAGTAGGTGATGGGAAAGATTGTAGATTTGTGTTTGATGTGACTCAACATGCTAATGTGCCGACCAGAGTATTTGTAGCAGATTGATCGTACTAGCAATTGCAAATGTTCAATATCTGCAAACCAACCTCCCGCAATGAGTTGATATCAGATTGAGGAAGTACACACTCCTCTCTGAATTACTGAGAGAGAGAATAGAGGTTTTACAGTAGAATCTAAATGTCTCCAACTATTTACTTGTGCTGATGGTTATTGCTTCTCTCACTGATTCTGTTTAAATAGATTTAGGAAAAACCCAGAGTCCCAGCACATTTGGATGCAGGCTTACTGTGCTGGACGTACTCCCATTCGTTACCCTTGACAAGAGGACAGGACAATCCAGCTTAGTTGGAAGTGGAATAAACTAAACAGCAGCCTTTTTTCATTGAGATCATTTATCATTCAATTATTTCGAACTTTTTAAATGCATTACTCATTATACATTATTTCAGCCAATCAATTACTTTCAGCTCACTATTTCAACCATTTATTATTATTATTTACTTTAGGTAAATATTTCAATTAGCTTTACCTAATTATTTCAAATGTTTAGCTAAGTATTTAAACCGTTTATCCACTCCGGAGCTAACTATTTTGACTTCTCACTTGCCAACTAGCAAGTTTTAAACCCACTAAAACATGTGTTTAGAAGGTTTTATATCTGACTCAGGCTGGTGGGATGTACTTTTAATGGTTATTGTGACAGTAAAATTACTAAAGATAAACATCATGCCTGATTGCAATCAAATTTAGAAGGGAATATGTTTCAGTCTAATTAATATTTCAATTTTATCACATTTGTTGAGCTACTCCACCGTCTTTTCATGTACTTCAAGGAAACTGAGTAAGCACCCCCCTGGTTTGCAATCACTCTTCTAGGGAAGCATTTTGCATATGTATGATCCACAGTTTAGTGGATGTCTGGTGTTATGGAGATTGCAGGTAGCTGAAGCCTTAATACATCTTAATATTCACTGTGTGTTCGGTCCAGATGTGACAGTGATGTCTTCTGACTGCTGAGCACTGCTACATCCCTACACACAGAAGCCAATGCTTTCCGACGTATGAATTATAGATGGACCCGGCCAAGCTGCCCTTCTCTTCTCTGAATAAGTAAAGCGTTTCTGCCTGCAAAACTGGGTGGAAATATAGTGTGTGTATGTCTGACAGCATTGGTGTCAGAGTGTGTTGGTGTTTGCGCTCACAAAGAGGCAGTGAGGCAGATAAAAATTGATGAAATAATGATGAGCGGGGTCGTCATCACCTTCCTTCTTCTTTATTGGGGCAGAGGAAGAGAGTGGACAGAAGAAGGGAGCGGGAAAGCTTCCTGTGACAACATCATAACATTTATTAGCTTAAGTATACTAACTTCTCCAATACTCATATGTTACAGTAACACAACCCACTCACTGAGTCTTATGTACTTTGACTAATTGACTATGTGGTGGACATAGAAATGTATCACGAGGGTGATACATGTCATTTACTGACATTTCGTTTAAAAAGCAAATGACAAAATGTTACATTGTGACAGTGTTGTGCTGCTTTGTCATTGATTGGAAGTAGTATGAAGTTCTTTCAGTAATACTTGTGTATAACCTTCTTCCTAAATTACCCTGTATATGTGTATGTAAAATGTAGAGTTACTACAAAAAAAGAGACATACTTGCTGTTTTAGGAGCAGATAAAGGTGTTAGGAAACACTTAATAAATCTCAAGTGCTCAATGCTGGCAGCCTGTGAAATCATCAGTGCACAGTAACTGTACTAAGTAATCAACTGACCTGATAAATGCTTGTTGATAATAATTTAAACCTGCAATAACTGATTGTTTGGACACTTGGATTGCATACATTATTAAAGTAGTATAATATATCGTCTATATTAATTAATTTAACGAGGTGACTATGACTATGTGTATGTAAATATATGGCTTTTTAGCTGGCAGATTTTCACTTTTTTTTATTAGCAACTTTGTCTGTCTGCTGTTCAGTGCTGGGCAGGCAGCACACAGCAGGCTGTTAAGCTTACTACAGAGTCTGATGATAACTGTCTCTTTGTTCTTTACTACAAGCTACCGCTTTCCAGTGATCCATTGTTAATATGAAAACATTGAGCTGCTTTAAAGTCAATTTGAAAGCTTGAAACTACAAATATGCTTTTTCCTTTTACCCGTATACATTTAAATATTGATGAATCTCTTAGTTCTGGTGTGTCAATTTTTGTCATTTAGCATTAACCTACACTTGCATCTTACTACACACTGAAATGTCAAAAATATTGGTGCGATGTACATGTAGAAAATTAGCCAAGTTTTTGCCAGTTTTTGTTTAGTCATTCAAAGGCAGCATCAGACATCTGCTACTGACCAGATCGGCCACTGGTGACTTCTTGCGATTCTGTTTCTCCACTTCCACCTGCATCTTGGCCATGGGCTTGGCCATAGCCAGGGCTAGCTGCGCCTCTGCCTGAAGCTTCTTCTGTCGACTCAGGAAGTCCATGTCCTCTAGGGACTCCGAGTCGTCCTCTGTGGTGTCCCTGTCCGAGTAGGAGGAGCTTTGCTTGGACTGCATGGAGGATGTGGTAGGAGCAGGAGGGAGAAATAACAAGTATAGAAGATGAAATATAAATGAGAGGGTAGAAAGTGAGGAGTAAAAGTAAAAGAAAGGAGGTAACAATGAGGCAGGGAAAGAGGAGAGACCAGGTCAGAGGATTAATGTTTGTGTATTCTTGGCATTTTGTAGATTTTACACTTTGACAGGACCGTCATTGTACATCAACTGGGATGTGAGGAGAGCGAGAATGAACATGCATAAAGATGATTCTCTCGTTCTCCCTCTCTTTCTGTTAAATGTGTCTAAGGCTGACAGAAGGTTAATGTGGCCAGTCATCCATGGCTGTGGCGAGCGCCTTCCAATTCACCTCTCATTTGCTGCCTGTGCATTAGTTAACAGGCCAGAAAACGTTCATGAAGCAACTAAACCACCAGCTATTGCTCTGATTAATAATGGATATCTCCCCATTTTCACTGCTTTCACTCTTGTTCTGTCTCAGTCTTGCTTTTACACACAATCACTTTCACACCATCAGTCCTGTGGGTCATAATACACTTTTTGTTTTGATTACAACATTTAATTCTTTAATTCTAGAGAATTTCTGGAGAAATATTATAATAGCTCTGTGTGGGTTTCAAAGTGCACACGTGGGGATGAGTGCATACCATGGGGGACAAAGGTGTGTCCAGACTGGTCTCTGTCTTGCTGTCATCTGCATCGCTGTCCTTGTCGCTGCCACTGTCATTGACAAAACAGATTTGTAGATTCATCCCGCTCTGCAGCCTGCAGGGAGAGACAGATATGGACAGAGATAGATTGAAACAGAGGGAGGCAAGTTAATATTAGCATAAATGTCAGTTGGACGTTGTCTGCTGCTGCTGCTCCAGTAACTGAGTCAGAACAGGGTCAAAACAGACAGTGATGTCAACAGCACTGCTGCGAATACATATGACCTTTGACGAGTTCAACGAAGCGCTTCAGTGAAGGATTCTGTAAACATGCACACTGTACCATAATGTATTAAAGGAAGAAGTAAGTACAGAAAAAGAAACTCCTAGCTGACACAAGCTTCTTTCAATGCCAGAGCAAAGTGCTCACTGAGGATAAAATTAAAGGAGGGTTTGTGTTTTTAATCATCTCCCCTCTTGTCTTCAAAATCGATCCAGGAAGGTCTGGTAGGTCTGAGCCAATCAGCCTGCGAACTATTAGGGGCTGTTTTTGAGTCATCCAGGAACAAAATGTCACTATGTGTAGATCCAGCCCACTGTGAAATCAATAACCTGCTTATTCAATGCAGTAATTACAAACAGGGCTGATTGATTACACAGCATAGATCCAATCAGTCCCAATTAAAATTGGACCTGAGTGGTCAATTTTTTTTTTCAGGAGAGGCAGCATCAAAAAGCACCATGCAACTTGAATTTAATCCATTATAGGAGCCACTAAAGTGTGAATAAGTGACAGACAGTAGAGCCTGATTGATAATTGTAATACATCTAATTAATACTGGTGAATATGTCAGCTCCTAAGTGACAAGAAATTGCAAAACAGAATGTCAAAGATAAGTTTGAAGTAGTTTAGAAACAGTGTTCCCACATAGTGTGTCGACCAAAGAGCACTGACAAGTTGTCCGGCTCGGTCCAGAGCTTGGACATTCATCTTTAAATGGCAAGTTTATGAGAAAGCTGATCTAAACTGGCTCTATTCCACTGTATTTATTCCCATCTCTGTCAGATTTTCACACAACTCTGACTGACTGACCCTATAGTCATCAATAAGGAACCACAGTCAGTCATGAATGTTCTGCACACTAAGATGTCTGCATGATTCAAAACACAGGATAACAAACACAAAGTGTTAACAGAGCATCTAGTTCCAGTAAGTTACTGTGTAGGAGGTGATGAAAAAATTTACAGTGTCTTTAGGGAAGTGTCGAGTGCACAAATCCTCTCTGCTTCCTGTAAGCCTTTCTTCTTCTGTGTCTTCTCTTTCTTCACAGGTAGTCAATTCAGTGAATCTAGACGTTTGGATTTATATCCAGTACACCAATATGCATGTATCTACTGCTATGATCTTTGTGTAGTATGCCCTTTCAGCACATATTTCTTTAGGGAATTATGAAAAAGTAAAGTATAAAAAGTGTTGGTCACATGTTTACTGGTTAAGAAAGAAGAAACATGACAGAGGTCTTACCGTGAAGACAGGCTGGGTTTGCCGCTCTTGCTGCAGCTGGTGTAGATGCCTGGCCCATCGTCAAAGAAACTGCCCAGGGCCAACTTCTGCCTGATAGACTCTCTCTCATTCTTTTGGGCCTGCAACAGGAGATTAATAAGATTATGTTACTTTTATTGATCTTCTTGACGTTGTTGTTTCACAGAGGTGTTGGGATCTGGTGCACGTGAAGCTCCTCTTCCTCAAAGAAACTGCAACAAGGTGGAGGTTTGTTGTCATAGCACCTTAAACCCAGGTACTTATATATCGTTTCCTGACGTGCTACGTCACCCTAAAACCTTTTTCTCATGATTAGCTCTATCCACAAATAGAATGGCTGCTACCCCGAGCACTTTCTGACAGTCCAAATAATAAGTGCAAATATATCTCTTCTTAATTTGCAGTAAGAGGTTCAGTGTTATCTTAACAAGCTCATACACACATACACATAAGTGTATCTACTGAAGCACTGAAAAAAATGTGTGAACTTTTGAAGTAGGGGTCATGAAGCTGACATTACCAGGATTCACCAGGAGGTGGTGCTGTTGTCTCAGAGAACAGTGAGCACTCCAAAGTCCCCAGCACACACAAAGTAAGAGCTCTCATACAGGACTAAGTTCACATAATGGTAAACGACAGAGGAAGAACTGCAATGTAACCGTTCCATACATGCTTAAATCTGCATTTCCCTGTACCACACAATTCCAGAGTTGCTCCACTTGGCCTCTTCCCAATTCATAATGATGCTGTCATATGGGATGTGTGTCAGAAATGGACAACACTAACATGTTTGCAGCTGGTGAGTATTGATATCATCAGACATGTCATAACAATGAGAGCAGAGTTGGTTGTGTGAAATGTAAAATATACTGTGCATTGCATGACAATATATCCACTGACTTCGGATCACTTTTGATGACATGATGCACACATCATTCATTTGGTTAGTAAGCAGTTCTGTACAGAAAAAACAAAAAATCTTTTTATGTATTTGTTTTTTACTTGTTATGCATCTTGCCATTGTTTGAATTAAAAGGGCTCTAACTCAAATGTTCAGAACAACTTGTTTAAACATGCTGTGTTTAAAGATTAAATTAACTTCAAATGGTCAGATGTCTGACGGAATAAGGTTAAGACGTATACTGTATGGCTAGTTTTACAATAAAATACAGGCAAAAATGACAAAAAAAGTATAACGAAGAGAGTGAGAGAGAGAGAGTGTGATGAACATGAAAGAAATGCCAGTGACACTGGCCTGGAATTGAGATATTTAGATTAGTCTCATTCCCATTTTTGCCTCTTCTACTTACTCTTTTGCTTCATTCTCATCCTTCTCTGCTCCTCACATTCCCACGCCTTCTCTACCCACCTGATTCAGCCTCGTCAGTAATTTGTCTTGGGCTCTCTTTCCCATTATCCTCAATTCCACTCATCTCCCTCCATCTCCACTTCTCTGCGTCAGCCTCAGGCCTCTGTGATTCTCCACATCAACCTGTCTCTCTGCGGTTCATTCTGTTCTTCCCATCTCCAAATCGCTCCTCACACCTTCACCTCTCTCCCACTCGTTTTCTCAACTCCCTCTCTCGCTCCTTTCCTCGTCACTCTGTCTCTCTCCTGACAATCATGCGCAGGCATTGGTGAGAGTGCCTCCACCAAGGACAAATTAACATAATCCCACTCCACACAAAACGCACTTGGCGCAGCCAGCACACACACTGGCACGTAAAGGAGCGGACCTGGCAGTTCTCCTTTGTGTATGTGTTTGAAAGGTAGCCTGGGGAGTCAAATTGAACACACTCGAGAGTTTCAATTCATCGCTTCAAAGGCACAACGGCAGCCTGCACAGGTCAAACACATTTCTGTACACATGCATCACTCGTACAAGCACGGCTACAACACAGCTGACACACTGTCAGTCAAGTTACTCCACTGAACAGCTGCTCCAAGCAGATCCACAAAACAGAAGCAGCAGGTTCACTGAGAATTGTTAGCTGTCTGCTCCCCTCATGCAGAGAGGGCTGAGAAAAAAAACAAAACAGAAACAGGGCTTGTGCTGTGTTGCAGGTGGGACGGAAGAGTGACACATTCAGCAGAGCTCGCTTTGCATCAGAATGCTGAGTAATCAAACAGCATCAGCATCACCATGGTAAACTTTACAGCTCAGTTTGGAAACAGTTTGCTAATACACACACTCCGCTAGGGGGTTGTGTGTTGGTGTAAAGATGTAAAGAGAACAGTGGTTTGACTCTGTTCAAATAAAAAAAAATCACACAGTGGATAAACCTCAGGTAACCAAACTCAGAGATGGTTCAACATGGAGATAATCGAGCCTGAATCGTCTTCCAGTGATCATAACCTGGTGAGTAACAATCTGTTACATCAGCAGTTCAGCAGTTCTTTCTTGCATTTGCATTTTATGTCCAGTAATCAGAGCTGTTTAAATATATGAGGCAGAACACAGAGCATATACTTCTGAAATAATTTAAAAATATTTCACCCACTGCCACCGCTAAGCTTAATCTGCTCGATTCACAAATTATTTAGTTTATAACATGGCAAAATCAGTTTATCCTCCAAAGGTCTTTAAATGTTGTTTTTGCTCTGGCAAAGCTTTGGCATTTTTGCCTGAATAAAAGACTGAAACAATCAAATAGTTGCCAACTGATTTTCTGTTGATCCTTCATTAAGTTAATTAACTTTCAGCTGTCAGTTACAACCTTTATAAACATAGCAGGTGGAACTAACTGCAGGCACATTCAGGATCAAAACTATATAACTTTATATTCTCATAATAAGTGGGGAAAAACTCAAACTAGCTAAAAAACTATCACTGGTCTGCAGCTGGATTAGCATGTACTGTAGGATACCATTTCTGTCTCTGACATCTGCCTGACAACCCAATTTCCTGTCTTTGTGTAGACGTCATCTGTTATACAGCACATTTGTGTTGTGTATGTGTGCTTCTGGGTGGGCTTTGTGTGTTAGAACAGCAATAAAGACAACCCCACAAACCATTTACAAAAGGTGTGGAATATACCACTGAGAGGTGGAGGTGCAAAATGGGTGGTAAATACAGTAAATACAGTACCTCCTCTCCTTCCATGTCTATGGATTGCTTTTATCATCCAATTGTTCATCTTCTATATTATCTTTGTCTCTTAGTATATTTTATGTGCTATCATATCAATCTCTAAATATACTCACTCAAATTGTCACGACAAAGATGATATTGCAACATTTTGTGCGTTTTACTGGATAATTTCCTATTAGAGCTCCAACGTTATGTTATAAAATGTTATAAAAATCCTGTGATAAAAGATGCCTGTTTCCACATGATGGTCACATGGAAAATATCCAAATCCATTACATTAACATTTCAGGATGTATGTGGGAATGGGAGTGGAGAGAGTGAGAGAGAATGAGTGACAGTCCTAACCACCTCCTTCATTTCCTGGCCTTGAGCGCCAGAGCCTCACTGTTCAAATTAGATTGGGAGGAATGCAATTGGGCTAATTTGTGTTTTTCCTCAAATTCACTAAGCAATTTCCTCTGTTGAAAAACCCTCATTGACAAAGACATTTTCTCCTCCACTCTGCACTACAACCGCTTATCCGCAGGCCCAGAGGGTCATTTAACGCTGGCAATGGACGACAGGGTGCTTGTTTTGAGCCCTCAAATCTTCCCTGAAAATCTATATTAGAGGAAGGAGATGAATTTAATTATCTGTGCTACCAAAGCGCGTCCTCCTTCTCCCTCCCTCAAATTGCTGGCTCTTGTGGGTCAGAAATTGTTTAGTGGTTAAGATCTAAGATGTGTATAAATGTGAAAAGTGGAAGTTTGAGTGTGTGTATCCTCGTGTGGCTACGGATTCTTTCTTTCTAGCCTTTCTACTGCATTGCCAAATTACAAAAAAATGTATGCTAAAAGGAAAATACTTTAACATATATCACTTCTTCATTTATTAATATTTCTTCCTCCTGTTTTCTCTTTCCCTTCATTCCTCACTAAATGCTCTCACTCACTTTGCACAATGGAAGCTTTTCACCGAATGAAACCTCACTCTAGAGAGAAGAACCCACTGTTCACACATACACACACACACACGCCTTGTGAGCACAGGCTACAAGTAGTTATAGGTACAGCAAGATATTACAGTGCACCTGTATATGACTGAGTGTACTTGGAAAAGCTGCAGTTCAGAGGAACCTTTTACAAAGGTTATACTGATTGTATTTGTATTGCTGTGTTTTGGCTGTCTGTGTGTGGGACAGCTTCGCTCTAATGTGTTTTCCAGGCCTGACAGTGAACTGCTGCTGAGCTCACAGCTCTGCAAACAGACACAAGGTCACTGTGTGTCATATGTGCGTGTGTTGTGACTGTGCTACAAACCTTCACAATTCACACAGATGCTCTTGCGTGCTTAGTTAACTTTTGTTACCTTACGACAGAGCCAGGCTAGTCGTTTCTCTGTATGCTAAGCTATGCTGGCAGAAGGGTCATGTCCACCATACAAGCATGAGAAGAGTATCAATCTTCTCAAGTCACTCTCAGCTGAAAAAGTGTATTTCCTTTACCTTTAAAGTCTACATGATTGTCATTCTGTTTTTGGTGGATACAAATGTATGCGTATGTTCTTGTGCTATCTGAGACCTAGGCAGTGCAGCATTCCATCCCAGATAAGAGACCTGACCTCTGACCCCTCATACAGTTCAGCGTCAGGTCAGTGCAAGGCTGTTCCTGTCATTCAGATCAGTAGAGAATGACTCTGCAAGTGGTAGAAGGCTGTACAAGAGTGTATGTGTGTGGTGGTAAAAGAAGTGGGGGAGGGTTATTGTGGGATAAAGGAAAAAAAAGGTGGTGGTGGTGGTGGTGGGGGGGATGACAAAGGGAGCGAGGAGAGATGCGGAGCATGAAGTGGGTTTAGGCAGGACAATAGGTCTCCAAGTGACATTTGAGCTTTCGTCTGCAAAATGGCCAGACTATGGATTTGTGGGCAAAGGATTTAGAGGAGGAATCAGTTTTTTCTGCCAAAGAATGGAAAAGACTTGAGGATAAAAGCCTGGTTACATGCACTATTATGTCTTAGCTTTGCCCCAAATATCTTAGCACTTTAATACTTCAAGCATTGCATCAGCCTCAGTCTTGGCCTGTATCACAGAATACGCAAAAGGAGGAAGTATAAAGCAATATGCTTATATGCTGTCTTTCTGAGGGTCAGATGAGAAGACTGATACCACTACCACACACAGTGAAGAGACATATCTACTAACTATGAAGCTTAGTTTAACTTAAAGCATGAAAATAGGAACCCTGACCCTAATGACCAGTCTGCTACTTCCAAATGAAACTAAATCTGCCTAAAGTGCATTAAATACCATGCAATCTTTTGTTCTGCTTAAAAATATAAGTGTATAAATGACATGTTAAGGTGTGTAATGTGCTGGACTATTTCTTGACTTGGTGCAGCCACTTCCTGGAGGCTTGTAGTTTCTGTGAATTTTCTGCTTCTGGTCATGAAAAAGTCCAGCACATATCCCACTGCAACCTGTCATTTTCACACTTCTGGATGGATTAAAGAAACGAGATACAACATGTTCATGAGTGAGGTTTAGAGATGCTGGTAGATGTAATTTGTCATCTTCTGAGAGAGCCAGGGATAGAGGGACAGTGGTATTTATCTTGTCATCTAACCCTTGGCAAGAACAAGTGTAATTTCTAAAATGTCAAACTATTCCTTTAACACAGAAGAGCATCAATGTAAACACCTTGTGTATCAATCCCTTAATAAAAAAGAACTCAGAAGCATGGAATAAGACACATACAAACAAGACATGGCCCTTTACCTCTTTGTAGTCATCACTGAGGTAGAGTCCGACCCCTTGCCGGATGACATTATCTACTCCACCACATCCATCCATATTATCCAGCGCATCCCTCATCCCTCTCTCACTCCTGTCTTTTCCTTTCTATTCCCCAGTGAGTAGGTTAGTCTCGACCCACTACCAAGGTTCAGCAGTCAATAGACATCATATTCTCAGCCAATCCACCCTGCCATGGTCTGACACAATAACTAAAAAAATCTACTCCTCTACAGGCTTGTCTTCTTCTAACATGCTGTGACACTGTCTCTTTCACTTCTCTGCAGTGTTTGGCTACTCCACTCACTCCCTCTATAGGTTCTCTGCCTCTCCCACAGGACTGTGAAAGCACAGTGCTCAGAGGTAAGACCCCTTTAGACCCTCCCTACCTTCCGCCCTCTCGTTACGGTGGCCTCTCATAGCCACAAAGAGCTAAAGAGAAGCAGAAGAAACTAACAGTGGTGTTTTTTTTCTGTTTTCACGTCCTGATGTGAGGACAGCAGCTGCTCACCACCAGTTTGGAAAGAGACACCTCAGTGATGGGATAGCCACAGTGTGTGTTGTGTAATAGTTCTGGGAGTGCTGGTGTGTGTGTGTGTCTGTGTGTGTAGATGACTCCTGGTCTGTCTGTAACCTTCCATGGACACATTATCTCACTGTTACACCTAGGACTCCTTTCTGAATATCTCATTTTAAGCTTTCTAACCCTCTTATCTAGAAAAGGGTACAAGTTTGTGTGTGTTTATATAAGAGAGATTAACTTAAAATGTAGGTTTAGCCTACATATTAAAGGCAAAATTAACGTGAAAATCTGTGTGTTTATGTAACAGAGGAGGTAGTGTGCTGCCTTCCTGTAAAAATAATGCCCAGTCTGGACTCCAAAGGCAACAGCCCTGCAGCTCCAGCCAGCTAAATAAACTCTAACAGAGCACAATGGACCATTAGTCTGACACACACACACACACACACACACACACACACGGGTGTGCCACACTCACTTACATACACACATTGTTTCTTCTGTCAGTGACTTACATTTTCAATCTGAGCTCTCCATGGTGTGTAATGATCTCATCTCTGTGAGACGTTATCGACCGGTGACTCATATATTTGTCATAGCCGCCCAGACAGAAAATTATATCCACATATGGCTAAAGAATCACACTGCAACACACTGTAACACAACACACACACACACACACACCAACAACAACTGGTTATACAGAAAAATAGTAAGCGTGACAAGGAATTGGAAAACCATTACCCTGTTCAAGCAGAAATAAACTCATAATTCATATGCACAAAAACAAGGGATTACATTCTCACATATTGCGTGGAATGGGATGGAATAAGTGTATTAATGTCCTAATTTTGTATGAAATGTCAGAAAATACAGAAAAATGCCACATGTCATAACTTAACAGTCCAGATCCAGAAAAAATATAAGTTTAAAATGACGTAAGAAAAGCAGCAATTCCTCATATTTGAGAAATAGAGGAAGTAACACTTAGCACTATGTAATGGTACGCAACTACAGAAAGCACATATAGAACATTATAGATTAATAAACTGAGGTGTAAAGTGTACAACTAAGTGTTGTAAGTGTTGCGTAAAATGTATTTATCTGACAAGTAAATGTAAATATATACTAAACTGAAATAACAGCAATAAAAACGTATGCAGAGTGAAAGCTCATTAAAAGTTATCTGCTAGTTTTTGCTTCCTTTGAACCATCAAACCTCCACCTGCAGACAGATTCGGGGGATGAATCATACTAAAATGTCAGGGATCTAACGGCAAGGATATCAGATAAGAAATAAAATAGCCAGCCAAGGACAAAAGGGTACACGACGAAAGAGAGGAGAGAGATGAGAGGCAAGAGAACACCAAGTGATACTGATGAACATGAGTCACAATCGTCCTCATACTCTGCTGAGAGAGAGAGGGAGAGAGAGAGAACGTAGACGAGAATAACAGGAGAAAAAAAAGAATCAGAGATGAAGGTAGTTGGGGAATAATGCATTTGAATGATAACATCAAAGGGCACACACACACACACACACACATGTGGGTTAAAAGAGAAAAATAGGAAGTGTGTTTGATTCAGTGTTGATCCCTGAGGATTATGGGTAGAATGCAGTGAATTGTCTGGCTGTCTCCTGAATTCACCCACACTGGACTGGAGTTAGTTGTGATGTGTCCTGTTTGGCGGTGAGGGGTGGGGCAGAGTTGGCCCTGTTGGTTCCCCGCTTCATTACTGAGGCTGACTTCATAGTTCAAGTGAAGTCACTGCTGATTTCAATGGGAGAGGAGGCTGGGAGGTTACCTGGGTGACATATACGCAAGAAGCTAGAAGGATAAAGACTGCTGTGGATACATATTTCAGACACACACGCAGGTTAATTCCTCTGGTGTAGATGATGGCCTGACTGCTGGATCAGCTGAGAGAGCGAGTGTGAGCGAGAGAGACACACATACACACACACAGATACACACACGCATAGAATGGCTTATTGTTCCAAGTGAACAGAGGGCGACTGTGGGAGAGAGGGTTCCTGGCACCTCCTGTAAGCCTGGGATCCAAGGCCAGTGGCACTATGTGTGTCTCTTCTGTGTGTGTGTATATGTGAGTGAAGCACTCTCTCTTTTTATCAGCCCCCCCTCCACGTTTGTCTAGAACGGGCACACTGTTCCTTAATGTCTATGTGTATGCTTGTGTGATATTGTCACATTTGCCGACACATATTGAAAGCACATTCGAGAGTCCGATCTGATTTTACTTTGGAAAGACAAGGAAAGGAACGGGGTCTGCTACTATAGCAACGTAGTAAGAATTTCTCCATGGCAATGCTCTGTGTTCCAAGCAAATTGGGCTGCGAAAGGAGCATGGGGCAGCCCATCGGGACGCCCGCTAACTCACACACAGGCCAGTGTTTGAGAGAGCTGAAGTTTTGACAAATTGCATTACACTCGGACAAAGCACACCCCCGTCTTAAATGAAAAAGAGGTTTGCCGCACATTCAAGGTGTAACACAGAGGAGCCAAATGATGGGGTCTGATGATGGGGTGTGTGTACTCTACTCGGGCAATAAATGCTCTTATTGTCCTGTCTACATAGGTTAACAGGGTCAGACAATACCAATAAAAACTACATCATAATGCTGTAATTTACCTGGATAACGTCAGATGAAACGGTTCATCGTGATGTTATTTAGTTTGCTTTATACAAGGAAGAAACAAGAATACCGAGCTGGAGCTGGGACACATTTAGCTTCACTAAGCATAGCTAGTTTGCAATTCAGTAATATTCATAATTTCAGTAATATCATAAATAATTAGGTTATTATCATCTGTCCAGCCTCATTGATCAATTCTGTCATTCTAATGCGATCCATCAGTCATATCTACTGTACTGCTGCTCCTCATTTATAATTCATTAGGCCACACCTTTGTATACTGTTACACTGACACTAGAGCTCTCCTTCACATCTCTCCAGTTGAACATGTGAAACTGTATGAGCTTGTAGACACTGAGGAAAAATATTAGTATGCACATCGTCCCAAATAAGGTGTGCGATAGCATTCAACATTCAGTCAGAGTTCCTAAGACCCTGTCGTGACACGGTAATGGTGGTCAAGCTGATACATCCCGCCCACACCCTTGTTCACCCTGCTGGTACTTGCAGCTGCCGACAGCAATATGGCACAGCAAGATTTATAGACTTACATGGGTATCTGCAAACAGGATGACATATTGAGACCTCAGCCTCTAGTGAGCACACTGAACAACAGCATGCTTTTTGCTCACTTAAGCACTTAATGGAATGAAGTACAGCATCAGGAGGAAGGAGACGGCTGCACTACATGATTGGTTATTCTTGTAATCTTTTCTTCTTTTTGGCCTCATGGCTTAATTGCAAAATTGACATGGCTTAAATTGGTTGATGGTTCTGGATGGCTATGGGTCAACTTATTTCTTTATTGGTTCTACAAGGGTCAGCCTGTGACTTAACTGGCTAATGGCTTCTGACACTGAGTGGGAGCTTGTCTCCAATGTTATTGGGTAAACAAACGGGGGGATCAGATGCTTTTGTCTCTTTCTTTTCCTTCCCTAGCTTTGGTCTTTTCTCTCCTCTTTTGCCTTAAACCATCAACAGCCAAAGACAGAAGGACCACACCTTAATTAAAGAGGAAAAAAAAAGATGGCCGATAACCAAAACAGAGATCCAAGCTCCAGGACATAGACTGTCCCAGGAGATAAACAAGGACCAACACCCTTTTTCCACTTTATCTGTTTAATCCTTGTCTATTTTATTCCCTTATTAAGCCGCCTCACCCATTCCCTCTTCTCTATTCTTCCCCCCATTGCCCTTTGCTTCTTTCCATCCCACGGTGTGTGTGCATGTGTTATATGTGTGTGAGGGGCGCTGTCTGCCTGCTGGTTGCCAGGTTACCAGTCTAATTGAGGGGCCTCTAGAGAGTTGCTGTTATCAGAGCCTGAACCCTCTGTTCTGCTTAGCGCTCTCCTCCTCCTTCTTCTTCTTTTATTCACTCCATCTCTCTTTTCTGGTACATCCCTTGCTATAAAGACATCTCACACTTTAACACAAGCAATTATATAAATTCTTTAGTTCATAAACTATTTTTCCCCAATTTGCCTGAATTTTCATCTAGACCGATCCAATGTTAATTCTGTGTTCCATTCTCTATATCACGTCATCTCAGCTGCTTCAGAGAGACGTACACCGTTCTCATTCCTCTGTGTCTACCCATCACTCCCTTCTCTTTTCTCAGTCTGTGTTTTCAATACATCTCCTACTACTGTTTAATCTCCGCCTTTCATCCGCCGTCTCCGCTATCCCTTTAGCGTCACTTTTCTCTGGTTATCTGCTGCACTTTCCTTCCATCCTGCCATCTCTGCCACTCCATCTAGCTTTTATCTACTACATAACATAGCAGGAAATCCTTATCCTGTTACGCAACTGCTCGCTCACCCACACAAGCACAAATCAAGCCTCCTGACATGCAAATAGAACCAAGATTAATACAAATGTTTTTCAACAGGTGAAATTTCAGACAAGAGCCACCCTGATTAGCAACAAGATATAAAGCATTAAGACAATATGCATGGAAAAGAGAAGAGATCAGCTTTTATAAATGTTCATAATACCAAGGAAGTGAGCACTAACAATGGTTAGCATCCATCCTAAAACCTGGCTGTAATCTTCCGGTGATCAACTTGATTGATGACTACATGAAAAATAGCAGTAAATGCTAGATTAGTCACACAGTTCAGTGCATACACCAAAAGCTGCTGCTCCATTTAAACCTAAAGGAAAATATTTTGATTGGAGGACAGAATTCGAGTTTCTCAAGTCTCAAGTTTCATGTTGCACACTGAAAAAAATCATTTAAAGTACACCCACAAGGCCCATCCATCTCCTATCCATCACTTTCTCTGCAGCTTTTTGCACATTACTCCCAATGCTTTTACACTTGCTTCACCCGATCAAAGAAGCCCCATCTTTCCTCCTCTGTGCTTCCCTTCGGCATATTCAGCTCATCTCTTTTGCCTTTCATCTACCTCTCTGCTTGTTCCCACTCTCCATCTCCACCGCATTGCAGACTTTCCTCCGTAGCAGAACTGGTTATAGAAAGTCAGATGTACAGCTGCAAGCACACATATATGCAACCCTCCAAGCAGCCATACACATTTAAATTCTTTTTTATCTCTATGTTGTCTCCATACACTTAATCACAAGCATGTTCAACATGAAACTCACAGCTTACACTCGCATGTACAGAGTTCGTGACACTATAAACTTGCAGTTACATACACACCTCATGCCTTCTTGACATGGACTGATCAGGCTGGATGAGGAGGAGGTGGAGGGGAAGTATAACATTATTCCCTAGAATCAAGCGTTCTCTTAGCAACCAGCCAGCCATCAGATTCACAACACAATCATGTAACCACAAAATACAGAGCAGTACTCCTACACAAGTCTGAGTCTCTGCAATGACACACACAAGTCCCACACATGTGCAACAGTGTCCTAGTTCCAACCTGACATGCACTTATTTATCATGAACTGAACTGAAGAGATAAAACCTGAGATCCAGACAATCACAAACCTAACAACAACAAAATCAACAATCAGCTTGTGCCCGTTAAAAAGCAAAAGAAACTATTAAATTAAATTACAGCAATGTGTTCTATGTCATTTAGCTCTGGGAACTACCTGGTAGGAACAGTTTTCCTGGTGGACCATCCTTCACAGCATCCTAGAGCGGAGTTGGCTGAGCTGGGGGAACAGAAGTGGGACTGGGATACAATTCCTAGCCCTGCAGCGGTATTCCAGGGGCGAGGAGACGTGAAGAGAGGAAGGATCCTGCTCAAAGTAAAAATCAATTCCTGCTTGCCGCTGCTTGTCAGTCAGTTATCCCCCTGCTTTCTCTCTCTCTTTCTTTTCGGCTTGTTTTCTGGTTTGTCTGTTTGTCAAGAGAGAAGGGCAGGGTCTGATCACTGCTTCCCCAAAGCCGACAACGGGAGGGGAGTGAGAGACTGGAGGAGGGGTGTGAGAACGAGAGAGAGAGAGAGAGAGAGAGAGGGAGAGAGAGAGAGAGAGAGAGAGAGAGAGAGAGAGAGAGAGAGAGAGAGGGAGGGGAGCAGCGAAAAGCAGAGTACATTCCCGGTTGCCTTTCTCTGTCTGGTTCACACTGAAATGGGGGAGGAGCTGTTGGGTTGTATGCAGAGTTGGCCAGTGGGGGAGAGGGGATGGTGGAAAAGGGAAGGAGGGTGGTGCGGGTCAGGGCTGGGATGTCACTCAGCTGTTTCATATGGAGCCGTGCCAGACAGAGAGAGAGGAGAAGGGCAAAAGAAGGACTATCATTCATATCATCCTAAACTTTAATCTTAATCCCTACCTGATCTGCATGAATAGTCATCAAGGACAGAATACTGTGATACTGTAAGTCTCAAAATAAAACATGTCTGGGTATTGAACCTTAAATATGTTTTTAGCACCACGTTCAAGTATCAAAAAATGATACTGAAGTCTGGTTATCATTGTGAGCTTTTAATATAATATTTAATCAAAAAGTTTATGATTTGAACATAAATACAGTCATGTTCAACTGTTTAGGCAAAGATGTGTCACTTAATCATGTTCGTGTCATTGTCGCCTCGCTGCATAGCACTCACAGTTTCCCCTCATTCGCTGTGTGTCTCTTTGTAGGATTATAATCTCATAGTGGCAGATGGCTGGTCTATAATCCACATGCAGGTCAACCTAATCACATAATCTCTGCCTTCTCCAACTCTCTATCCATTCCTCCATCCTGACATCTACTGTTATAAATCTCTTTGTTTTCTGAGTTGTCCACTCTTTTTGATCCCACTGAGATGTAAACGTGTCCTACAGCATGTTTATAGGTATCTAATATGCAGGTTATTTTGAGAATATACAGGCCACAATTTAGTTTAAAAAGTAGTGAAAAATGTCTATGAATTGAGTTGAGTTTAAGTCTGTATTTTGCTCCACTTAGAGCAGCTTTACACAACAAAGTGGAGAAAGTGACATTGTGATGAAATTATCTCATACATCTGCACAGCTGCACCTTCAGCTTTTATTTTGGCCTTTTTTGGGCAAAGTAGCTTCATACATCTCCTGTTATCTCTCCCTTGCTCTTACGCCAGATCTCTCTATCCGATATTGATCTCTGCTGGGTGACGCTGCTTTTCCTGATAAGACCACTCTTGGGTTTAATGACCTGGAAGTGGATCGATGGGCTCCCTGCTCTGATCTATCTGCTCAAGCCTGCACATCACCAGCTGTGGGTTGGCTTTCTGCGTGGTCTCAAGCTGGCGCAGACTGAAACAGTGCCCATCCTGTCACGCTAACCTTGGATTTAAATCTGTGCATGACACTGGCAATTGTTTTTCTTACAGTGAAAGTGGTCTTGTAAATGGACTCTTTTCATGAGTTTACTTGGTAAGAAGGGAAAAACAGTAAGGCCCAGGCATAATATCAAAGTAGCGTGAATGGAAGATGTAAATTTCTCCACTGTTGTTCATACTGATGTCTGTGCTGCAATCTTTCTGTTGAATTTATGTATTTGCTGAAATATTAGCCAGTGTATGTGTGCACTTGCACACTAAGATAAGCGTATACATACACAGAGACAAAAAACTTTGATGTCTAACATCTGTGAGCCATGCCTTCATGCAAGATACAGCGACCCCCCTTTTCTCTCTTCTATCACTATGGCAGCAGTCAGTCTGAAAAAACAGCTCCCGCTGACCTTCACGCGGTTGTCAAGGTTACAATCTGAGTCACAGCAAAGGTGAAGACTGGGGCGAGCACTTCTTTATTCACTGGAAACAAAAACAATATCTGTCTCTCCCCAACATGTACAGTGTGTAGCCCCTACTCTTCAAATGACACATATTAAGCACCTTAAACAATAAAAATAAGCTCCCAGCAAACTCCAACAACTGTGGTGTAAGTGGACCAAATCAAAGAAGATTCAGGACAAACATTATTAAGTGGAGTCAGTCTAGCCTCCCACACACTAGTCACATTATGACATATTACTGTGACCTGGATGGTGTAAATCTAAGTAAATCTAACAAAAGAAGTCTGCTGCAAATAGTGTTTTTTCCCCCTGTATGGCTGTATGCTGATATTCTAAAGCCAACTGTTAACAGCAGCGAGAAATGTATCCTTACACAGAGTAGGAGAAAGTGCTGTTATACGTGTCACAAGCTCTGTGAGAGTGTTTCGTAGTGTACGCTGAGCACTGGAGCAGCTCCTCTCATCCTTGTTTTCCTCCTCTCATCCCAAACATCAAAACAACACTCATGTGGAGCTGTGTGTATTTAACTCTGCTATGTGAGGATATTTATAGATGCAAACAAGAATAATGAATACCTAATCATAAGTCACTGATCACAGAGTGTCTAACATGGTGGTTCATTCTGCTGTAACTAGTGGGATACAGAGAAGGCTGGAAATGATACTATAAATAAAGCCCATAACTCTCCAAACACCTCATGGAAAATACATGATTCTCAGTCAAGCAGCTTGCCCGCTCTCCTACGGGCCTCCGTGGCATCTACCCCTCCTTCCTCTCTCTTTCAATGTAACTACATTTACTTTCTTTTCACCACTTTCCTCCACTTTCCTCCTCCTTCCCTCTCTTTCTCTTTTACTGCCTCCCTCCCCGTCTCAGCAGGAAGAAGGGAGCACAGATGCTTTTAGCGCGCTGACATTTTGTGCCAGTGTAAAAACACTGCATAGCAAAGCAGGTTGGCTCAGTGTGAGGGCCAGATTCTGGCGGTAATGAGCTCGCTCTGACAGGGAGGAACTGATGCAGAAGGCCAGCGAGTTTGTGTGTGTGTATGTGTGCGCTTGTTCTTGTGATCAGTCATGAGAGCTTGTTCTAATGAGGACTATGGTTGATGGTGGAAAGCAGGCTGTGACCACCAGGCTGCATTAATATTTGTTTCACATATATCAAATGTCTTATGTGTACAAACTGAGTAAATGACTAACTGACCACTAATTATTCTAGTGCAATGACGCAGTCTTTTATGAAAGGAGCTGTGAGTCACAGGGAATAATATGTAGGTGAGACAGACGAGATGTTTTTCCTTCTTGTTGTCTTGACTCCCGAACCGACTACTGACTATTCTAGAGCTTAGTCCATTAATCAATTGCTTGACGACATAAAATTAATATTTTTTCCATCCACATACCATCACCAGTTAATCACTTTGATTAACTCTATTAGCTGTAGCCCTACATCCATATCAACTATTCAGATTTGTTTAAATAATTTTACATGCAATTATGCCACATATTTCTTAGCTCCAGGTTCTCAAATATAATAATTCTCTGTCTTTGTTTGCCTTATGTGACAGTAGTTTGAAAGTTCTTGAGCTCTCGAATGCTGGTTGGACAAAACAAGCAACATGAACATATCATGTTAGGCTTAAGGAAACTGAAACAAGCATGTGTTGTCACATTTTACAGACAAAGTGATTATCTGATTAAGAAAATAAACATTATGTGCAGTGCTACTTGGTGTGAAGGAATGGTTATTATTGTGTTATGACTATGTGAGGAGATAAAAGCGGATCTGTGCTCTGCAGCAACAGATGAAGCTCCCTGCATGACCTGGCACCACGTCATGGTCTGTCTCTCCATCTCTCTCTCTCACACACACACATGCACACAGTCACATGAACATACTAACAGCTTAGATAACACAGCGTCTGAACCTTGGAGTCCGTGTGTAGACATGACTTAAACGTACCTTGTATTTTTAGCCCGCTATAAACAGATCAAGTCTCTACCTCACGCATACACACACCCACACTTCCAAACACATGCTCTATAATTAAGTGCAGAAAAGAACTGTGTTTCATGTTTTGTGCTCCACCTAAATAAACATATTTATCCACACACGCACACACACACTTAGCACAAGGCACAGGCCACCGTGTGTGTGTCAGACTCAACCTTTCATATCTCTGATATGAGACAGCAGAGGTTTAAAATCCTTTACTACTTGGAAAACATAAACCCTCTTTCTCTTATTCTAGCTCTCACTCTCTTTTTGTTGCCTCCTTGCAGCAAACCTTGTTTTTTTTTCCGCCTTCGGCCCTTCTCTTTCTTTCTCTTTCTGTGCCAGTGTGTGTTTGTACGTGTGTATTTGGCTCTGCTCTGTAGTGACTGTGCAGCATGAGGACTGACACAAAGATATAACATTAGAGGCCGTCTCTTTGCTGCTACCACATAAATTCCCATTTCCTCCACAGCACGTCCTGCCACTCACAACCTGCCCTCTTTGATGGTTTTCATAGGATGGAGAGGGGGAGGCAGCCGGAAGGGGGGGGGTCTCCTGCTGTATTTTGGCTGTGTGAGAACATTAGGCTATAATGTCTGACATTAGGCTGACAGCTTAAAGAAGAGGACAATTAGCAGGAAACACAAGTGGGAATAGCAGTAAAGACATGGGATGTCTGGAAGAGAAGAAAAGAGGAGATGGTGGAAATTTGCGTCACTGTAGTAAAACAGGTTTGAGATTTGCCATTAGCTGATTTCATTGTCGGATATGATACACAGGCTTTGACCTGTGATGAATCATGAGTGAATAAGTCAGAGGGAGGGTGTGTTTGTGTGAACCAGAGAAAAAGATGTGAAATGTGTAGCTGTAGGCTATGCCTTTCTAGCCAAAACATGTCTGGTTTGCACTGGCTAACCTGAGTGATTGTCAACACACTGGTGGAGGTGAAATCCTCACAAACCTCTATGTTAAGCTGCTAGATAGGAAACACGTCTGTGTTTTTAGGTTCATTCACTACAGCCTCATTATTAGCAGCTCAGATGTAAAGATGTTGTCAGACAGCTGATTATGCTGTACTTTGCCACCTGATAAGAGCAACAACACCACTCCTGCTGCAGCTTTTCTGTGAGACTTGAACTTCTTAACTCGCAGTATGTGAGAGAGAGAGAGAGTTGTCAAACTTCACCTTTAAACTTTTCTACTAATTTAAATGTCACGAAATCAATGCTAGGCTCCAAACACAAAAACGACCATACACACAGTATATATGGGGTCTGACAGACCCTAACGACAAGTAGCTGCCTGGAGCATTTACTGGTGAGAGATCTCACTCCCTGACTGTTTTAGTCTTGTGGGTAACTGATTTTACCCATTTAAGGTAGTTTCTTCTAATGTTTTACCTCTGCCTTGTCTCTCCTAATTCCACTAGCAAAAGACAACTTGCTGGTGATGCCAGCTAACATATTCTCAGTTTGTATTCCCAGTGTATAATGTATAACAAGACCATCTGAGCAGGTTTAGTGGTTTGTTTGGTTTGTCTTTGTGTTGTGTTTTCTTTAGCGAGGTGGGAGGGAGGCTCTTTTTTTCCTTCGTGCAGGTACTCAGTTACAGCGTTCGTGGTTTGTGCAAATTTTAACATAAAACCTGAGGGGACACGAGGTACCCAGGGGCAACACAGAGCTCATCATTTTGTCTTTGTTGTAGTTCTTGGAGCTTGGCTTGGTGTGTCAAGCAAACTTTCTCTGCACCTCAAGGTAAAGGAACATTCAAAACAGGTGTGCAGCAAAACATTTTGCTTATTTAAAACAGGATTCAAATACATGTGCACTGCATATTTGAGGATATTCATTGTTTGAGAAAAGCAAACAAAGGGCTACCAAGTAGTAACACTCATATGGTCAGAGTCCTGTCAGCATGAACATAAAAACTCAAAAGACGCATGTCACACCAGAGGAATGTACTGCCCTGAGCTATAATTACAAACAATTTATCTTTTACTTTGAACCTGAACTTTCTGTAGGTTTGTATGATCTGACTACAACCATATCACATTTACAGAGTATGACATTTTGAAAAGGATCTGACAGAAGGTTTTACAAGAGTTAAGAGTTTACATTTTCTTTTTCAGTTTTACCTGAGTTAGGTGCCCAACTTGCTGTGAGGGATCCAAGGTTAAGCTGAGGTGAAAAATACTCCACAAAAAAACAAAATAAAACAAAAAAACCTGACTGTCCAACACTGGCAGAGTGTCAGGACACCATGAGAAGAAAAGAATATCCTTTGACTTAGTGAGGCGAGTGTGTGCATGTGTGTATCTGTGTGGATGGACTAACAGGAGACAGAAAACTACTTCACTCGGAGGCAGTGCAGGCAGTTAGGAGTGTGTGTGAGCTTTGGTGTGCCGAGGGCCGGGCGTGTTTCAGCTGGTACTGGCACATACATGTACACACACATAAGGAGCTGTGGTTAAGCCTAGGGGGCTGAACCAGACACCAGAGCCTCAGCAGGCGCTCTGCACACCTGGTTAAAGTCCTGCCCCATCTCTGAGGCCTCCTCCCACCTCCTCCTACTAGTATGGTACCATACATTGACTGTCTACTCCTCCAGTTCCCTGCCCTTTTTGGCTCACTGACCTCTTCATTCAAGTCGTAACTCTGACCCCACATTCCTCCTGTCTCCTCCCTTCTCCTCCACAGGTTCTTTTCCAATCCCAGCTACCTCCCTTTTTCCCCCCCATTCAGGACTGAACTCCAGTGTGGCTACTTGACATTCATTGTTTCTAGCTATTCATATCCACTCAAACCACACACTGCACTTCACAAATCCTACAATTTCTTCCTTTTCCTACCCTCGCCCTCTATCCCTCTACGTGGCACAGCCTGGGTGAAGGTAGTAGTTAGGTTGTTAGTGGAGGGCGGCGAGCTCAGTTCAACTCCTGAACTTGTACATAATCACAGAGCACAGAGTGGAGAGAGTAGAGAAGCAGAAAAGTCTCCCTCTGTCTTTGCTCTTTTCTCTAACCTCTCTCTGCTTCTCTCTCATCCTTTTATTTTCCACAGCCCTTGAGTGCTTTTCTAGGCCAGAGCGCTCCACACTTGTACAGTTTTGTTTGGCTCTTGACCTTTTTCTGTTTATATGACATGCGTGAGCAACACTTTCCTATTAGGTAGATATTCATCGACTTGTTACTTTCGTTGACAGCTGGAAAAGGACAAAGGTAAATTGTCACATCTGTCCTAAAAGTGCAGAGATAATACATTTACAATAGAAGTTGGCCAGCTTTTTAAAAAGCAGATTGATTTCTGCCAATGTGTAATCTTACTTGTAACATAAACTATACACCAGATCTTCTTCAGATTTAATTTTTTCAGACTTGACAAAGCTTGTCCACAGCTAGAGAAGACATTTAACTGTTTTCACAATGAGCGGATCCAGATGTGCAGAAATGGCGCAATTCAATTTTAAAGCAGTAACACAACTTGAGTGTGAGCTCTTCTCTGCACTTTTAAAGTAGGTCCTGCAGGTTTCAGCAAAGACCCTATCTTTATAACCACAGCTTGCCCACGGGGTGTTTTTAAATTAAAGCGTGAGTAAGTCTGAATGTGTTCACTCTGAGACTGAAAAAGATGCAGCCTGTAGCCATAGAGCAGCAGTAAAATGCACCTTAGAAAATACACAGGTACATTTCCAAGTAGGGATAGTCACACATGTAGACCGACCCTATCTCTGCCTTTTTCACCTCCACACATGTCTCGGAAGAATAATATTAATGTTTACCTTTCAGGGGTGCAGAGCTAAATGGAGGGTTTGGGGTACTGTTACCCGTGGTATACTTGAGGTCCCTGTGGGCCCCTTTCTGCCACGTGCCTCCAGAGCTCATTAGAAACAAATTACAAACAGGTCAGCATGTCCTTCAGTCTCATGAATCCTCCTGACCCCACACCCACAGTCTGCAGGCAGACGTTGAGATTACAGCAGCCTGAAACCACACCCTAACTAAACACACCTGCATATCAACATAACTGCTTCTTTAAAACTGAGCTGGGGTTAAAACCACATGTAGCTTAACTGAAGCTTTTCATAGCACAGTACACAATGCAATCTCCAGCTTTCCTGGAGAGCCTAAATCAATACCTCTATTAACGGTGTTTAAAACAATTTAAGGCCACAAATCGAGCTAGTATAACTTTTTAAAAAGACCTGCAAATTCTCCTGTACTGTATTTTATCCATGTCCTGTACCAGGCAGTGGAAAGGAGACTGTTGCCATGGAGATTAGAGTAGGACAACCAGTATGTGGACAGTCTGAAACTGGGCAACCAAGGTTTTCCTGATCCAAACTTTTAAAAGTATGTTATACAACCCTGTAGCCACTGCAGACTAGCTAAACCAGTCTCCGGGACCCACAGCTACAGATTAATAGCTGTGAGCTACACTGTGTCCCATCTTTCTGAAAGCACAGATGCTTTTGAAGCTCCACTGAAGCATGAATGTCTCTGTCCCACTGGAGCCCGGTAACAACCCAGACAGATAGACCAGTCCACACTCTAAAACATGCACAGTCTCGCTGGTGGGCCCCGTCTGAGTGGATGTCTAAATATTTAACAACATTTTAAAAGCACTGGACCCCCTTCCCCTCCTGGGTGTCTGCTAAGTCCTGTAAATTTGCGAATTAAGAAATTCAGATACCCACGTCACAGACAAGAGACTGCAAAGGTCTTGTTGGAATGTCTCAGTTCCTAAATTGCCACTTGACTGCTTCTGTGTTCTTGACATCGCTTGTTTTACCAAATGTAGAAGCTCAGAAATAGAACTAACTTCAGTACTGGATTGTACTGACATCATCCATGTCATGAGAATTCCTGTACAGAAATAGTAACAGCACCTAAATGATTTTAAGAGTTAGATTTTCCAGGATAGGAGCTTGTGTTTCTTGTCTTTTCTGGTATATGTCTTTAGCTCTCTGCACAGGTGGGGTTACACAACTTATTCCAATTTTTTATCTACACCAGGCCACTGAAATACAAAGCTTGTTTTTTCTGAGGACTGTTATATCCTTTTAATAGGAAAGGCAGCAGGAAACCGTGGAACTTTATCTCCACCAGGACCAGACTATCTGTATTTACTGGGCCAGGCCTGGTCTACTTTCATGCACACACATGTAAGACGCCACAGGAACCAAGATTGTGCCTAAAGTGAGGAGCATGTGTGTGAATTCACGTGTGTCTGTGTGTGCATGCAGAAGGTAGTAGCTGCATGTAGAGATAGAGGCTCTCTCTTGAGAGATTTACCTTCACCCGGGTCAATTATATCACAGCCCACTGCCTAGAGAGAGACAGAGAGAGAGGGAGACAGAGCAGACTTTCTCCAGACTAACGCGAACCAGGAGGTGACCTTCTTGTTTAAGATGGACAACAGGTAATGAACACTGACACAAACACACGAGCCATGTGGCCCTGCACTGCCTGCTCCTAAAGATACCATCTTCCTGTCCTTTCCTTCCTCTTTCCTTGCTCTCATCCCCCACTTCTCCCACTGCATTCCTGACATGCCTCAGGGAGACAAAGGGGGGGGCTCCGGGACAGACAAACAAAGACACACAACACACTTACAATGACACTGGCTGCAGCCATTGTCTGTGTGTGCTGGAGAAATCAAAAGGTCTTGGTGCTTGTCTTATCAACAGAGTCCAATCACCCTTTGTCACACACACTTGCTCTCACTTAGTTTTATGTGACATAATAAAAGCACTGAATTTGTATCTGCTGTAAACTATTTTCTCCTGCCCCTCCCAAATCTTTTTTAGAGCTACACCCTTTTGGACCCAACAATAAACCACTTGGACTGTGATTTAAACTAAGTGATGCCGTAAGACTACAAGTGAATCATAACAGTCTGCAGTTGTGGGGCTACTGGTGTGGTATTAAAAGCCTGCAGCAGCTCTTTGCAGAATGCCGATGCAACACTGACCTCTTCTGGTAGAAACACCACACGACCACAACAACAGATTTTAAAATGTTAGGTTACACACACACAGCTCTTATGTCAGCAACCAATCTTTACTGTAAACATTCTGTCAACAGAAGTCCAAAAGGATGATGTGCTGAGATAAAGCGCATAACAAGGTTGCATTTAATCGTTTTTTAAAATTAGCTTCAAATGTGTGAATGAACACTTCTGTTGACATCAGTTTGAATCTGCAAAAAAGTATTAAGAACATAGTTCCTGCCCCCTGCAGCCTCCACTTCCCTCCAGCTGTGCAGACTTCCATGATGGTCAGTGCTACATTAGCCCACTAATCCCTCTTCTTACAGCAGATACCCTAACCTCACGCTTCCAGGGTCCATGTGCTGGATTACAGCAGCCCACTGGTGCATGGGAAAATTATGTGAAAAAAAAAAGATGTGTAAGATAACCTTTGACACACATAATCAGAAAAGCTCAACATTAAATAAAAAACGAAACACGAGACAACATAAAGAGAAAATCCCTGCACACTCACTGAGGTGTAGTTGGTTTTGCCCATGTTGTGGTTCTGGTTGTGGTTGAGGTTCTGGTTCTCCTGCTCTCTGCACTGCAGCCCAGCCAAGTGCCTCTCCAGGGCTGCCCAGTCCATGGTGGGCAGAGGCTCTTCCTCTACACTCTCCTCCTCTCTGTATCCCCCCATCCGTCCCCCAGTCCCTCCACTGCCTCCTCCTCCGCCACCTTCACCCCCACCACTACTGCGACTCCCCCTGCCTTGACTGGAGTTGCGTTGGTTGGGCTTGGAAGTCCCTGTGCCCCCCTGTGGTGTACCGGGGGAGTGGAGCTGGTTGTTCCTGGGCAAAATCAGATTGCCGTTCTGTTTCAGTTCCTCTGGGACGGCTGCGACTGACGTGGCAGTGTGACTGCTGGGGGCGGGGAGGGGAACGGTCTTTACATCCTGGAATTCTTCAGCGAGGCTGCGACTGTTCACTGTCTTCCTGTAGCCTTCGCCAAGGCCATCAACCCCCACAACACCTCTTCCACCTTGTTCCTGACCAGGAGGTTGTGGAGAGGCGTAGTCCTCTCCATATTCACTCTCCCACTCCTCTATCACCTTCTTCTTATACTCTTGATAGTCCTCGTCCTCCTCATAGTCCTCTAAGGTGACCAGGTCCAAAGAGGGGGAGGATTTGTAGTCCTCCAAAGTGGCCAGGTCAAGAGAAGGGGAGCAGGGTGTAACCTTGTTGGAGTTTGACTCTGAGCTGGAGCGACTGGATGCGTCACTCCCCAGGTCCATGCCATCCTCCCGGTAGTCCTGCAATTGCAAACGAACAAAAAGAAAGAGTGAGACTGAGGGTGGGACAGAGGAATATATAACAGAACAAGTGTTTAAAAGAAACAAGCTTGACAGAGCGAGTGGAGAGAAAGGGGAGGAGGAAGGAAAAGAGGAAAATTTGAAGAGAATTTAGGGAAGTGTGTAGACTTAGATTAGTCACACCAGTGATGTGGTTTAAGACCGGCAACCACAAAGAACTTCCTGTCCCACAGGAACTTTCTGCACAGAATTTTGCAGTCACTGTCTCTTAAGGACTCAATTTTCAGTCTTCAGTCCCGTCTACAAAATCTCCTAGTCACACAAAACTGTGCGATCCTCCAAACATTCCTCTGTATTGCTAAATGTGCATATGTGTGGGCTTGTGCAACATTTACAACACACACACAGTCAAGGAGG
Source organism: Sandelia bainsii (assembly GCA_032362345.1). Taxonomy (NCBI): domain Eukaryota; kingdom Metazoa; phylum Chordata; class Actinopteri; order Anabantiformes; family Anabantidae; genus Sandelia; species Sandelia bainsii. The sequence goes on from JAUMHL010000005.1 coordinate 20,372,920, forward strand.
GGTCTGTGGGGCTGTATGTGTCATAATAATATCCCACCACCCATTGCTACATCTGCCTCGCACTACAGGGACAAAACAGGAGGGCTGAGAGAGTGAGTGACACGGACATGTCAATAAAAACAACACCAAGACAAGAACAGATGAGTCCAGAGTTGTTGTCTAACCTTGACTGTGTTGCTCCTGAGGTGCCTGAACTGACTGATTAGTTCACAGCTAATGAAAACGTCGGTGTTGTTTACAGCCCTCCGCGAAGCTCAACCTGACCTGAGCCTTCTCTCGCCGAGTTATCATGTCTTTTCTCCGCAGGAGCGCATTATCATAGTGCCTCACGCCACTTTTAAAAGTTAATGAAAAGCAAGGAGCAGCAAAATTTCTCTCAGGGAAAAGAGAAATTAACAACACATTCCTAGGTGATCTGCATTATGAGCTGTTCTGGAAAACTAATTAATTATGCAGGCTGCTGAGTACTGGTTAAGACCATAATAGTTTACAGTAGCTTTGCCTCTGACAGGAGTCTGAAGAGAAAGAAAGGATCTGACTGACACAAAGCTTTCTTGAGTTATGACTACTAGACCACACCTGTGCTGTTGACGTCAAAGGACAATGCAGAAAACATCCATGGTGGGAAAAGCAATATGACTCAGCATCTTGGAGACTAGATACACAAATTGCTGAATTGCAGTGTGGAGACGTGCTGTAAGCCACTGTGTGCTGAGGAGCAACTTGTATTTCTCCCATGAAATTCTAACAGGTTCAAGGAAATAAAAGTGAAGCTGATGAGGGGATGGCTGCACAAATGGAGGGAACAAAAACCATAAAATGCCTTGACATCATGGCAAGATGTCATTACATAGTTAAATCAATGCTTAGAAAACATGACTTGGTGAGTCATTACTTCCACTGGGGTGGGATCTTAATGGTTTCCACGCAGAAGAGTTAAATTCCAGTATTTTCTCACAGTACAATCCACTGCTACTGTCTTCCTGTAGCACTGTTTTGCTTGTTATCTCTCAGTACAGACATCCAATGATATGTAAAACCCCACATCAGATCAATTTCTTGTGAGACCCTTTAAGTTTTCAAACGGAGGGGAGATGACTTAAGAGCGCACCAGCATTTACCGGCCTACTTGTGGCCTAATACCCCTAAATCGCTTCGACTAGGTCTCTTACAGCAAAATGAGTGCGGTCACGACGAGGAGGATTTGGAAAAAGATCATATTCCGGCTTAAAACGCCGTCTTGTTTCTCGTATTATATCACACAATGTATCAGTGTTTCAGTGCTGCGAGAGAGAACAAACCTACCGAAGTGCTCATCAAACGCGCTTGGATCACTACACGGTCACCAGTCCCTATCGTGTGTGAACCAGCCTGTCATCTTGGCTTTGTCGCCCTTGTAGTGCTATAAAAAGCCTGGATTCAGGAGCCGGGTGGGTTTTTTTCCTCTCCAAAGTAAGAAGACCGCTAAGTAAAAGCAGAGTATCCGAGCTTCAAATCTCGGACACAGATCCCTTTCTTGGAGTGATATTCCGATTTGTGTATCCTTCACACACAGCGCTTGGTGTCCTGATATGATCGCGTCAAACCATGATGGTCACATGAGCTCGATTAAAATAATACAACTGTTAAAACTGCGTGTGTGTGTGTGAGAGAGACAGAGAGAAAGAAAGGGACAGAGAAAGGAACGGCAGGCTGGAGCGGTAAAGCTGATCCTCTGTGGGATTAGCCGAAGCGCAGGCTGGATTTGGCCAACAAAATACATGCAAATTGACAGCTGCACCGAACCCTACTCCGCAGCCGGCCGGGTGTGTGTGTGTGTGTGTGTGGAGAGGGGGTGCGTTTAAATTATGTCAGACTACCCTCACAACTCTGCCCGTCGTTCTCTAGATGGTTTACGAGAGGCATCATCGCATACGCCCAGTCTTTGCGTGCGTCGAGCGCACTGCAAGTGGCATATGTGCACGCATGACAGCTGTATAATTGCATCTGGCAGCGAGCAGACTGTAGTTTATTTTAAGGTGAACATTTAGTTGACAGAGAAGACTCATAGCAGGGGCTGTAAACGTTTTTGATAATAACGCGTGTGTTTTCGCAGAGTCACTGATGGGCTACTCAAATGATGTAATGTTCCCAAAAAAGTCCCGGGAGGAAACTGATATCACCTCGGCAACAGCGGTGACAGAAACGCCCAAAATGACACTATCACACAGCGGGTGAAACCCACTACAGCTGAGACCAGACTGACCCCCCCACTCGATACACTATTATCGGTCAAAAATTAAAGTTACCGCCCGCATGAATCAAACCTGAGCTAAAAGTAAAAAAAAGCCTGGGTGCAACATCGGTGCCTTTTACACGAGCCGATACTCACTGTCATCATCTCTGTAGCTTTCCCTCCTGTCTCAAGACATGATAAAGTGTAAATCCCAGCTGCTAGACAACGGCGACGGTGCTGACTTGTTTCACAGCAGGTTTATTCTAAGGGCGGGTGGCGGTGGGGCTAGCTTCGCCGGAGAAATGACAGAAAGCCGGTGGATGATTCAGTACAGTCATCGCTCTGAGTAGTCTGTCCACAGAGGAGTCAACCACAGTCTGGAGTCCTGGTAGAGAAAATAACATGGATGTCTTAAAATCCCAGCAGGTCAACGCCGCTTCTCTCCTTTCCTCCCCGGAGCACAGGGAGATGCCCAACCAACAGTTAGCAACGTCAGCTGGAAAATGAGGCTCTGAAGAAAGTGCGTCCTCTTATACTGTGGGCTTACGCACGACTCAGAGATCTCACTCAACCGGCCTTTATCGCTCAAGTATTATCAAGGAACAAGACTTAAGATTGAGGGCTGCTCCACAACTGCTGGCACGGTTCTTGTGTTAGTGGTGACTCTCTCTGTCGCAGCCTGCAGCTCCGATCGGAGAAAGTGACGACGACAGAGCTCAACTAAAGCCCAACCTTCTGCACCCAGTGACCTTGCAAATGGTGGAGAGGGAGAGAGGAAATTGTCCAAGTGAATTATTAAACATACTTCTGGTGCTCTCAATTTAGACCATTTCCCGAGCAGTTTTCTATCACAGATTAAGAACATCAGGAGGGTCTGTGTTTGACAACTAATACTTGGCCTCACATAGCGCATGCTGCCATTTTACAGCAGATTACCAGTTTGTCGGTACACCTGTACAATCTAATGCAATCCAGTGCAACGGGCCTGCAATAAATCCTTCCCTACTGATTATTATAATGTTAAGTCTGTTTTGAGATTGTGCTACATAGAAGATACAACTGTTTTATATTAAAACTTGGTTATGTAGCCACAAAAAACAGATTCCAAATACCATCAAAGGTGAAAATAATAATAAAGGTTAATAATAGCACAAAGTACAGTATATTGTTCTTCTATAAATCAACTCCAGCACCTACACATAAAATCTCACATCTTACTTGGAAACGTCTATATTAGGTCAACAGAGCAGTACCAGTCCCCAGCAGTAGTTTGCAAGATGAGCTCACAGTCTCTCCCAACACTCAATACACCATTAAAGGCCATCAACACTACTGACATACTGCCTGTCTAACACTTTAAAGGAAGAGATACAACATAACTGCTGTAACGGGGCCAAGTACAAATGACCGTAATCAACACATATCCTGACACAGTGCAGATGAAAAGGGAACATTATAACCTTTACTGTTAAAATGATCATTTAATGCAGTTAGGTTGTATTAAATTACAATAAAGCTGGAACTATTCATTGATTAGCCAATCAACTGGCAAGAAAAGATACTCCCATCAAAAAAAATTGATAAAATATGTTAATCCCAGCTTTTCAAATAACAGGCCTTGCTGCTTTAAAACTGAAAGTCTTTGGGTGTTACGGAAAAAAAAGCAATTTAAAGATTTCACCTCTGAGAAACTGAGAATTTTGAGATGTAATAGGCTGAAAGTTTAGACACCCAGTCTATTGTTAAGTTACCTTAAATATACATGTCACTCTTCTTCTGGTATTTTATTAGTACATTTTGTTTTTATTTAATTGTATTATTATTATTATTTTTTTACATGGAAACTGTCTAGCAGTTAATGAGTCTATGAGTTAAAACACATACACACACAAACACACAGATGGCAGCTGCAGTGTCAGAGCTGAAGGGGGGTTAACACCAACATGGCATGATATCTTCATGTTGCATTTTGTTTCTTCTTGCAGCAGCTGGTAATTTACATTCCCCGCAACGGAGAACGTTACATGTCAGTAATAAACCAGTCTCATCCACAGCAGTACAATGTCTCCAAAGCATATTGTATGTATCAAGAAAACTGATTTATGATTAGGATTTGGACCAGTGTCTCGTGAGAGGTAAGCTGAACATTTGGAAATACAAAAGCGCTACGTTGCACTATAGTGATGTTTGGAATCTCTCACTGAGTCACAACTTTCTCCGCTCTGTACGACCAGCTGGGCGCAACCTACATTTGTAGTTGCTGAATGTAGATGAGAGCTGTCTTCTGATATTGCGCTTTGAATGTATAATGGCAGCACAAAAGAGTTCATCCATGCGATAACAGAGCAGCACTTCAAAGACCCCTGGCTAAGCCTCGCCTCACACTACAGCAGGGACAGCACTAGTGGGCATCTCCCCAAAGAGGAGACAGCAGGAGTCGAGCATATTTCTACCACTCCCACCACCGCTTTCAACTCTCTTATCAGTGCTTCCACTCCTCCTCTTTGCTTTTTCTCCCTAATTCCCCAAACATTAATCGGTCATAGTGAAGCAAAGTGAGGAGTTGTAGAGTTAACAGAATGCTTTTAAGGAGGATAAGCTACTTTTGGGGGTTTTATCTTGGAGAGAATGGGACGACTATAAGTTCATATGCTCACCAGGCAATTAACATATAATTAACTTGTCAACATGACGCCAATATTGTTTGGGTCACTGTTGTGCACATAGGCGTGCACCGAGTTTGCTTCCTTTGAAGTTTTCATTCCCCTTTAGCGTCAAAGCCTTTAAAAACAGTTCTGACATGGCATCTTTCCCCTCAGTGGATTGTCTCACATAACAATAAAAGCAGCAACAAGCTCAGAGTCAAGAGGGCCAGATGAAGATGTCCATGATCTGTCACATCAGAGTTCTGTGATTCATGTCTTCATCACACCGGGAAGAAGAATAGGATTTGTACTTTACCTCTGATGGAGGAAGTGGTCAAAGAAAGTTCACTGTGCAAGTTTTTTCCCAACTCTGTTACAAAGCACAGGTGCGTTGTGTGTCAAACTGCCGTTCAATCCGGATTTACCAATCTCCGAGGGGCACAAACATGTGAAAAAACAGCCCGGTGTAGATCTACAGTGTCAGGGAAAGCTTTGCTCTATCTGCCCATCTAACAGTCAATCCACAGCGACTATCTTGCAGGAATCACTGAAGGCCCATTACTGACAGAGAGATAAGGCCATAAAAAAGAATGCCCCTCACATAATACCGAAAAGTCGGGGAACATCTTCCTCTGCTTATATCCGTCTCACATGCGTTAAAAAAAACAGGGAGTTCCTGACAGTTGGTGGGAAATTGAAACTGTCTCTGCCTTGTCAGGAACTCACCAACTCTAACGGAAAGAGACACCGAAAGTGACCTTGAACAATTCTCACTCTCTCCCTTTTTTTTTCTAACCGTCTCTCTTTTCAGGGGCCGTGGGGAAGAGCTCACCTTGAAATAAGACTTGGTTTGAACTAGATGACAGAAATTGAAGCGTCAGAAACATGACTGTGATACAAGGCCAGAGCTACAGATGGGAAATGTCCTGCCTGGTTATGAGAGACACAGGGCCACAGGAGGCCAGACAATAGACTTGACACCCAGGTCTCTCTCCATGTCATGTCTTTTTCAGATAAAGAAGACCCAATCCTGGCTGTCATGAAGGACATTTTATACTTCATCGCATAACTTTTAGATGAATCCACTTAAACACTATTACCTAGTGCCAGGAAGAGTCCAATGCACTAACCTCTGAGAAAGTGATACCTAAATGTAAGAGTAAATGGAAAACTGTAAATCTAACACAAAATTATTACTGTCTGCAAAAAAACTGGGGATTTCTTTGTGTCTCTTGTTCAATCTTGCACATAGAGGATTTTGATAACAGAACAGAAAACCTGGCACATTCTTACATAAATTAATCTTCTTAGCATGACATGGCTTTACATGTTCTACAAGTCACTTTGAAGAGAGCTACTCACTCTACTGTAACTTGTTGTTTTTCACTGCTTACATTAATTTATGCTTGTGCATGAAGGGGTTATGTCATACCAATCGTGAGAACATGTACTGTAGATACACTATGCTGCAAGTGATGAACATTTCCTCGAAAATTCAACTACATGTCCAGGTAGTGGTGGCTACATAGATACAACTTAATGCTGCTTGTTCTGCTTCTGTAACATTTCAAAGCTGCTAATGAAAACAACATGAAGTAAGTTAGGTGAAGGACGCAGTAGTTTTCAATGACAAACATGTAGCAAAGCAATTTCTATCACAGTGACTGACTGAACATTTCAAGACTGTGATTGCATGAGAGAAGCTTATTCAGTAATGAAACGAAGCAATGTTGAGTGTATCCTAAAGAAACTCCAGTTACAGGTATGTAGTCCACAGTGACTCTGTATCATATAGCAAATGAAAAAATGAAACAATGCGAACACAGTTACAGAAATTAGAATGTGTATAATCTACATGTAAGGGATGAAATCCGGTGCTCATGGTATACAACTTACAGATAGACTCCCATAATGTACTTACTTTCTGAAATCTTTCTGTCAAAGTCAACCTCTGAATAACCAGGCAGGAATTTATCTTTTTGGCTAATTGAATATCTGATGAATCAGGGTACATTATGACATAAGTGTAAAATTCATATAAAAATCAAATATTTCAATAAAGCACTTCTGGTCATTGATTTGCAGCATTGTCCACATGGAGCTGACACACCTCTGACGTTTGACAAATTTATATCATCATACACTATACATCATCATATTACAAACCCTATATGGAAATATACCTTTTTCCCACATTTGCTGTAGACAAAGTGCCACACAAAGCAGCCTGTGCCTTGAGAGAGCAGCAGCAGCAGGATGCAGACTGTGTGATGATAAATAGAGATGTCAGATGGCCACAATAGAAGACGAATCCTTAACTGGCCGACTGACCCGCTGCTCTAAATAGAATGGGTGGCCAAACTATTGAGACCGTCCATCAATCTACTTCCCAAACACAATGATGATTTACTCCATTCAAATCACTGGGTGAGTAAAGAGCAGAAACAATGTAGAGTGTGTGTGGATTTGTGGGTTTTCTTCATTTCTTCTACATGCATGTGTGCATGTGTGTGATATTCACGTCATGTATGTACATTTGTATTTCATTTGTATTTTCATGTGCTATGATGCATAACCATGCTGTATTCTTTTTTAATGTAATAGTGTTTACACAACCTGTCGATCCTCAGCACCTCTACTGGGTTGCACCACTAATACCTGTCTGTAATATATTGATCTTCCATTTCATACTGTATACCCAGCCAACAATTTCACTTGCTAACGAAGTGTGAAATGAATTGTGAGAGCAACATCTTGTCCAATGTATGTATACAAGCGCTCACAGCTATTAGATTCATTTGAATGGGGAGCACGTCAGGTTCCAGTCTGCAAAATAGCGTATGCAGTGTACAGCTTGTCGCCCAATAAGGACAGCATCAGACTTACCAAATTTGTTTAATCTAGCTTGGTTTATGGAGGCTAAATGGAGCATTCAGTGGTAGGCAGTCTTTGAGTTTAGCATTAATCAAGAAGTCTTAACTCCAAACTCGCAATTATATAGAAGACCAGAATATGTACATATGCCCATAACAATAAAGAAAGTGAGGGTGGAAAACAACAATAAATGTGATAAAGGAGGAGGCAGCAGTATTACTCAGGGGGAGGAGGAAGAGAATTACAGCATTGAAGAAGTTGAGTAAGATGAAAATGTTGCTAATGATGATGTTGACAAATGACTGCAGAAGTCAGAGTGATTACGACCATGCTGGTGCTGATGAAAATGATAGTTTCTAAGTCTATAGTTATGAGTGAGGGGACGATCATGTTGACAAGCATGATTAATCAAAACCAATATAGTCCGGATTCATCTGAAATCGGACCAAAACAGGAAAGAAGAAGCATTTTCTGTAACAGGAGCTGAGAAATGTGAGAGACAAATGTTAAATCCAATCAAAGAGCTTTATGCTGTAGGGGGGACAGGAACCTGCAGAGTTGTTCAAAGTCAGCCAAGTCGTTAATGAAGTTATAACCAGAGCAACTGGCAGGAGATCTTAATCGTCTGGAAGAGTGGAGGGCCGAGACCAACTCCAGACCCATTTGATCCACGGCACACTAATGCTATAATGGGAAAGAAAGGGAAGGTTTGTAATCTGTTCAATTAGGCCAGTCTGGAGAGATGTCCTGTGGGGCTGAGGAGAGATTCAGGCCCAGGACCATGTGCTGTTAGTGATGATTTTCATGAATCACAAGGGATACACCTTTATATGATGGCCATGGTGAAAGTTTGAATAATCACATTACAAACCATCACAAACCACATCTCTTACAAACAATATGTGTTTTAGGTCAAATGTTTTATTTTTCTCCTAGTCTCACTTGTCTTTTGCTCCCTGTGTTACCTCCTCTTTTACTCTTTCTGCAACACGGCAGAAAAGCTGTCAGTGGCTGTTAAAGAGTCACATATAGAGGTGGAGACACTGAGAAAATGTCAGGCCCCAATCCTCATCTCTAGCTCTTTTCAGCCACATGCCTTGCTCCCCTCCACATCAGTTTCTATGCCCTGTCAGCAGTACAACTAGGCAGAGATATGCATCCACCCTGCCCTGTGCTTAGCTCCGCACCGCGCAGTGTGCAGATGTCCACACAATTTACTGCCCACACCAAATTGGATCACTTCTCCGGTGTTTTGTGCAGGCCTCGCACCTGCTGTCTCTCATAAACGGATAAACATCTAGAGATTGGGGGAGAAGAGAGAAGAGAGGCAGTGGGAGTTGATTTAAGGAGCAAATTAAACCAGGACGAACTGAATGAGATAGAAAACAGTGGAAAAAGGTTGATGGTTGAAATGAAAAAGTTGACTTCTCTCTTATTTTTGCACCAAATCCTTTTCCTGAGTGCACACATCTGTGAAAAGATTCTGCCTTGAAGGTTGAAAAATAGGGCACTGAAATCACACCGTAATCTGCAGGTTTCAGAACCATTCCCACATCAACACCGCCACTGATGATCTACAGCTCAGTTTGACCTCAGAGGCAGTCATACAGTCTGCCAGGTTACCAGTGCTGCTGAGGTTAAGCACAAACTGACATCTGATCTGCTGTGAGGTGACTGAGTGACAACTCCATTTTTATAGTTGAGTTGATGGTGTATAGCTCATTACAGTGACAGGGGAAATGATGCGTGTGTCTGTGTTTCTGATTATACAGTACATGCATACATGTAGACCCTGAGAGAACCTTGCAAGTGGAGGCACACTCTGTAGATCAATTATTGATCCCTCCTGGACTGCTAGGTGTGAGATACTACAGCATCACACTCAGACATGGTCTCATAATTCATCAATGCAGAAAAGGCAAGAGAGCAGCAAGAGTCTGACTGTGACTTCTCTCCAGTGGCAAACTTGGTGTGTTGTGAGCACAGGTGTCTCTTGCAAAAGTCTGGATTATGCTCAATATCTTATTATTTATTTTAAATTTCTGGAAGGGCTACTACACTATGGCTAAGTATACTAAAACAATCTCATGCAAAGATTGTGTTTATAATTGTAAATACAGTGTGTGATGGATGAGCAAATAGTTATCTCAGCATGATATGTGAGATATGAATAATAACAATGATAATGACATACTTTATCTAAAAAAAAAAAGTCCATCCACCACCTGTCCTCCACACCCTGCAGTGGCTGCCATTGGACTTACAACATAATTTCTGGGGTTACTGCTACAAAATTTGTAGTCACTTGTGAGCATCACTGTGCATAATGTAGGATATACTGTACAAACTATGGCCCTTGCGTAAAGTATAAAACATGAATACAGTATGTGCATTACATATGCATTCCACTGTACAAATACAAATTTCAAAGTTCCTTAGTGAACTAAAGTAATGTTTTGTTTTGATTGTCAGATGTGAACCCATTAATATGTGGGTATTTGGCCTTTCTTGGATTTTTGTTGTATATTAGTAACTCTTAAACGAGTAAATTGTCATTCAGACAGCGTAACTTCTGAAATTACTCTTCAATAACATTCCTGGCTGGACTTCATTAGCATTTGCTTTGTACTTTTACTGTAATAATATCTCTGTCTTTGACTGAGGTGAGGTTTAATTTTTCTCTTATCTTTTCAATTTACATAAATTGTTTTGCTTTTTCTCTATTATTATAGTATTTTTGTTTGGTGAGTATCTGTAGGGTTTATATGCTTTCAGTGAATAGCCTATCTAATTGTTTCCTCAGTGCCTAAAAGCATGCAAATCAAAATAATTACCCCCAACCTAATAATGTGCACAAACCCATTTACCACCCTCCCTGTTCTTTCTCCTCAAATGCAAAACTAACGATACAGCAGTTTCCTCACTAACTATTAGTTTTGCTGCCATATAGTATGAAAGGAGCAATACTTCCCATAATATTTTAATCTGAAAATCCTCCATATTTAACATTAAGTTATTGGGTCTCACACAAGTGCAGCCCTCCTCATGGTAAAGGAGTTTTTTCATCTGATCTGGCTCATACAAACTTATTTTGAGTTCAAATAAAAAAGTCCATCTTTATTTGCTATCCTTTATGTCATCATATAGACGATTACTCAATAAATCAGGACTGTTGCAGTCATTCAGATTTTAGCATTTAGCAACCTTTTTTCCTACAGGGGACCATAAAGAATAAAGACACCATCACACAGTCAATGGTCCTTATCGTCATTACATACCTACTATACAGCATATGTCATTTCTGTACATTCAGTAAATGTTGTTTCTCCAATTGTTTGTCTCCATATACGATCAGTTAAATTTCTTTGCTTGCAGGACTGTGAAAGTGATAGAAACCTAACTGACAACTTCATTGCAGCATATTCGCACTCCCCATGTTGGTTTAGATACAAGATATACACCGAGATTAGCTAAACAATGAAGTAATTGAGGAGACAGTTGAGGAAATGAGATCAGATTATAGCTGTTTAAATCATAATGCTGTACTTATTCAAGTGGATTATATAATACAACAGTGATGATTAGAGCTAATCCACAACTACAGAACACGGATAATGGAAGAATCAGCGAATAGTTTGACTGCAGTGAGTTTGTATGAAATGATGCTTTGGTTTGTGTAATTATATCTGTCATTTATTAAAAAGAAAACTATTCGGAGGGTAAATATCAGGCTCCGGCACTGGCTTGGCCATCGCAGCTCTACCTTGTTAACTAATGTCATTTGAGTTGGCAAGGCAAATAATGAGAGAGCCCCTTGAACTGAAATATGTGGGACTATAATGATGCTGGTTAGAGCAGTGAGCAGGTTTTGTTCTTCTGAAATAAGACAAATTGATCCAATGCACCTGCAGAAAAACTTACTCTGGAGGCTTGAACATTTTCTCCACCGAAAAGCCATTATGTACAAAAGGCAATCCAGCCTGAACCACTGAGAGAGCCATAATGGTAACCAGCCACTCTAGCAGAGATGCAAGCCCTGTCAGAGGCAGAGTCAAAAGCCTCTGGAACTAAAGAGGGAGGATGTTACCTCATCCATTCTGGCAAAGGATACACCTGGAGGGGGCCTTATCACCTCCATCATGATGAGCACGCCCCTCTCAAATAATCACATTCACCTTTTGTCACATCCATCAGAACTTCTCAATAAAGCACTTGTGTGTCTTTTTTTCATTGTCACTGGCCTGATTCTAGTCTCTCTTTCTACTATTTTGTATTCTACATTCACCATCTCTCCTCATCTCTCTCCTCCAGGCTCTATGCACCATCTCTGACGCTCTGTGCAGCATCAGAAATGACTGGTGAAGAGCCTGGGAGGTTAAATAGACACGAGGGCATCAAGCCCACAGCTCCCTGGTAGAGAGGGAGGGAAGGGGGGTTGCGGGGGATCATCAGCAGAATATCGAGAAAACCACCCTGACAAAAGGAATCAGACAGAAAATGGACCTTGCAATAGAGTGTGTTGAATGATTCAAAAGCTAAACAACAGAGTAGTATCAATACAGAAGCTTACAGGTAAATATAGTGAATTCACAGGTGTATGTGTGTGCATGCTACACGATGCTCAGGAAATTGACTGAAACTAATAGAAAAGAGTTTCCTACTGTATTTGCAGCACGTAAATTGATTCTGATTGTTCTGATTGTTCAGATTTTTCAGAAAAGCCCGGTTACTGAAATTTTGTGAGAGTTGGTTTGTACAATATCACTTGAATAGAGGATTAAACTGTATGCAGATTTACATTTGAAAGCACTGGTTGTTCATCACTACATGAATCAAATTATAATTGTATTTGCATGTGTATAAGTATGTATGTAGGAGGGTGAGATGAGGTAGGAGGTAAAGACCAGAGCCGGCTCTACCCATTTTGGTGCCCTAGGCGAGATTATGGTTTGACGCCCCGTAATCAACCGGCTACTTACTACTGATATTTGCAAGCAACTTTTTTTTTTTAAGGTCTTGCAGCTGCGCCCCCTCCAACCAGTGGCGCCGTACATAAAACTGTGTTTATTTTATGTAAACACGTTCAAATCCTAATAGACACTGATGTCTTCTGTAGGCCCTTCTGTGTGGAAACGAAGGACATGGAGTGGAGGGAAGATGTGGGAGACTTTTAGACCACTTTGATCCTTTGAATCTACCAATTTTGTCCTGCTTTTTCCATCCTATACCTCTCTCCTCATCTTCCCATCTTTTTTCACCTAAGGTCTACTCATGCATGTTATCACTAAGCTGGCAGCAGGGGGAGGCTGCAGAAGAATTGTTATGCCCAAAATGCTCCCCCAGTGCTATCCAACCCTCAACCGCTCCATCTCCATTTTTACTGCCATTGCTCCACAGCTGTCCTCCTCTCTCACTACTGTAACCATTATTCCTTTCCTGCATCCAATATCTGTGTGCCAATACAAATGACCTCCCCTCCTCTCCTC
>JAUMHL010000005.1:20386239-20418552 GCA_032362345.1 Sandelia bainsii
CTCCTCTCCTCTCCTCTCCTCTCCTCTCCTCTCCTCTCCTCTCCTCGCCTCCCCTCCCCTCCCCTCCCCTCCCCTCCCCTCTCCTCTCCTCTCCTCTCCTCTCCTCTCCTCCATCTCACATAGTGATGGCCTGGCTGAGTTGGAAATACTCTGTGAGAAGCAAAGCGGAGTTCAAACAGGTGTGGCAGGTTTGCATTCCTCCCACCACCAACTGACTCCTTACCCTCCAGTGGAACCAAAAATGCTGCAGCTAAATCCACAAACCTGCCCCCTCACCTGCTGCTGGCATCCCATTATACGCCCCTGCAGTTCCTGTGCTGCTGCAGGCCTAATTTCAGGTACAGTATGTGTGCCAGGCATCCTGTGATTCTACAGTGATGATGATGACAAATCTGCACTGCCATTCAACAGCTATGCCCCTGAGATAAATATCCAAACTCGATATAAATGGACATGCCTTCAGAAGAAACATGGTTGACTGAGCATAAAAAAATGAGCTTGCAATATCCTGTGCTCATAGTTGTATCCAAGGGCTTGCTATGTTCATTCATGTAAATACAACACAATAAGTGCAAAAGGTTTTGGGAGAGTGGATATAAATCTGAACATGTGGTAATCAATAATTATCCTCTCAGTCAGCCACATCACTAAAGCAGCTGTGATAATCACCGTAAGTGCATTTCCCTTCACCTGTTTTTATGCACATTCTCAATTTGTGCATAAAAAAGCTTCCATGGGGAAGAAAAGATGAAACACTGCAGGAAGGTTCTTAAGCTTAACTGGGGTGGAAAAGTTGGTATATTGATAAAAGCAAAATGGGACAAGTGCAATGTAAATGGGCTTAGTGAATAAATCAAGAATTACACATCCACTGAAACTTTTGCTCTGGTGGAGCGACAGAAACATGCAGCAAATGAAAAATGTCAGATTAGTGTGGGCCGGTAAAGTTTCTCAAACACACAGTTAAATAATAAAATACAAACTGACTGGTTCTCTTTTAATTATCCCTCACTGCACCTTCCTATTCTGCAGTGGTCTAATGTCACAATGTGATGTCTAATGTCACACCACCTGTAGTGCAACTGTTTATCTTGGTGAACCAACAACTAATATATTAAGCATTGCTTTGCATTTTCTTTTTTCTGGAAATTTATTTGAAATTTGCGTAACTGTACATTTATCGGCACCTGATTCATTAAAGAACATGACGCTGTAAATCGCATGCTTTTTTGCATATTGTTGCACTAATTTACTGTAAATATACACTGAAATTAGCACAGTGCTCACGGTGAGAGCAGAGTGCAGACAAGCTTATTCAAACAGCAAAGTGATTTTGTTTTCTTCAGGTTCAGAGAGGTGAGGTGCACACAGATGGCAAAACAATTACGGTGCCAAAAGCAGATGATTTGGCTTTTAAAGTTGAATTTATAATTGAAAGTCTAGTTGTTATGTTTGCGATGCAATACAGTGATCCACACTAATTTAAGCTGGAGTAAAATAAAATGAAAGAAACATATAAATTGAAAATGAAACACACAAATGTGGTTCGAGGGGGGAAACAAGGAAAAAGACGCATAACACTGAACCTTGATGTGTCTGCATGTATTTTGGAGATGACTCAAGAACATGTCAGAGTTGACTAAAACAGAAATTTCTGAAATAAAGAAGTTGTCACATATAATACTTTATGCTCTTGTTCTGTCTAGTACTTTGTAACCTCATACACACTGGCGCGCGCACACACACACACACACACAAAAAGCAGGAGAATTCTAAAATAACAAATTTTGTGATACATAATCTTAACAGTGCAGCAAGAGAGAGAAATATAGAAGGTTCTGTAACATGTAAAGATGGATGTAGCAATAATTTAAAAGCAAGATGCAGCCATGCTTGCAAAAAATAGAAAGAGGTTGAGCGAGTAAAAAAAAAAAACATCAGAAAAGAAAAATGCAAGCGAAGGGTGTTTCAGAAGTGTAGAGCAGAGGTGGGGAAGAGGGAGAAAGGGGGGATGGAGGAGAGGAATGAGTTTTGAACAACCTCCAGCATGCCAGTGCAGTGTGAACAAGGTGAGGGCATCTCTGGGGAATCTGGGCCTGAATTCTAATCACAACAAAAAGGTCAACAGAGTAATCCCTGTCCGCTGAAATGTCACTGGTCCCCTGCTCTGACACGGCTCCCCAAGCACAGCATCGCAAGAACCAGCTATCGATCACACACTAATTAGGAATGGATGAAGCCTGCTGCATGGTGTATAAGACACAGGAAACACATAAATATGGACAAAACTTTAAATGCACACATGCTTGTTTGCCGTACATACATTGTCTTCTGGGACAAGGAGGCAGGTGAGTAATCTCAGCCTGAATTGAACATGACCTAGGTGGAAAAGAAAACGCCATTGCAAGACAAATGAACTACCCATCACAGCTCCATTAGAAGGGTCCCCCTGTCCACATGCACAAACACAGCAGACAGTAAGAAGGAACATCAAAGCTTTTTATTTGGATCAGTGTTGCTCTTGGGAAAGATTAGTGTGTGACTAACAAACAGCAGTGAGAAACTGCAATTATGGATTTTCATCAGACTTTGATTAGACTGAGAACACGAACAGAGCGTGAACTGCTGACCTCAGCTCGTCGTGCATAATGGAAACTGTTTATACAGTAAATTAAATGTTTATGTATGTTTTTATTTTGTTTCTGTGGTTTTTCCCTGGAAATCAAAGAGTATGTTCTTTGATGTATGTTCATTGATGCATAATGAATGTGTAGTTTGGAATCAGTTTAGCATTTCTAGAGCCATAGCAAATTCAAAATGCTTTGTCAGTTCAGTTCCATAATTTTAAACTAAATATGATTTTTCTGTTTTTACTGTATGTACACAGACTTGTACCTTCAAAGAACCAGATAATTCTTGTAATATATCCTGTATGTCACAATAAAAAGATGTAAGATTTTAGTTTAGATTGGTTGAACTGATGTAGAAGATCACTGATAGTACACAAACCAACAGTAAAGCGCACCAGAGAAATGCAGTATGCTCTGCCGTCTTGGTTCAACCAATTTAAACTAACAACTAGATTGGAGCGACAGCACTGTCATAGTAACAAAGACTGAGACTGAAACACCACCGCTAGTATACGTGTGTGTGTGCATGCTTTTGTATACTGTAATGTGTGTGAAAGAAACATGTGAGACATTCTGCACAGGAGGCCTTGTCAGATAGACAAGAATTGAAGGAAGAAATGACAGCAAGTTGCAGTGGAAAACTGAGGAGGAAACGCCTGGAGAGAAGCAACACATTCAAAAGAGACAGGCAGCAAAGGAGCACTAGAAGTCCAAAGAAAAGGGAAGAATAACAGTTTTTGGATAGGGAAGTATAAAGGGAAGTAAGTAGGAAGGATGGAAGAACGTTGTACTGTACAAACACAGATGTTTTCAAATGAGAAAAAGCCACACTTTTTTTTAAAGGTAGGGTCATAATGAGTGTTAATTTGCACAGAGACTGTATTCACGTCAGCATTATGTTATTCCATATGAAGCCATGATTGATGAGCTGGGCTGTGGTGAAATTATTAAACTAATCCAACTCATTACAATGTTAACTACCTGGAAGCTTTGGACAGAAGTGCAAAGGGAAGGAAAAAGATGCTAATTTAATGCAAAGATAAGTTGTAAGGTTTGGTTTTCTTCAGTTGAACAACACATTTACATTGTATAAAAATGTGGTAAAATGTAAACTCATATTCACACTGGATAGATACGTGATGTGCTAGATTTTTATTGTATCATCGATGTTTGTGCTATTCCCAATATGGCTTTATCTTTCACCTCTATTCCTCTGTCTCGCCTCTCTCCAGTCAATTACTCTGAGCATGGTTTTATAATATACAGGGTACCTGTCTGCTGACTAAGATATGCATTTTCTAGGCATCCACACAGGATCACAAACAGCAGCTTATTGCTCATAAAATGCAGCCAGGCTTTAAATCCCACATGCACATATACAGACACACACCTACCTATGCAGCACCTGATTTTCATTCAATTATCAACTTGTCTTAGTAATCTAAAACAGCTTAGAGATAGACAGAGCACTGTAAAAATGCACTGTGAAATGTGGCCTCCGTAACCGTGAGAAACAAAAAGCAGTGGCAATCCCTATAACACTGAGCGCAATTACACCACCTCCGTCTGCCTGTGCCGCTTTCAGACAAATGGATAGGTAGATTAGTTTTGCACTTGACTGGTTTCGTCTGGCAGCTCCAGCCCGTCTTCGTGTCACATGCCAATGACAAGGCCAGCACCTCTCCGGGTCTGGTCACAACCAGACATACTCATTTGGTCTACTGCAAGGTCTCTAGCTGTCATCCTGCCTTCTGGTCACTGCAAACTGGTGAACTCATAGATGGATCTATGCAGGAAACATAGATGACACAACAATGAAGATATAGCGAATGAGTAGAAAGTTTTTTGTAAGGAAGGATGGAGTGATGGATGAAAATGTAGATGTGAGGATGAAAGGTGATCAGGGTGGGGACAGGCAGATTTAGGGAGGTGGCAGGTATTATATCCAATGTTGGGGAACTTACCTGTCAAAGGTAATAATACATATCACTCTTTACTGAAAGTCAGACTCAGTGAAACAAGTGAATGGACAAAAAGGAAACAAGATGATTGATGAAATTAAGTTTATCCAGTATACCTTGATCACAGTTAGCTAGACCTGTAGACATGTGAAAAATGTACAATATTAGAGATGAAAGAAATATGCTAAGTTGAAATACTGAATACCCAGACAGCGCTACAGTCTGAAAGCTCTCTGTTTCTGTTTCTGTTTTGGTTTGTGTGATCCTGCACACTGAACTAAACAATTGGCACACCTAACTCCTCTCTATGCAAATATTTCTTTGTTGAATGTTTGGATAATCTATAAACGCCAGAATACTTTAAAAACCCTGAAAAGGTAACAATAAAAAAAATGTAAATATTAACATACAGTTAAAAGATACAATTATAATGTGGATGATTAATTAAAGAACAATGTGAAATAAATGCAGTGTACTTTCATGCAGGACCCACTGAAGCATTCCTTCAACAACCATCACCAAAAACACCAAATGAGGCAATATGTTTTGGTTGAGTTTGAGTTAAGAGGGTAGCAGAATATGTGTCAGGAAGCACTGAAACTGTTCTGGAGGCTCATGGTGGCCGAGCACTATAATACTTCATTTTTCTTCAAAATTTCCATTATAATAGCCAATCCCAGACTATAGTTGACCTTATATGATAGTATCAATAATATATTGATTTATTTCCGAGCTGTAGCAGAAGGTGCAATGATGATAAATGAATGGGAGGAAAACTGCATGGATGTATGGAAAGATGAATAAACTAGGAAGGCAGTGAATTAGGGAAGAATAAACAGGTTGATGGCTACAGAGAAAAAGGTGATGAGAATATATGACTACAGCAGAGCCAGTGAAAAGAATAACAATGGCCCAGCTACATGGCCTAAAAACTATGCAGCTCATAAGTATATATGCCAAGGGTCTCTCTCTCTCTCTCTCTGTATGTCTGCCTTGGCCCCGATGCAGACAGGTGTAGCTGCAGCCCCATAAACAGAGTGGCTAGAATTTCGGTGTCTTGTCTCCAAGCTAAGAATATCCAGCCATGTGTCTGAAGCAGCCACTCACTGAGTCTTTCAGCTCACACATACAGTACTGGATGACCTCAGCTCACACAGCAGGATATCACTGCATTACCCATGTGTAAACATCATTTCAGTTTATATACACTTTACACGCAGGCGCACGTGTGCATACATGGCACAAGCCCCATCTTGAGTTCTGTTTTGGTCATTCCACAGCCAGATCACTTCCCATCTCTCCCATTTCACTCCTCAGGTCTACATGCACCTCTTCTCCTCCTCTTACCCCTACAGCAGCACCCACAGCCCCCGGGGGACAACAGGCTGCTGGGTTGTCAGGCTGCAGAGCCCTCAGAGATGGGAGGGATGACAACATATGTCCCCTTGGGGATTGTCAAGGGACAGAAGGAGAGATAGGGGAGCAGAATGAAGGGATGGAGAAGAATAGAAAGCGACAAGAGAGTGGAGAAGTGATAAGAGGTAAAGTGTATGATGTGATTTAACCCTACAAAGTAATACAGAATGTGAGTAAAGACAAAAAGAGAAAGTCCTAAACCATTTTACTCCTGCCCTGATTCCCCTTTCTTTAAAGTGATATAGTCTCTGTTTGTCCCTGTGGATATGGAGCACATACAAGTGGTATCGTTGACTTTAATGTTATCTCTACTACTATTCCCAGATGAAAAAAGGAACAATGAAACTTCATAGTGTGAAGAAAAAAGAGTTTCTCTCTGCCATAGTTCATATTCTATCGGGCCTAAAGGCTCAGTTAAATACACACAGACGGACAGGACAGGGAAGCACAGTGGGACACTTCAGAGAAAAAAGTCAGAATATAAATGAAACCGCCATATCAAATGTCAGAATTATTCACAAATTACATAGTAAAAAGACAGTACAGTACAGCATGAGAAAATAATACTAACACATAAATCCTCATTCAGAAATTCCGAGTGGAATATCTTCCAGCAAACATGTGACAATATACGATGTGTGTCACTTTATCTGTGCTATGTGTGTGTGTGTGATTAGCCTCCAGCTTCAGTGCTGGCCGGCCTCTCTCCGGGGCCCATCTGTGTAACCATAGTGATTGAGCAGTCTCCATCTCTGTGTGTTAATCTGGTCTTCCCTATGGGCTGCAATATGTGAGTCTACAGTATATGTGTGTGTTTCTGTTGTCTTTCCATAGGCAACAAGACACAGGTTAGTGATGCATTCATTACAGGAGCTCATTAATTTCTCTTAAACCGCTGCTGGCTAACACCCATTGTCTGGAGGATACTTTAGAAGAGGTGGTGTGTATATGTTGGTCTGTGGTGCCTGTGGTGTGTGTGTGTGTGTGTGTGGTTATTGGTAGAGCTGCGTCACTTGTCAGGAGCGTGTCAAGTTTTAGTCAGTAATGTTAAGGAACATGTGAGTTTAAGTGTCACTCAGTTCTTCTCTAAATGTATAAGCGTGTTTGTGTCCATATGCATATGTTAGATAAGGTTGTGAGACTATTTGGCATTTCTTGGCTACCACTTGCACAATTGCATACTAGGTAAATAGTTTAGATTCAGATAGGGAGTGTGTGACTGTATATATGTGTGTGTGTGTGTGTGTGTGTGCTCTCAACCTCTGCTCTCTGCCAACAAAGATCCACTTTTAGTGTAGTGTTATTCCAGATTGACTCTCCTCTGCAACACAACTATCTGATCAGCAGCAGTGTGAGAATTCAACAGAAAATATCCCCTCTGTGTTACAGTGCAAACAGGAGGAGGGATCTTTGTGAAACTTGATGTTGTCAGTCCGTGGCAGTAGATTAGAGGACAGAATGAAAGGTGGAGAAGAGAAGGGAGAAGGACAACAGAGTGTGTGCGTGTCATGTTTAACGAGCAGGTCCATCTTCGCTTCTACTTCTTACCTGAACGCTGTCTTTAACTCTGAAGATGAGAGGCAGTGTTAGTCTTGCTAACCCACTTCTAGTCTACTACTTATCTATGAGTCAGAAAGGGTACTTCACCTGCAGAGCATCTTTACAAATATTGAGAATGTCTGCATAGGTTTTCAACAGGGAAGACAATCAGCAGACTCTCCATCACCCTGCTCATCCCGCTGACCAACTCCAAGCATCCTCCACTTTCCTTCTGTTTCACTTAATTTGCAGCTCTTCTTGAACAATTTATCTACTTGACTTTGCCTTTCATACAACTTCCCGCAAAGTCCTCCTCCCTTCCCTCCTCCCTGGAGGTCTGTAACTAGAAATTGATGGACAGATCTGCCAGTCTCTGGGCACTATACCGTCAGCACAGTATGCCAGGGATACCGAGGCTGTCAGGAAAAACACATTCTGCCCATCCCTTCCTCATTTACATGCAATTACACATGCACACGAATACTTGTGCATGTATGTGCAGAAAAGTGTGTGCATGTATGTGCACAGTCTGACATACAGTCCAATGTACGAGCAGGAATATGATGTATCTCTCTCTTACACAAACACAAGCAGGTACAGTAGAAAAAGTCCCTGTGTGTGTTAATGTGTCTGGATACATTTCTTTGACAGGCTGCAGGGCTATCAACTATGTCTGAGACAAATCGTATTCTGCATGCCAGGTCCTTCAGTCAAAAACTAATAAGAGATTCAGAGACTGAGATGGCTAGGGACAGAGTGAAACAGAGGAGAGAGAATTCAACAGAAAGAAAACGGAGAATATACAGTGATATTTATCAACCTTATTGTGAAAGTTGACGTACAGCCCTGCAGAAAGTCTGTTCAACTGTACACACGAGGCCCAGCAGGGTGAGAAAAAGACCCAAGAGGTGGCCAGCAAACTGCCTGACATATCAGTCATCTGAGTCCTATGGGACAGTTATACAGCAAGACACAGGTGGCTGAAAAGCATATAAGCCGTCAGGTCCAGTACACAGAGAGAGGTCACCAAAAAATTCTTGACCTATGTGTCGAACAGGGAATGTAAAGCTGACTGCTTAGGATTTTCACACAAACTGACAGACAGACACACCCACGACACACAAAAATGAGACACTTTGACAAAGGTAGCCTCCTATCCATCTATGTAAAATTCAAGAAATACACTCAAACACATATGCAAACTCAAACTCATTTTCGCTGGTTTACATAAGCACACATAAAATGCAACAAGCACGTGGTCATATGCTTCTGGGCTCTTCTAAGACGGAGGACTCGAGGGAAATTAAATATCAGTAAACTCTTTTCCTGTTCACATTAAACTCCCATGAGTTTTGATACGGTTGTGCATTTATGAGTGTGAAAAAAGAGAAAGAGGAGATAGAAACAGAGAGAGAGAGAAGGACAGAGAGAAAAAGAAACAGTCTGAGGGCGCATATTTACTGTGTGAGTGTATATAAATATGTATTGTACTAACAGATGGGCTGCCTGCAGTGTCAGTGGGTGCACACTATGATTTGACAATGAGATGCATATACCTAAGTGAATTTGAACTTGCACACCACTGGCACATTCAGACCAATGTATTAGTGTGTCTGTCTCAAACTCACAAGCAGAGCATCTGTTTGAAAAGCTGAAGAGATAAAAAGAATTGCTTTAAGTGCTCATCCCCCAGTTTCTCTTTGGTTCCTTTCACGGGTCACAAACTTGAACTATTCGACAGTTGGCTGTTGCAGAGTTATGCGCCACAGTAGCAGGTTTCTTGCTCGAAGGTTTCTGAAGAGCTACTTACTAAGAAATAAAACTGACTGAAAGAGAGAGACACAGTATCTGATTTTCAAGCACCTTTTGAAATTTTCTTGTTTATACAACCATACAGCCTCATTAATTTATTTGCCTTGGGAAGGTGGAGGGAAGGTTAGTGTGAGGGATTATTTCTCAATAAGAGGCTGGCATCATGGCTCCCTGTCCTCCTCCCACAGAGGGATTAGCTAGGTGGGGAGAACCCCATGTTAGTGTGGTAGTCTAATAAAATAGCCATCATATAGAGAGGCATTTAGGAGCAATGAATACCAATGAGTGACTACAGAACACATTCAGCAAACTGGTAAATGAAAGCAATGCATCACAGTGACAGAGTATAATCCATCTGTTGGTTGACTGGAGCTCAGCTGGAGCTCAACATGTTGGCTTCCTTGCAGTGAGACATGTCTCACTGAGCGGCTTGGAGAAGAGGACCATTTCTTGGTTTGAAGTGTAAAAGAGGGATGTGGAAGGTGAATGGTTTTGCACAGCAAATGCAAACAGCACTAAATTCTAAAAAAAAAAAAGTCTGTTGTTTGTATATGCAGTTCCAGCTCTGTAAATGGGAAACAAACAAGAGGAGAAGTTCAGAAGAATAAAAAATGATAAAGACGGTCTTTGAGACAAGGATGAAGACCTGTGTGAACATCAGTGCAGCTTTCCAGTGGTGGAGAGACCTTGAGAGTTGAAAGGCATGAAGCTGGATGCAGAGTCAGGACTGCATACAAACGCTGGAGTTTTTCTGCGTGCACACATTGGATGGACAGCTATAGGATTGTGCTCGGTTTCTACTAAACAGGTGGGTAATGTTACTTTGTTGTGTTTAGCTAACTCTGTAAGCTCTCACTAACTTTTGCTACTTTGTGTTCCATTATATTTCATGTTCTTGTGATTTGTCTCTTAATATGGTTGACATTTATTATGATAATAGACTATACAGCTGTAGGATCAGGTCCTGCTCAAGTACTTAGTGGTGTTGCCTACAGTGTGTATATGAACTTTGGTGAGTGTAGTTACTGAAGCAGCAATGAAGGGAAGGGTGTATTTATTTGGCTGTTCAGTTCAAATGTCTTTCGCTACCACCACGAACTACACCTTTAATTTTGAACAATTAACTGCATTTTTTCAATGAATCTGTATTGAATCTGTGTTGAATCACTGATTCAAGTCAGTATAGAACCAATAAAGTGTTATAGAGTGAGAGACACCCATCGTTAGATATAGGTGAATTAACGCTCTGAAATTGCCCACTTTATGTAGTGTTTGGCCAGGTGTGCAAAGCTTTCATTCCTTTTCATTCAAATACATCTCTCACTTTTTATGTGTACAAACAAAGAATGAATACCTCCTAGAAGAGACTTTTTACCCATTATCCCCATCACACTCCTCTCTTTCTGTGCTTTCCACCTGTCGCAGTTATTCTGACCTTTCACCTTCAGTAAATGTGGTCTGACAATGTGTCATGTAAGCTGGTTATTTTCATAAGCAGGCCCGTTTTTGATGTTTGATGAATGGCACAGGTCAGATTCTCTTCTAATGTACTCGGAAACTTGAATCAGAAAAGGTAATTGTTTGACTTAGAGAGTTACTTATTTGACTTACTTATTAGAGAGGACCTATTACAGTAACTGTAACTAAACAGAAATTAAAGTGACAAATATGTCCATTAAATATGTTAACAGTTAATGGCACAAAATAATGTAACTGTTCGGTAACAAATACTGTAAATACTGTAATATAACCATATTCCATAGAATATTTTGTGCTCACCATGTATGCTCAACACAGAAAGTTCAGTTACTGCTTTAGTCTTGCAGAAGCAGAACTGCTGCTGATATGAGACAAAGGAGAAAAGCGTGAAGACAAGACAGGGCAGAGTCAGAGTGAGAGTGAGTGAGGGACAGAGGCAATGAGAAAGAGAGAGAGAGAGAGAGAGAGAGAGAGAGAGAGACAGAGAGACAGAGGGACAATGATGAGTGTGGTTCGGCTGTGTTAATAGTTCCGCCCTGGCTCACCGTCTCTCCCGCCATGCCAAGCCTCAGTGATTTATGGGCTATTTGGAGATATCTGGGCTACTGAATGTACACAATCCCTCACACGCAGCTGAGAGGGAGAGAGAAAGGCTTGAGGTATATGGAGGAGATAGCCGGGGCGTGGACCATTCCTCACACAACCCATGAGAGTAAAAAGGGAAAAAAGAGGGGACTGCTGGGAAGGAAGGCGTGCAGAAGAAAGAAGTGACCAGGAGAAAGGCTGAATTGAGGAAGAGGAAGGGGAGAGAGTGAGTGGTGATGATGCAGGAAGGTGAAAAGCGTCAGAACAGGGAAACTGATGAAACAGACGGCTGGATAAGAGAAAAAGTCAGAGGGAAAGTACATGTAGAATGGGAGGACAGAGTGAGGGAAGGGAGGGAATGAGGAAGGGGAGATGAACAGAAGGATAAGAGGCGGCCAGCACTTTGATCTGGACCACAGAGCATTGGTATTCACCTTCAGCACTGCAGAGAGAATCTCTCCCTCCTGTCCTGATCACTTCATTTTACCTTTTCAGTTTTCTTTCACTACATCCCACACCCTCTTCTGTGCTCATGTTCCTGAGTTTTCTAGTGGAGTTGAGGCATGTAACAGCAATGTACAGCATGATGTGGAAGCTTTGTCTACGGGAAAAGAAGAAACAGGTAGTGTAATGACAAGATGTGTTGGAAAAGCCTGTTTCCATCAGCCTTTAAGGGATTTTCCATTTTTACAATACACTGCTAACTTTTCCACCTCTCATCCAAGTGTAAATACCTTTTCTGTTGTTGCTGCTTTTTGTTGAAATGACTCCTTGACTTTTTTCATATGAAATTTTATTGAATTATCAAATAAAAACAAGTGTGTGGAATCATACTTATCATGAATATGTATCAAATGGTAAATATAACATCCCCATGATGTGCTTATGTGAGTGTTTGATTCTAATCATTCTAGTGACTGAATCCTCTGAGCAATAAGCTGTTTGTCACCCTTATTTCTCTCTCTCGTTCCCTGTCTGTGTGTCTCTTGCTCCAAAATACCTGGATGCTATCTAGACTATGTGCACTCTAGCAATTACACGAATAATTTAAGTTGTCATGGTTTTTGCCACAGTTGTCTTTCATCCTCCATTTCCCTTTTAAGTAACACTTTCTTCTGAGCTCTGGCTCACATAAACACACCTTTAACTTTTGTCACTTCTTGACATAACAACACTTCTTCAGTATCCCTATTGTACGTCCACTTTCTCCTCTTGATCCTCTGCCTTACTTTGCAAAATGTCTTATACCTGTTTTGTTATGTTTGTTGTTCTGTCTCCTTTATTGTCTGTTCATTATACAATAACTTAATGCTTTTGGTTGTCAGTCAGTTTTTATATTGCCAAATAAATCATGTTCATTTACTTTACTGAATGCACTGAGAATACAGGTGTTTAAATTCATATGATGCTTTTAATGTTTTTCAGTGCAGAATTAAATTGTCTTTCATTTACCTTAAGCAATTTGTTGCAGCCCTTTCCCTCGGCTCTATCATTTTGCCCAGCTGCTTGCAGTCAGTCTGTCAAATATATTGCATGATGAGCTTTGCTGACTCTTCTCCAGCCAGGAATCTGACAAAAACACACCAACATCAACAACAAAGCCCCAGAATAAATAAAGAACACTGACCACAACAGTGGGCAGAGAGGGATTCACCACCACATACTCTTCAATAAATGAAGCAGGATTTCCTTTGATGGTCTGGCTGCTGCTTGCTGGCTTTTCCTCTGCCAGACACCCCTCCAAACAGCCAAACAGTAATGGCACATAATGAGAGAGCAACTAATCTGCTGCGAACCTTACATGGGGAGCCACCAAGGTGGAACACCTGTCATTTATGTGTGTACTGTATCTATGTGGGCATGTTGCTATGAGACTGTAAGTATGTCTGCAAAAGGATTTAAGAGCTCGATGATGAAATGTCTTGGCCCTTCATCAGCCACACCATAGTATACACACATACAGGTATGTGAACACACAGAACATCAGTAATCACACACACACACACACACACACACCACACACAAAGGAATTTTACTTCTCTGATTGGATCATGTTAGATTAAAAATAATGTAGCATTGTCTAGCAACTCATGCATATAAATATAAAGTTTGCACCCTTTGCAAAACATAGTTGTTTTGAGTGTTTTCCAACAACCCAGGAAACAGTATCAGATTACAAGTGCAACTAAAATTGGAGGTGTAATGTGACCAGATTAACACTACAGCTGACAGGATTGCCATTTTGTTATCATTCTGATATTTCCTGCAAGTCATTTTCTCTTGGGATTGAAAGTTATTTTGCCTAAACACATATCTGAAACTATTGTATTTTTCCACTCTGTATTATTTTCAGCCAACGCAAGACCTAAATTGTGGATTGGAGCAATTATCTTGCCTTTTATCAAACTGAATTCAAACACGTACAAAACAACACGTAAAAAAAAAGTACAGTTGCAGCCCATTTCCTCAAGTACCACAGGGAACAAATAATATTTTCACAAAAAGAGAAAAACACCTAAAACATCCTTCTTCTGAAGAAATGCATTCTGTGTGCAGCGTTGTTCTGACATTTTGGTTGTTCGGCACTGGTAACTATTGTCTTTCATGCTTTGCACAGGTTTCCTGGACGAGCTCTAATGCTCTGGAACAGTTAGAATATGTTCCCAATTCTAGTCCAACCTACTGTACATAGGTGCAGATTGTCTTTCTCCAAAAATACGAGTTAAATAAAAATTTGATATGTGGGTGGTGACTTCAACATCTGGAAGGAGCCCAGATCATTACATAAAAATCTGCACAATCTGTCAGACGTGTAATTGATTGAATCAAGCTCACTGGCCTAATGGTACAACAGTGTATGAGAGTTGTAACTCAGCAGATGTAGAAGTGTGGGATGTGTGGATAAGTTGGTGTCACATCATGTGATAAATAAAACATTTCTAATAAAGTGTATAAATTTATGCACTAGAATAACAATTGATTCCCTTCTCTTCTTTGCTCTTCTCTCATACTGAATGCCAGTGGGCTTATGTGCGTGCTTATGTTTCATTCTACAGAGATTGATGGAGCTGAAGGCCAGTCGGTAGCACAGTTGTGTGGGTGTAAAGCCAGCAGCCCTCTGTCAGCCTGTCAGAAAACTGAGGCATGCCAGCCACTGTATGTGTGTCACCTTCTATGTATGTGTGTGCACGTGTATTAGTGAGCGTACATTTGTGTGCAAGCACGGTGTGTGCGTGTTTGACATGGGGACAGCCTGGTTTGTTGCCAACAGCACAGTGTGAGCCACGTCGCCTCTCAATGTGACACCTGCTGGCCACTGGCAAGAACAGGACGCTGTGGGAACGGCTGTGATGGATGGTGGCAACTAGGTGTGTGTGTGTGTGTGTGTGTGTACGTTTGTCTGTGTTTATGTGTGATAATTGTGTAAAGACAAATGTATCTCACATGTACGACTCCGCTGTGTATTCATGATTGTTTAAGCAGACATCTGTGTGTGCATGCATGCATAAGAAGGATGAGATGTAGGATCTCAAACAATTAACTGAAACCTTCTTTAGCCCCAGGCACTTCAACTGTTGCCACATAGATAAGTGAACCTAAATGTGCAGCCTTTTATGCTTTTGTCTGTCCATCCATCTCCTGTACACACACACTCACTAAACTTCTATGAAAAGGTCAATGTGCATTCCTCATAAATATCTTCTTGAGTGTCCTCATCCCATTTTCAAATCTCATCAAACCTTTCCTAACCTCATTTACTCTGTGCTGAGAGGTGCCTCCTTTTCATTCCTATTTAATATCACCCATCTCCTATTTATGTAGTCATTTCCTAATATAAGTCAATATTTCCTCTTCCTCCTTCATCATTTCTCCATTCCCCTACTCCCTCTTACTTCTCTCATGATTTTTATTTTTTTTTGCCTTCACTTGTCTCAAAGCTTGGCCATTATTTTCATTCTTTGTGCTAATCTGCTAGCAGCAGGCATTGCTGCACCAGCACATGGGCATACACATTTGTACATCCACACGAAAGAATTCAAATGTGCACAAAGTCAAACGCACGCGTGCATGTACGCGTGCGCACACACACACACACACAGAGCACACAGTTCAGCAGCCCCAGACATAAAGGCTTAAACTGCGGTTAATCCTCTAGCACAGTGTTTCTGTCTTCCACAGGGCAATATTGGGCTTGGTGCCATCTATCCACCTCCCATTCCACACAGACAAACACACACTACAGCCCTGTTAGGTCAGAGAAGGGCAATATGAAAGACAAAAAGCATTAAGAACAATAAAAGGGAGGAAAGTTTAACATGTGCTTTAGAATATGAATTAGGAAAACAATGTGAACAGTGTTGTTTCTTTAGGAGCAGATCTAATGATATAATGAAGTTATTATAAAGTTGATGGGCTTATAAGAAACCAGATGAAAACCTCACGCCTACATTGAGAATGAGGGGCCTAAGTAAGCTCTCAACAAGAGAAGAGGAGAACCAAAAAGTGGAGAGAGAGAGGAGTGAGGGGAGTAAATATGGGTCTTTTGAGTTCTGGCCAGGCAGACAGATTGGCTCCGCATCAGAAACACAGCACATGAAAAGAGGAAATCTGGGTGATTTCTCTATTTGCCACAGAGGAAGTCTGTACAAATGAAACTATCATCCATGTGCTCAACCACCAACCCCTCTTTCTATCGCTTTCCAGGAATCCTCCATCTGTCCTGCTGTCTGTCTTTCATTCCAGCTTGTCATCTCAGTCTTCAGCTATATACTCCACCTCTATCTCTGGGGCCTGTCTCACCCACAGTTGCCTCTGTCACACCTTTTCTCCTCTCCATGTGTTAATCTGTTCCTTTTTTTCTCTCTATTCCATTACCACTATCTCAGTTTTTCTCTCTCCCTCTAGCACGCAATCCTTCACTGGGCTCTTTTGGTGGGGGAATGAGGTGCTTTAATGAGTCTGTTCTTTCATCCTCATTAGAGGGTGGACAATGATTGATGCAGGAAGGAGGTGAGAGTATGTACATATGCAAACCCACCTAGACCAGATTTGCTGTGTATGTGTTAGTGTGTGCATGTGTTTGTGATACTTCAGTGGAAATGCCTGCCTCACTACATCTGAGAGATCTGGCTACTTTGCCAGGGCCTGATGGGAAGAACAGTTGGTAATGATCAATTGGCAAAAACATATGTGAGTGTGTGTATGCAAGTGTGTATGCATGTGCATATAAGTAAACGGCAGCGTCTGTGAAGGCAGAACAGCTTTGTCTAGCTCCTTTGGACTCCATAGATGTTTTGGGTGGTACCATTTGAGGAGGAAGTGTGCCCACTTTCCTCAGCAACACAAAATACACATCTACTAATCTCTCATGTAAACCTACTGTAAGAGGGAGTAGAAGGGATGACACTAGCAATGAAAAATGTGCAAAGAGATTCCAAATCAGTGATGAACTTCACATTATCATCACACACATACATCTGATTAGCCAATCAGCATCATTTCTGGGTGATGAGGTAATTACAAAGTGCTAATTGGATGTCATTATTATTAGCCCTGATGAAAGTGGGAATGATGAACTAAAGAGGGCAAATGACAAAATCTCAGATCTCAGCACATGACAGTTCATAACAGAGAAGGCAGATTACTAAAGAGCATCAGCCACCATGAGATGAAGACCTAAGGAACAGTATACTATACTATACCTGTTTCTTTATTACTATTATTTTTGGACATTTTATGCCTTTATTAGATAGGAGCAGCAGTGAGTTGATGGGAAATGAGAGGTGTCCCTAGCCGGGTTTCAAACACTAAGATCCACTGGAAACAGTTGTTTGATTAAAAATATACAAATAACTGAAGGAATTAAAGCACTTTTTTCCCAGAGCTTTCAACATATGCTTAAAACATACAGTATGCAACTTCTTAAAATATATATTTTTAGTAGAAATAAACTCTGTTGAAGCCTCTGGTAGCACAGACTCGTTAAACAGCCCTGGCAGGAGTGCAGATATTTACTCCTAAAGGTTTTTGACCTTCTTACCAGTCAGAGAATTTTAATAATTTCTTCTAGATGGGTTTTGATAGCATTCTTATTTATTGTAATTTTATAATGACTAATACCTGAAGGGAGAGGCTGATCGCAGCAGAGCGTAGTGGAACAGTTACAGCTGTAAATCTGTAGTAAACCTCTAAAAGATAATAGTAAAAATAAGACATAGTAATTTTCATAAAATAAAAGAACAATATTAGATCAGAACAGAACAGAACAGGAAGAAGATAATATACTGATGCAGTTGAGGGGAATCCAAACATAAACACAGATGGGATTGGAGCAAGAGAATTATCCTGCATTTGACCCTGAAATTCACAAATAAATTTACATTAATTTTTCATCTGCTTGAGCATGTGATATCAGAGGAAGCTCTAATAAACAAAACTTGCACTCTGTGGCAGCCGGGCAGAAAGAGGAGAGTAGTGAGAAGGTACGAGAGTTGGGTGGTGATAGTCCGAGACAGAGTCATAGAGGTAGCTGAGTCCAGCATCAATCACTGAGATGAGAGGATAGAAGAGGTATGAAAAAGGAGGAAGACAAAGGGAGAGAAAGATGAGGTGACAGGGAGTTGTTTGATGAGTTCATGCAAGTCAGGTCCTGGGTGGCCTGGAGTCAGGGAGTAGCTGTTGGAAAAAAGGCTGAAAGGTCAATATTGATTGACACCTCAGCTTTATAGATGAGGGATCCTAGTTTTGTGTGTCCACTGGGTAGCACTCTTCACCTCAAATCTTTAAAAAAGCTTTAAATTGATTTGTTTTCTAACCTTAAATAAGACCTTTCTCTTAAAACAATCAAATAAATGAATAAATAACCCTGACCTACACTGTAAAATTACTGAGGATGCTGAATCTTAATTCCTTAATAAATATATCCTAGGATTAGTTTGGCTACGTGTTTTCTCATGTATGTGTGTGTGTTTTTGCACACATATACACACTCACACACACAGTTGCAGCGGCAGTATTATCAGGGCTCTGAGGAAGGCAGTTGTGTGTTATCAGTAATCTTCAACATGTTTGCATGCTTGTGGCAAACCATCACATCAGCATTCATTCTGTTGCTATATCTACCTTCTTCTGTCCTCTGTTTTCCCATAAACAGAAACACATGGCATTTATCTTTCTCTGGTAGTGATAAGTCTGTCACGTGAATCTGTCCAGCTGGAGCCCTGTCCTCTGGCCTGTGGCTTAAAGCATGAAAGCACAGGATTTGGTAAGAAGACACTGCAGCATTTGTTATTCTTATAATGCACGTCTTAATATACCAGTTCAAAACACAGGTCTACAGCTCACATAATGCATAATAAGTTACAAAGTACAAACTAAAGTGTATGCAAGGAGACCTGAATCACAAAGAGCTGTTTCACCACCCAACACCAGCCAGTTTGTATGGACAGAAAATATGGTATGTGTGGGTCTGTGTGCGCACTCATGCACAAAAGCACGTTGATTTGCAAATACGTTCTCACGTGAAGGTGATAAAAAAAAAGTGACTGAAGTGACCACTACAATCAATCACTACAAGAGATCAATGGCGTGCGGTTCAGACATGAGAGGTGTGGTAGGTAAAGATGTGTGTGTGTGTGTGTGTGTGTGTGTGAGAGTGTGCATATCCTGCAGGTATAAGAAGATGATAGAAAACAGCTAAAAGAGAACGAGAGTGGAAAGAGAAGGTTAAATGAATTGGATTACAGTACGACGTGACGTCTATATCGGATGACGTGCTCTGTCTCTCCAGCTCCGTGTAGCTGCACCATGTGACACATGGATGATTGTCTTATGAAAAGATGGCCACGAGGATCATGATGCAGAACTGAAAAGGTCTACTGATAAGTAGTCACATCTGAAGCATGTGAGGAAAACCATATCTATTGACTTTTCCACTCTTTCTCACGCTCTGTTAATAAAGCTCTGTGTCTCTTAGCCTTTCCATGAAATACTACACTGTAATGCAGTTTAGAGGACTGTGGTGGTGCAACACTAGTGGAGACAGATCCTCTGGACACCAGTGCAATAGAGAAAGTGGGACCATTACAGGTTACAGTTTTCTTTCTCCACTTGCACCGTACAGTGTTGAAATATGATTAATTTTAGGCCCACTGTGATGTATTCTGCTTGCTGCAAAAAAAGAAAAAGCCTTATCAATATGCAAGACTCTTACTTCGCTGCTCAACTATGTTAAATGACCCTGAAAATCACCAAAATTCCTCAAAGGATAAGCTCATGGGGAAAGAAACGATACTCCACCCTGCTGGTGATATTCAATTACAACAAAAAGCAATCCTTGAACAAGAATTATAAGGATGGATTTGAAGTAACTATATCCCACAGATATGATTAAAATAATAAACCACATTCATTTCTTACATGTAAAAGGAAGCGCAGGTTAGGGGTCTTGTTAGGGAGAAATCCCAGTGAAGTACATGGATTATAACTGTGTGTGCAAAAACGACTCCAGGCCTACTGCAACTGACTGAACTGATCCTCTGTAGAAAATTACAGTCCACCCTTTAATACTAGAAAATAAACTGCAGAGAATATCTGTACACACATGCAGACAATCACAAGCATGCACAGCTGAAGTGTCTGAGGAAGCCATAACCGAGGGATGAGCCACTGGCCTGCGTTACTTCTAGGAAGAGATCTACCACTGGGGTGGCAAGATAGTCACTGAGGTGCATTAGATGGCAGAGGGATGGACTGAATAAATGAATGTTGTATAGATCTTTTGCTGGATGTTTTTTTTTCCAGTGCAGTCAGTTAGGTGTGAAGTGTACAATACTGTGTGAGAATATATGAGACAAATGTGTTAACAGGCTACGACAGAGGAAGAAAATGAGTGTAGTAGAATAGAATGAATGGATGTAAGAGAAATGCAGGCTGTTGGACTGACCTGATCCTGCTGTTAGCATTATAACAAAAATAAGGTCAGAAAAAATATTTGTTGAGTTACATGTGAGGCTCATAAAAGACCAAATTTAAAACAAAGACTGTGATAAGCCTGTAAATAGACAGAACATGGGAGTGCATAATTCTGCAAGATAGATTATGACTATTCAATCATGTCCATTCTTGGTAAATGTTTAAGCTCTAAATAAGCTGAAGGAAGACTGTTAGTGATTTTTAATAAGATGTCAAGGAACCATCACCTGACTCCGCAGAGGATTTTAGTGTCTTTAAACTTATTATATTGGCTTTTTTTTGGTTGAAAAGTTCTGATCAACCTGTTGTATCCTACATGCTAAGCATCAAATTGAAAAGGAGTAAGTTACTAACTAGCTGATGAACATAGTCAATTATTTATTACCTAAATGTTAATGTATGTATTTTCCTTTTACAGTAAATGGAATATTGAACTTTTCATTGGGGGACCACAAATATATCTGCAAATTAATGCTAATACTATATAGCTCCTTTGTGTGTTGGCAATTTAAACAAACCATGGCTTGCTAACACATAAGCCATATCAACATTATGCTATTCTAATATGTCAGTGGCCATAAAAATCTGTCAATTCTGCTTTAATCCCTCACATATTTTCATTTTCCTGACAAGCAAATTTGCCTAGTTGTTTAATGACTGTCTCTTGCTAAAGTAAATAGTGGAATGAGAGTGGTGCATATGCTCAAAGCAACACTGTCTCCTAAAATTATAATTCTAACCCTAATTTGCAAATGTAATTATGCATTTGTGCCCTGGGCAGTTGCTAATGCAACAACTACAGTAACTTATGGTACAATTAAATGTACTGACATTATTGCATTGACTTCTTTTTTTGATTTACTAAAGTAATAATACATGGAGGAGTAGCATGATGCAATGCTGCAACATCCCTCTGTGAGGACTTCAGGGTGGCTGTTAGGGCATATGAAACAACTGACTCTGGCATCACAGACCCTGGTTCTGGTTTAACCATGACTATAATCTTTGCCTAACTTTGACCAGTTAGGGCAGGGAGCGCCCTGGTGGCAGATTGGTTAAATGCATCATGCAAATTGCAACTACATTGTACATCATTCTTCAAGTCCAGCTCAAGACATATCATACCATCTCTCTACCCATGTTTCCTGTCTGACTCTACACTAAAATGCATCAAATAAAGGATATAATGTGTCATTTGAAAAGCAGAAGATTAATTATATCGTCCTCTTGACATGGGCACCAGAAAATGCCCCCATGGATTCAATGACAAACATCCGCACTTGCTGACTGAACATGATCTGACATGATTCTTTGGCTCTTAAAATCTTTTCAAAACCAACTGGATTGTGTAAAGAATACATCGTCTGACAGGCAAGCAAGGATATTCTGATTTTCGCTGAGTCTTGCTTATAACTTAAGGATGGTCCCCTGAGGAACGAGTCAATGGTAATTTTAGCAGTCAAGATAGAACATGTTTTCAAAGCCTAACTCTCCTTCTTTCCAAAGGTTTTCTTGGCCTGCCATTCTATCTGTGGAAGAGACAACCAATATTGATCTGGCTCTGCCACATCACCGATGACTCACTGAAGAAAGGGGGGAATTTGTGCATCAGTGTATGAGAGAGAGTGTGAGAGAGAGAGAGAGGGATAGAAAAAGATGTGGGTCTACATGGTGATCCCTGCAATCCTTCAATGTCCTTCAAAGAGTAGTCAGCAGGGATTATTTCTCTAGCTCTTTTTCTTACCTTCATGCTACAAATTGAAGTTTACAGCGTGTTTGAACCTATGACCATGTAGAATGAAAAGTAGTCTTAGGACAGATTAGCGTGTTCACATGTTCTCTTTCTACAGAACCTAAACTCTCTCACAACACATTATTTTTCTCTACAGGGTCTCCCTGTCCCTGTGTTTCTCACTTTCTCTTTCTGTGGCATCACGCCATGCTTGTTTCAAGGCGATTTTTGGCTGCTGTGTAGATTATGTTCACGCTTGCCTTGTGGCGTAGCTGAAAGCAGGACTTAAACACATTAGACAGCAGAAAAAAGAGAGGTAAAAAGGTTGATGTGATTGCTGATGTGAAAGACCCATGACTTACCGTTTGCATGGACTTTTATTTATTTGAAAATATGTTAAGACTAAAAAAACTATTAGTATTTTTGGTCATTCTGAGTAATTCTTTTAAAAATGTAGGTTTATGCAGTAGCTGGGAACAAAAAACATTCAGCAAGACAAGATATACAAAGAGGAGAGAAAGAAACACAGAACGAGAGAAAACTGTGGTAGACACTTTGTTCTCTCTCGATTTAACAGTGTAAGGTAGTGCTCCAGAGCAAATCACGTACAGCCTGTGCATACTAATAGATTAATACTCATTACTGCTACCGTCAGCACAATGGTAAACATTCCCCTTATTGCATATCACCGATTACACTACAGCTTTATGTTGTTTGTGTGTGTCTTTGTGTGCGTCTCCATATTTGTGTTATTGTGAGAGGGGGTGTATATGGACTTAATTGGCTGCCATAACTATGCAGTGTCATGTTCCACTGTTTTGCTCTCTGCTGGGTCTGAGCATGTCATAAATAAGACAATAAATTACTATGATGACTGTAAATACGTCATTTGGATGAATGTATTGTACTAAAATGACAACTGGATCCTTTGATTAATCAGATGATAGAAAATTAATTGCTTTTAGCTGATTCCAGTAGTTGAAATGGGAAGACTTACTTTTTTCTCTGTTTGTGATTATAAATAAAAACGTGATTTTTTTTAGATGATGGACAAAAATAATAATATGGAAATAAAGAATGTTTTAGTAATTACTACATGCCATCTTGCCCTTAGCGTAATTGTGAATCTCTGATCACAGTTTCTGTTGCATGTACTGCATATAGGGTATTACTTTTTTTTTTTATGTTTAGACATGTTATGTGCCTGTGCTGAAAGAGACAGGAACTGCAAAACATTAAATCTGATTTGTCCTCTACCTTTCAGTAAACTTCATTATTTAGCAAGCATCTTGCATAATGTTGTTTACTCACCTGAGGATGCAGTCCAATTTGACAAATGCATCCAACTTTAGTTTACACTCTACAAACCGCTAAGCCCTTCTTTATCTTGAGCTGAGTTGATGGTGGCATGACAGCAACACACCAGACACCATAAAACGTGGGAAGGATGCCCTGAATCTGAATAAATGAGAGAAACAAACACAATGTCTGTTCCCTCTCACCAAACACTTTACTCAACCATCCAGCCTTGTTTTCATTCATGAATATTACATAGCCTGTGATTGGCTGCCAGATCATTACACTGATGAGAGAGAGCAGGCCATCTGGTGGCGGTGAGAGGGTTATCACGACTCACTATTGCAAAGCAGCCCATACTTGAGAACAGGCTTGCTAAGAGTACAATGTGTTTCTGTGTCTGTGTGTGTGTGTGCAGCTGTGTGCGCCCAGCTGTGTTTGAACATGTGTGAAAGTACAGTAGAGAAGTGATAAGAAAGTCCCCAGCTTCCTAAATACAGAATGTGCAGCAAGCGCTGCCCCGCCCACAGAAACACAATGTCTGGGATAGCTCTGGCTCTCCAGACGGGAGGCAAGCGTGCAGGCTGTGTGAGGTAGCTACGCAGCGGGAGAGAAGTCGTGACAGGCGGCTTGCGACGGCATCCTGGCTCCCTTTCCTGGAGCTCACTGCTCACACAGGTGTTGGGCTCAGGTGGGCGAGAGAAAAAGAAACTTGGCAAGCAGGTAGAGCAGAAGATGTGAAAGCAGGATCGTGGGTAGCACAGAGAAAACGAAGGACGAAATAGAGGAAAAGGAAAAAGATGGGCACAGTTGGACTGATCTGATTTAGTTAGCTAAGAACGTGAAAATCCACAAGGCTCTATTTTTATGCTTACATAAGTCACCTTAGACTAAAGGGTTAAAAAAATCCTTGCTTTCTTTAGGTTCCTCTCTAGCTCTTGCCTCTTTTTCTGCACTCTAAAACAAGCCCTATATGCATCTAAGGGGAACACATGGGAATGAGGAGAGCTGAGGGGTACCCAGTGTCTGTCCTGCTTTCACATCATTACACACACACACACATGCATACATATTCACTATTTAAAGAACACCAGTCATTATAGAGAGAAAGAGACTGAGACCTGACTGAGACTGAGCCCTTTCACTACACTCACTCACCAGAATGCCATTTTATGCATTATCAGTGTGTGCCCCTCCCAACAGGCCATCTTTTCCTGTGCTCACTTGACCACCACCTAGTCAATGTGTTCCTAATTGAACGTGAAATGGAAATGATGACAGTGTACATGTTTATTGCGAAGCAAGCAATCCTGTGTAAAAAAACAAGCCAGTACTGACACACCATCAACACTATAAAACCCTTTTTGCGGAAAGCCATATCACTAAGTGGGAAACACAATAATCATATTCCCTATGATGATAATTTACCCCGTGGACAGCTTTAGCCCCATTAAATGAAGAGTAATCAGTCCGACTTGTCAAATGATCAGTGTTTATGAGCATTTACAGAAAAACCACTGGAGACATCTGTCAGTTAACCAAATCACATCACTACACTACACACAACTGATCCTTAAAATGCAGCTACATCAGAGCATCAGTAACTGCTAATTTAATATCGAGTTGATTGGTTACCCAGCTCCATCTGCGAGCCACTGTTAATCAGTCAGTCACTATAACAACTTTCCAGTGTTTTAAAACCTTTATTACTCAGGTTCGTGATAGTGAGATTAAAATCCCCCTATAAGCAGAAACTATTTGAAACAGTCTGATGCGGGAGTGTATCCTACTGATTTCCACAGAGCCCTCAGGCAGGCCACCTAATCTACAAAGCCTCAACACTCATCCGCATGGATCAATGGATAACCAGGCAAATATTAGCACACATCTCCCCTCAGTTGGCCCACCTGACAGACTATCACTGAGTCTGTCTGTAATGAGAAATTTAATCTGCTCACAAACTATGTCCGTGTCCACCGAGCACCGATGCCAGTTAACCCTGACAGGCTCCTAAAACTGAAATTCTACAAGAGGTGTAAAAGTTTTACAAAGACAAGATTTAGGACTGAATTAATAAATTCTAACAAGGTAAATTAAATAACAGTTAACTCTGAAAGTATTTATTGACTTTCATTCAAATCCTGCAGTGACTGTTGTGATTGTTGTGCTATTCTATTCACCACAAAATGTTGTTGTTCTTCTTACACATTTGATGTCTATCAACAGAGTTAACTGCATTCAAATAATTAGAATAAGTAATGTAAATGTATGTTTTTGGTGAAGTCGTGATTCATACAGGGGAGCTACTACACTGCACCTGCAGAGCTTTACAAATATATATGAACACAGATGGTCCAAATATTGTATATCTGTCTTCGCTTTCCAGCCCTGTTGGTTTGGTAATTGAAGCATAGCTTAAGGGAGAAAGGTGTGTGTGTCTAGAAATCTGAGTGATTCTGCAATGTGGAATTTGAACGATATAATGTTTCGTTGTTAGTGTGTGGGTATGTTTGTGGGTGGTATGTTTTATAGGCTGCAGAGGGCGTTGCAAATATATGGGAAGAGGAAGACAAATTAGTTTACTCTGCGCTGATAGATCAGTGCTATCCCTCCTCACATCTCTTTCTCGTCCCCTTATCGTTAGAGTTGTTGTCTGGGTTGTGAGGCCCTGTGGTGTGATATTGAACATGTTGTAAAAGACTCACGCCCCGCACATTAGAGCGGGGTGTAACACACGCAGACACACAGAGACAGGACAACAGTGGCATAAAGATGGTGCATGTGTCAAAGTTCTGAATTACTGCAGGGCTGTCTGGGGCAGCAGTGCAGAGAGGACAAAGAAGAGAAGCAGGAAGGAAGGGAGAAATAAGCTTTTCTATCCTGCTTTAATTTTCCTGTGGGATACAAAGAGGAGGGGAGACATGCAGCAGATCAATAGCAAAGTTCGTCTCTGTCAATGCAGAGTTTGGCTTCGAATAGAAGAGGAACAGGCAGAGCGAAAGCATGCAAATAACTCCTCTGCAGAATAATAAAAAATTCCTAAAAAAACATGAAAGAAATATGCTCTTAATGCAAAGTGACATATAAACAAACTACAGCAATAATGCTGATGAACTTGTCCTGTACTGTAGTGTGTTTTTTTTAAATAGAGACTATTAATTGAAGATATATATGTTTTATATATGCACAACTTAAGCTATTGTTCTATAATTTTTACTTCAGATGCACAATGAAAACATGGATCCTCATGAGAAATAAAATATAAATACTGTAGGTCAACTCCCGCAGATACAAAAAAATGTTTTTCCAGCACACAAAAGCAGTCATGTGCTCGCATTATGGGGGTCTGCAAAGGGTCTGACTTGTTGTTGCTAATTCATTCTGGCAAGCCATGTGGATTTTGGCTCAGAATTAAGCAGGGTAGCCAGCTGCCTTTCGTATGAGGGGTGGGAAAGCTAGACTTAACT
Source organism: Sandelia bainsii (assembly GCA_032362345.1). Classification (NCBI taxonomy): domain Eukaryota; kingdom Metazoa; phylum Chordata; class Actinopteri; order Anabantiformes; family Anabantidae; genus Sandelia; species Sandelia bainsii. The sequence goes on from JAUMHL010000005.1 coordinate 20,413,130, forward strand.
TTGCGAAACTGCAACAAACTATACAACATCAAACGCAAACAAGAAAACAGATTGATTCACACTGACATATTGTGAATAAAAATTACACCAGTGACCATTTGTTCTTTATGCCACTGTTGTTAGCTAAACAGAACTGTTAATAACTTTGTTCAGGGTTCTGATTGGCAAACATGGCCTTAATGGTTACGGTTATATTGCCATCTACGGTTGGTTTGACATGCTCTTTTAAAAACTATCCCTGTCCTACCCACTGCTGATTACCTGCATCAGGTGTGTTCACTGAATGAGAAGCTGGAATCAGCAGTGGGTAAGGGGGCGGGGAGAGTGGCCACTGCCTTGCGTGGTGTGCTGTATACAGAACCCAGATAGGACACAGAGGATAATGAAAGACAAGGATTTAACTGCATTATATCAAGAATCGGTAGTAGTCAATAGTAAATAGGGAGGTGTTTCCAAGGATACTGTTTGTGAGCAATTCTCTAATAATTCACCAGACAGAATTTAACCTGCTTAACTGTTGCTGGCACATTACACACAACCACACAATTCACTGACAAAGAATCCTCTCATTTCCTTTTCATTGCACAGGAAGAGCTTGTGAATACAGTTCCGGTCAAAGATTTAGGTTCAGTCTCCTGTTTTAGGTGAGTCTACCATGTTGAAACACTATCACTTACAGCTCAAACAATTCTGTTCTGTGCACCAAACAGCCAAACAGCCTGAAGACTTGATTTGAACTCTGCCATGAGTGCAGCTCATTATTGTAATGTCACAGAGGTGCGGAAAGAATCAGATGATACAAAATTCATTTTACATAAAGGAACCTTGAGGTGAAATGTAGCAGCTGATGGTATTAGTCAGTGAATTAAAATGACACCCTCTAGATTCTTTTATTTTCTCGCTATCTTTGACTTTCTTAATCCTGTGAAGTCAAGGGTTTAGCAAAGAGAGATGGTCTCTAACATGAAATTTACTCTTTCCTTTCCTTTCCTTTCCTTCTCTCCTGTCTGCAAGCCATGAGAAATCGATAAACCCAGCATCAACATTATAACAACACTATATCAGTTGTGTCAGTTTAAAGGCGGCCCGATCGTTACTGCAGACATGAATACTTTCTGTATCTGTTTGGAGCTGAAGCAGCATTCTGATTGGCAGAGAGTGTGGCATTGATTTCTCTATTACTGAGAGAAGATATCATTAGTGTTTATCACACAGAGTTGATGTCCTGCCAAAAATAAGTTAGGGAGACGATTCATGTGGATGTGAGAGTGTGTACAGTAAATGTGTGTATATGTATATTTCTAGATGTGAATTTAGGATTGCATTTGTGTGCACCGTGGACATGAACGCTGTTTTTAATTAAAAGGCATCTGACAGATTAAAATGGAAATGGGATTTCCTGCCTGTGGCAAGATTAAAGGTCACACTAGAATTAATGTGTTATGGAGTTTCTGTGCTGATGGGGCCTCATGGATTTGTTTTAGAAGTAAATGACGTAAATGATTTGAAAGGCAATGATCTACAATCAATCTAACAGCTCCCAAATAAAAAATATCAATTCAATAATAACATGAAATAAAGCTAAGCAACTCAATCATAGACTTCCGATGTGGTTGATAATTTTGTCTCCACCTTTACAGTCACAAAGAACGTTCTAAAAGAACTGACACGTCAAAGGCCAAACGTTCCTACATGTGTTAAGATGGGAGAAGTTTCTCTGCTTTGTACCTGTTTACTTAAATGTTGTGAAATATAAAAATAATTTGTGCTAACTCTGAAACTGCATAGTCATTGTGTGTACAGTAAGGTGCTATTTTATAAAAATAAAAATAAAGAAAAAAAAGGTAATAGAAAAGGCTTATAATAACAGTTGCTGGGGAACTGTTTTATGTGGTCCAGTTTCCACTGTTGACAACCAATTGTCCTATTTTAAAAAGCCTGCATCACTGGTCCTTATCATGGAATCTTGTGCCAAGATGAATGTGAGTGCTGCTGCCAATTATCAACTTTGAAATTAAATGTTGAAGAAAGAAAGTTAAACAATTACCTTTTAGCATCACCATCACAGAATAAGCTAAGGGACAAACCAGTACTGATTCAGCTGAACCTGGATAAAATGGAAGTAGATACTTCATCATAGGTTGGAGGTAAAAATAAAACTAGGTAAACAGGAGAAAGCACCTGCAAAATATGAGGCAGAGTGCACTGAAGCAGCAGCTCAATAGACACTTGAGGATATGAGGACAAGCAAATGGGTTTTTCTGGCAAAACCTTTCAGAACTGTTTACTGAATTCACAGATAAACCCCGTTTGCTGCATTTCCAGATTAACAACAGCTCTAATGTCATATAAATGATGGTTACATGATGCATCGTCACACAAATGCACAAAAAGTCAAATCATTTTATTTGATAGAATTTCTTTGATTATTAATTAAAACTAGTGCTGGGCAGCGATTAAAAATTTTAATTGCGAATAAATCGCATGATTTTTCTGCGATTAATCGCGATTAATCGCATTGCTACGGGCAAAATGTAATAATGAATTCAAAAGTTGTTTATTGCGCACATTTATTTTAAAAGTACTGCCATATGAACAAAAGTGCAATAACATTTGGTTTGCACTTTAAACAAATAAGATGGTTTTTAACAGAAGTATTCCCTTTACACAGTAGCAGTTAAAATATTTATTGTAAATCTGAACTAAAACATTAATGTAATCAAATTAAATAAACCAAAGCTATTTGCCAGGACATTGAAATTTTATCTAGTTCGTTATAGAAAAACAAGTCAAAAACAAGTCAGAGTCCAGATAAAGCACCAGATCACAGCCGAAGTCATTTAACATTACCTTCTCTAGAGAACAGGTCTGTACCTTGTCCTTTTATTAAACTAACTAAACAGCTTCATGCTATTCATCCTATGTCATTTCTGTCTCTACATGGTTACGTAATGTTTACTATTCTCCTCTGATCTCTGTATCAAGTCAACCACCTGAAAAGCGTTTTTTAAACACAGTTGTTAATTTGACTGCTGTCTACTGTAAAAGAAACACATGAACGTCATTATTACCTAAAGTGTTTGTGTCGGTGTCCGTTGTTTGGGTGATTTGCTGGCATCGGTTCTGTTGCAGAAAGCTGCAGCAGTATTAGGCCCACCCCCAAATGCTCTCATTGGTTGAGACGCTTTTTGATGCCAATCTAAAGCCAGTACTGATCAACATCTCACCCCTCTTGTGACCCATGGTTTGTCTGTATGTGTATTCAGACCCAGTGAGCAACTTTCATTATCTTCATAATAATAAAACTGCGTTAACGCGCGATAAAATAATTGTCGGCGTTAATTAATTAACGCATTAACGCGATAATAACCTGCCCAGCCCTAATTAAAACATGTTGACACATTTTAATAATGACAAACCAGCAAGTCATTTTTGACATGTTAAGTCATATCCCTACTTGGCAACTATGCAGAAATGTCACTGAAAAGCACAGCACAGCTCCATCTCTCCTTCTTCCTGTCATGCTTTCCTCTGTTCAATCAGCTCAATCAAAACATCATGTGAACTGTCCATGAGCAGATTGGATTTGAGGCAAATCCAATCTATTACAAAGCTGCAACTGAGCTCCAGAGACATGCGGCCATCATCCAGCACTTGACCCAAATTGTTCTGCAGCACAGCACTGGTGGAGGGCTTTTGTTTTTCAGGAACAAATGACTTTGTCACCATTGTGTGTGTGTGTGTGCCTTAGCAGAGGAAATGATGTATAAGAACTCTGCTAGGGGTTATTTTAGTCTGTATGTGCCAAGGTGCTAATGAATAAGCTTATGCATGTCCTGTTATTCATTGCTGAGCCTGTCAGTGCATGCCCAGTATTAAAGTCCATGCATTGTGTCTCTGTATGCATCCACTGGAGCCAGTGCTTAGCTGAGACCTTTGCAACAGGAGAGCACCATGTCAATGAGCCACTAGATTACTGGGGCATAATTATGGTTTCATGACCTCCAACAGATTTGGAGCAATGGACATCATTGCCTAACATTCACAGAGCATAGCATTTAGGTTTTAACACTGTACATACAGCTAACAACAGAATGCTTGTAAGCCATTTAGTTCAAATTAAATGGCAACAATAGGCAGATGATAAAATTTAATTAAATTCATTAAATTTAATTCATTTTGACCAAAACTGATGTAAGAAATATAGAAAAGTATGGATGCATGTTGTTGGCAGAAAAATATTATATAAATGCTTCACTAGATTCATCATAGTGCTGCCACAAAGATAAAAATACATGGAATCTGCATTTAGTTGGACGACACAACAAACAAAGAAGGGAAGAAAACTTACACTTTTGGAAATCACAAAAAAACAGCAGAGGAAGTTCAGTACATCTTGCACTCATTAAAAATGTCACAGGTCTGAGTATTTTCAGGGGGGAGAGAAACTGGTTGAGAAAGAAAGAGTGAGAGACAAGAAAAAGAGCAAAAGAGGTGACAAGGATTTAAAAAGGAAAGAGAAGAGTTGTGTTGATGGAGGTCACACTTCAGTCATTCAGTCATTTGAAATGCAAAGATGCTTTTACAGAGTGAGTGCTTTGACACCATTATAACGGAGGGGATGTGAAGAGAGAGTGTGTGCATGGGAGTAGGTGTGTAGCAATGGAGAAAAGTAATCCAATATTTAATTGCATCTTTTACTCACATGTGGCTTTAAAAAAATATCATTCTTTCTCCCTCTCTTCCATCTCTTCCTACAATGCTGGCCTCTCTCTATCACTTTCTCTTTTTCTCTTAAATTATCGTCCTGGTTTCTGCATAAACACATTTTTGTTTCCACATCATCTCCCTCCCTCTCCTCGTTACTTTTTTTTTTTTGACAGATAAAAGTGTTGCTGCTCTTTGACAAGCCACACTAAGTTGCTTCCTCCTCAGAGGGGGAAAGAAAGTTGGTAACTGAGTGACAGAGGGAGGATAAGGCTGATATATGCAGGTACAAAAGTTCACCGCGTTTATGCAGCCTTTGATCAGCTGAGCACCTGTCTGCAGCCCCAAGGGCCACCGCAGTTCACGAGGTCAGCCATGCAATCATCTGCCTCTCAGTTGTAGTACATTTCAAATCATCGGGCTGTATGTTCAGAAACTGGAAATAACTGTTGAATGTCTTTGTAAAAAAGGAACAATATGATCTTGATAATCTCCATATCTATATTTTCTGGTACACTGTAAATTTTTTTTATTTTTACAGAAATTTGCCATGAAAAAATAAAGCTATTTGCCATCTTTTTTGTTTTGCAAAAATATACCATTTAATACAATTAGTTTTTTTAAATAGACATTGCAACTAGTAAAAATGTGTAATTTTACATTATAAGAATCTACTGTTTTTTTACACAGTTGTGCTGTTTTGAAATGGTTCTGAG
>JAUMHL010000005.1:20418652-20474718 GCA_032362345.1 Sandelia bainsii
GGGCTTCTGGGTACTTTAGAGATGAGCATATGAACATAATTTCTCTATTTTCCTGCTTTTCATGTCACATTCTTTAACTTACAAGTTCTATTATTTGTTTGTCATGTTCATTTTTTATTTTATTTCACATTGCATCTTGGTTATTTATACAGTTATTAGATGCAGACATTTTACACTATAAGTGTAGGTGGTTGCACCATTAGTGGTGTTCTTTCTTATTCATAGTATGGAAATAAAACAAAGCATGATACTCTGCTTGTACAAGTGTTAATATGCAGTTGAAGAGAAAAGGAAGCAGTTTCACTGACTTCTTTCATAAATCAGCTGCAAGTTGCCACAATATACAGAAATGAATATTAAATGGCAATTAAATGATCCAATTTTGACCAAAAACAATTACATGCCCCATATCAGCTGCAGTGTACTATTATTTAAAGAAGCCATATCTTTAAATGATGTAAATCAAACTTTATTTTTAAGGGTTTCCTTGCTTTTATACGCTTAGGAAATGTTTTTATTATGGCGCACAACTGTAATTCTACCAACGATAGACTGTAAAATCACAGTGAGAAGCAACGGAAAAAACCTGTAATTTTCAATGGAAACCTACTGTAAAATAACATTTGGTAATATACCCTGTAATTTAACGGTAACTGTGCAACTTTGCTGCCAGACTTTTTACCGTTTTTTGTGCAATTTTTTTTTTTTACAGTGTACGTGACCCCATACTCCACAAGAACATATATATGGAGGAGTATTTTGCTCTAACTTGCTGGCAAGCTAGAGAGGTTTCAAAGAACCTGTTCTTGGAGCAGCTTCCAGATTGAACAGACATTTTCTATTAAGAGGTGAAACACAAGTGCAGTAGAACCAGAGACACACAGCGGTGGAGAGGAGAAGACTCCTTGTGTATGAACAGAGACTGCAGGATGAAGGTGGGTGGAGGAGGATGGGGGGAAGCAGCAGGCATCCCTGACACAGAACTGCAGTCTGTTTGGATTATATCACATACATCTTTTAGACCCATTACTGCCCTGACCGGGAAGAAGAGAGGAGGTGGTAGAAGAGGTAGGGAATTGAAGGACGAAGACTGAGAGCCAGAGGTTGAAAAAAAAACAAAAACGAAAGTATGGGTGAGGATAGAGAGCCAGGGATGGAGAAAGCTGTATAGTAGGTAGAGAAGCAGGAAGAGAGACAAAAGGCTAGAGGGAAGTAGGGCGATGTGGCAGAGCAAAATTTATTATGGTTCCCTTTCTCTCAGAGAGAGCTCAGGACTGAATGGTAGTGTGAAATATTCAGAGATGGACCAGGAACAGAAACACGGGCTCCCGGTGACGTAACACAGCCGCAATGAACACCACCCACAGCACCTTGTTTTTGCGTCCAGCTTTGATATTAATTTCAAAATTATGAAACAATGAGACAAATTTAGACTTACAGAGAAGTTTCTTGAGAAACTAATTCCAAAAATATCTGATTTGGTGCATCTCATTAGACTGTTTGATGCATCCATGATGCAAATTCTGCATCGTGATTTAATGACTGTTTCAAACAAAGAATCAAAATGAATATGCATATGCATGACAACCTTAAAACGGGTTTGTTCCTCTAGAGGCAGAAAAGTCCTAAGAGGCATCTTCATCCTCTGCTATCAGCCTTTTTCTCATCAACAACATCTCCTCATTCTTGTCCTCTTCTTGAAGGACTTTTTTCATTACCTCTGCCACTCTTCTCTCCCTGCTAAACCCAAGCCTGCCTTTCACCTCCTTCCCACCTTTAATCAAACTCCATTGTCGGTCCCTTGTCCCTGTTACGATTCCAAGGTCACTCATTCAATCATTTCCTCTCTTATCCAGTCAAATTTACCTTTCTATGCCCCTATCCCAATGGTCTCTGCTTCCAATATGTCCTGGGGCAAACAGAGGAGAATGTGTGCTTCTGTGTGCATGTGTGAATGCATTTGCGCAAGTATGTGTGTAAAAGAGTTGTAACATTATGGATGACTTCATTTAGGGGCACTATTAACAGAGAATGTCCCTGGGCTGTGGACATTTCATACGAGTCCTCCCTGGAGAGACAACAAGCCAAGAAAATAGAATGGGAGGCATTTGAGGGCATGCAGAGGAAAGTAGATGACACTGAATGTGTGATGTGTGTGTGTATACAATTTAAAAGTCAGATTTGAAACCTTGGCCTGAATAATGGCCATTATTGCCCAAGTCAAAGAAATATCTGCTGTAAAAAGTCCCAGGACACCAGATTGAAGTGGTATTACAGAATACATGATCAGGTCTATGGCTAATATATGTATTCACTATGGTCTCCCACGTAACCCTGTAGGTCCACATGTGCATAAACATAAACAGTGCATGCCACAGTTCAGGGGTGGAAAGTAACTAAGTACATTTACCTCAAGTACTGTGCATAAGTACAATTTTGAGGTACTTGTACTTTACTGGAGTATTTTCATTTTATGTTACTTCTTCTTTTACTCCACTACATGCTAACATCCTTTGTTATTAAAATGATATATACTTTAGTCCTGATAGTTGTTGAGTAGAAAAATTAAAGGGTACTTCTACTTGTAGTGTAGTATTTTTCTGGGCAAGTACTTTTATTTGAGTATTGAGTTGGTGTACTTTATACACCCCTGCTGCAAATTTCTATTCTTGTTACATTATTACGGGTAGATACAGGTCCCAGAAGCCTCTTTTTACTGTCAGCTGTCCTGCATGAGTGACGACACTCATAATATCATACTGATGTTTTGTGACCATCAATCATGATCTATGATCAAGAGGGAAAAATATACAGCGAGTGACTCATTATCACTGTGCCTCTCTGTACTCAAAGTTTCTGGTAGTTGTTACAGATTTTATTTGAACATTTGTGCCACAATTTATGGACCGCCCTGTTGTTACTATTTGTACTGAGATATAATGTTTGTATTTGCAATTCTGCATCTGTGGTGAGCCACTGTAGCTAAGTTAGATGAAAAGAAACAATTATACTTAAATCTGCTGCATCTTCTCGTGGTGAGGACCTGCTCAGTTTAACAGCATCTTTGCTCTGAGGAAGACTGAGGTGTTGTTGAACCAAGCATGTGGCTGTAAAACATGTCACATACCAAGAGACAAGTTAAAGGCCCAGGCCCCTGCCCACATTCGTAATCGCTGCACCTCACAGTATATTATACCAACACCTCCAAAATGGCCAGAGAGAGTGAGAGAGAGAGGGGGATGGAGGTAATGAAAAATGTGTCATTTCTGAGACTGTGTGATACGTGTTGGATAGATGAAAGGAGGAAAAAAGGTAGAAATGTGTCCTTTTATTCCCACTTTTACAGCAAAGAGGAATGCAAAAAGGCTGTAGACATACTACAGTATATAACACAGCTTTGTATAAGAGTTGAGGGAAGAGCAAACGTGGAGTACGAAGTAGATCAAGAGAGGGGCTTGAGGCGAAACACGCTACATACTTTCACATACTGTTTCCTCACGTCCTGCTCAGTGGCAGCCAGAGAGTGGGTTCAATGTGAGGAAACAGGCAGTGAACAGGAGCAGGTGATGTGTGTGAGGAGACATCAGGGTAAAGAAAGCTCACAAAGAAACAGAGACTAAACACCCATCCACCCACACTACGGCATATGAGCTTGCAAAGTCCATGAATTTACCTCCAGTCTCTGTGCATGCGTGTCTTCATCGGGCTGGGCAGCGGGAGTTCGTGGTGGGTGGAAGGGTGGCGGTAAATGAGAATCAATAGAGTTAAAGGAAAAAGAAGAATGCTTCTCTCTCTGCATTTCTTCTCAGCTCCTCAGGGTAATGATCCTAATGTGTGGGCTCTGACCTCACACACAGAACAGCTTTAATTAAGAGAAAGAGTCCTGCAGCCCACTAGCAACTCTACAGCAATATACAAAAATAACCATCTAATCTTAATTTCTCTATAGTGAAAAGTATGCAGAGGACTGTGCAACAATATCTCAACATGGAACCAGTGGCTGAGATTTGTTTTCTTACACCAAATTAAACCATTCTTCTAGTATAAATGAATGTGCTTGAGGAGTCCAGATTCATGCAAATATTAAACATATTAAATTTGTGCAGTTGTTTTTCAACTTCAGTTCATTCGTTTTACCTTTTTGCTTACATAAATTACCCAGTTCAAAGCTCTTTAGCTAAGCCTCAGTGTTGGTAGAAAGATAATTGTCTGTTTACACTGTCTGGTTACTAAAAGTTAATCCGCAGCCAGCCAATCAAAATCATGGATTTTATTGACTATGTTAATAATATGAATTAATATACAGTATATATACATTTACTGAAGGTATACATATTGATAGAACATATGATCAATTTTTAGACCAACAGATCGTTCCCCCTATATGATACAGTATTTCCTTAGCCTTTTATGCGACCCATGGAACCATTTGTTGAAAGAACATCACCATATTCCACAGGCTTCGGTTGCAGTAACACTCCTTTGGCACCAACAGTCAAAAAAAGCAGTTGTGTCTGGGCACAAAGACACACGGGTTAGGTTCAGGCACGAAATGAACATGGTTAGATAGATAGATTTAAAAAAAGGTTTTTTAGATTACTCTTTTATTTCTTCACACTGAAGATCAAGATTTTTTGGCTTGTACTTTTCCAGTTATGTTTTCATCTGTGCAATCCTTGTACAGACAGAAATGTGTAGCAACAGATCATTTCAGAGTACTTTACTTGTGAATTGCTGAATGGCTTCACTCAAACAGCTAACCTCTGACCCTGCCAAGTGCATCTAACATTACATTGTTATCAAAGAGACAATAATATAGCATGGCGAGACGCCAGTTCAGGAAGTGCACAGAACCTCACCATGCTATCTGATGGAAATGGAAAAAGGGAGAGGAAATTAGAACAATCTGACATGTGCAAAACCTGTGACTTCTCAGACTGACAATCCAACACACCAACACAAACACACAGCACATTCTACTCCCCTCATTGGTCAGCTCATCTAATGACAGTTTCTCTTTAGGTCAAAGGCAGGAAATGTCAAACCAATTAACAATATGGCAGGAGGAGAGGAAGTGTGCTGCTGTAGAGACAAAGGTAGACAAAGTGGAAGGGGATTTGCTGTATATATCTGCTTCTCTTTAGCAATATATGTGAATATCTGTGAGTGCCTTCTATTTTAGTCATTCAAAAAAAGGACACATATTTTCCACGATGCGCGTTATTGTTTCATGCAGTTGTCCTAATGTTAAAAACGGAGCTCACAGTACACAGTTGTGATGAGAGGAATGAATAAATCCGAACAGAGACATAAAGGAAGACAAACTAATGTTGACACTGGGGTGTAATGATTCAAATTTTCTTTCTCTCTGTGCTTCTATACACTCTCACCCACACAATAAATGGAAGGAAATGAGAGGCAATAAAAGGATGAGATGAAATCATTTTCAAAGGCACTATATTTATTTTCCTCCCATCTTCCTCGTTAAATGCTGCGCTCTGTTGATGATAACCAATACACAGACACACAAACATGTGTGTGGGCACATAGTGAGACTTATACACACACACACACACACACACACTCAGAGACAAATAAACATATAAATACTTAATACTGTACATAGATAGATGTAGAGATAAATACTGCACATGCATAAAGTATAGAGACATAGAGAGATACCCTATGTTAGACAGAGAATCTTCCCTCTTCAATGACACATAGACACATGTGCCAGACTTTCCAATAAGGGTGCTGGAACATTGACATCTTGACTCACAGCAGGTGATAGTGGTAATGTTAAACAGCATGAGGTGCCCCTGGCCCTGCCCTCGCTACAAATAGATCCATTTACATACATACATTTCCCTGTGGCCCTTAACTAGGCTCCCAAGGCCACTCAAGACCTACAGCACATCTGCCTATTACCTGAAGAGTGTGTGTTTGATTATGTGTGTGTTTTTGCTCATGAATGTCTGACTGCCAGCCTATGTAAATGCCAGCTTTCAAATATACAGTATGACGTTAGTCCAACAATGAGACCACTTTTAGATATACATTTGTATATATTTGTTTGTATATTTTTCTAATTTGTTCACCCAGAGGGTTTGCTTTTTAGGGTGGCAAAAGTCACTTCTGCAAATGCTCAACAAGCGCAAGTTTGGTGATGTATCCAGACTCTATCATGATGAATTGATTGTCAGAAGTGTTTGTGTCAAGAGGTCTAGGAGGCATCACACTGCTGAGTGATTTATAGAACCAAACTCAGAAACAGAGACGCCCCTCTCACGGGTGACAGCTCTGCCACTGTCATTTGGTCAAGGGTGGACAGAGAGGCAGCCTATCTGCCTGTCTATCAGCTGTATTGTGTGTGTGTGTGTGTGTAGGTGGGAGTCTGGATATGAAAACAAGTCTGCATTCAGGCTTACTAATACGTGACAAAGAAAGGATACGTGTGTTAGTCGTACAGTATACTGTAGATGTGTTCAAATCAGTGGGGCTAAAATGACAGTGTGCACATTTATTTATTATATTAGAAAAACACATTCTCCAGTGACAATGACAATAAATGTAAAGTGCTACATTTGTTATTAATCTTTTTAAATATCATCATGAGGTTTAACAAAAACAAATAATCGACTCTCAGTCCCTGAGTCATTGTCACTATAATTAGTTGGTAATTAGTTTTTAACTGAAAGGAAGAAATTGCCCTGTTATTTGCTGCACAGAAGAATGAGCAGTCAGTGATGTGAAAGCTGCTTTTCTCCAGGTGTAAATACTTAAGGTAGCGTGATTTTATGAGAATTACAATAACACTAGTCTCAATTGTAAAATCCTTCCAAATAACACAAATGCCACCCTACTCAAGTGCCCCCTTTTCTAAAATGACAAGAGCAAACAGCTGTCAAAAATGCAGAGACTAAGGGTTCCATCAGTTTAGCATTATATTCAGGAAACTTTAAAGTGCTACTGGAGATAATTAAAACTGATTGACTGATTAAATCCTTTGCTCTGTAGAAAACATAAATATGATTGATGATTGATATAATGAATAATGGCTAATGGTTAAGCTAAGCAAAAGTCAATCAGAGAAAATCCCAAGAAGGTGCAAATCCACACAGAGCATGACTTATTCTCATACACTCTAAAATTAAAGACTAAAATTACTGCTCCCATGAGTATTACTCAACTGTTGAGAATGAGAAACAACTGTCTCCTTTGTGCAATGAGCCAAACTCTGTGTCCACTGGGCTCTGAAATGAGACACTGTAAAGGAAGCTGGGAGGATCAGGTGTGGAGGGGTGACAAGTGTTTGCATAAATTACGACACAAATCCCATCAGCCCTTATTCCTCGTCTCCTAATTCACTTCCTCCTCCCCTCGGTTCTCTCACACACCGCTGCCCCTCTTGCTCCCATCATGATATAAGCACTAACACACGCACATTCAAACATACCTTTGTCCTGCATCACATAATAATTCATTTAATAGTTTTATACTGTAGTTAGCGCAGGAAGAGGAAATTATGTCAGAGTTTACTTTCTATCTGAGATGAAATGTCAGAGAAGGCAGCAGCAACACCTGTCATCACAATTCACAGACGACAGCACACGCACACACTCATAAACAGGAAAGTTATGCTGATTGACTGCACTCATAATCTCTCACCTCATTTGCTTATGTATGTGGGTTTGATATATTTAGGCTTTCACTTGTACATGCATTATATTTTATAATCATTATGTATTTGACATAATGTCCAATATGGTAAATAGGGGTTGTATAGCTGGCCAATACTTGTCATGTGCAGCAGTGCTGGCCAGGCTCCACTTAACAATGAGCATCTGCTGGAGGCTTCAATAGCATCATTGATCTCAGTGGAGTAATATCTATTTTGTTCATGCTTTAATTTCTTTATTGTTTTTTGTTCCAGTTCTACTGTCTCTTTTGTTTCAGCTCCACACAGATCTAATTGTCTCAGTGTCAGTCTCTTGTTGCCTCTCTTTTCTCCAGGCATTTTATTTTAGTATGCAGGACATTTAATCACACAGATTCTCTGTTTTGCTTTTCTTCTCTTTCTTCATAATTAAGGCGCTTTGGTTGGCATATGCTCTCGCCCATTACCCACCTGCCAGGATCCACCTCTTGTACTGTGAGAGTGATTCTTTCTTGCTCTTTCTTCTTTTCACAGTGCCTCACACATTCCAGATTTCTCAAACTCCCTGAGGTTTCTGAGCAGCAAATTTACTTTGTATATCAGGCATGTAAAAAAAAAACATACACGCATATTTACATTCAACTCTCTACACATGCATACAAATGTTTTTTGACTTATTTCTTTACCCCGCAGATAATATTACTACAAAGTGACTGTACTGCAGGATGGACTGCTATGAAACAATATGACAACAGCCACGTGGACGGCAAATGAAGCACTCCGTGTTTATTATTGGCTTTAGACACTCAAATGTGCAAATAACTCTCCACACACCCATTAACCCCAAGTTCCTGCCTGTTTGACTTAGTCACAATGACTTGATAAGTCACAAGTCATTCAGCACTGTAGCTATAATGACTCTCGTCTCGCTCTCTATTTTTTTCTTTCCAATTCTTGGCTGTCCCCTGTCTCCACTGACAGCGATATTAATGTAGCACACTACGGAGGTGTTTTTTCCAGCCATTGCAGCTGAATGCTGCTGCATTGTGCTGGTGTGTTCTGGAGTGAGCTCACGAGAGCCTGGAGGTTTTGCTCTAAAAGAAGTTAAGATAGGATGAAAGTTTAATGATCCCTCTGGAGAAACTGGGTCATTGCAGCAGCAAAGGCTATGAAATATATACAATTAATGACAATAGAACAAACTGAATAATGACAGTGTTTTATCACGCTACTGCAGTGACCAACTTAGAATAATTCATACTTAGCTAATAACAAATTGGTCAGCTTAAGATGGTTTAGAAGCATTAAGTGAAACTGAGCTCATTTAAATGCATGCAAATACACATCTAGGCAACCTTTCAATACAAATGGACAAGCCCACTGTGTGCAGAATTAGTGCATGAGAACACAGTCAAAATAACACAAAACCCCCACTAAATAATATATTTTTCAAATGATTTGTGTAATTGTGCACAGCTCAGTTTTTGATGTCGAAATATTAATATATTTTACTTAAAAGGCAAAAGTGTTTTTATAAAGAGAGTTCTATAAATGCTACAAATGCTGGAAGCACTGCAGATAAAAACTCAAAATGATGGTTGTGAGAGTTCAAACTTGAGCTAGAAGGCTTCTTTAAGTTTGGGAATTCATCTGCTGCTCAAAGGCTAAAGATATTAGATAAGACTTTAAAACAGGTCTTTTGAATGGCAACTGAGTCACGCTCCATACTATTAGCAAGCTAACAAGGGGTTCTAGCCTACGACAAACAAAGCCATTACATCACTTTGGTTGATTTTCAAGGTGCAGGCAGGTTCACAATTTGCCACTTTTTTACTCTTTAAAGCCGCTCAATATGGACTTCACAGAGCAAAAGCTGACCAGACTCAGTTCAGTAGGTTTTATGGAGTAAGCTACCACGATAAATGACTTAAAAGTGAGGACATCTCAATTTCTGGAACTGAAAACTTCTTCGTGCTCCCAGTGATCATGTAAAAAAACAACAACAAAAAAACAAACAAACACTATAGCAAATAAAGCTATAGGAGTCTGTCACTTATTAGTCATTAATAAGTAACTAGAATAGGTGGCAGTTAATGACATCATCAAGTTACGTATTAATTTGATATTATATTTCAAAATCACTAAGTTTCTAATCATCTTTTGGTGTTTTCTCCTGTGAGAGTTAGAGAGCTCAACTGACACATACTGTCAAACTGTCTCTACACGTCTTGAGCGGACGATAAAACAACAGGAGAATGGGACTGTGGGTATACGGGGTGGGGTGGTGTGGTGTGGTGTGGTGTGAGAGATGACAGGACACTGATGAAGTGAGACAGCAGTCATGTGTCAAATCACTGCTTCAGTCTCCTCTGCTCTGTGCAGCCAGTGTTGAGTAACCTAAAAACAAGAAAGACAGGTATGGGTAGACAATTCCCTTCTACTCTTCGGCTAAAAGGAATCAACCTTCCCTTCTCAGTCCCTCTGCAGGGAAACTATCTGACACAGGAGATGGTTTGGTGAAATCCTTGTATAGAGAATTAAAAAAGTCAGTTCCTTACACTTCTTCCTCAATTTCTCCACTGCTTCATTCCTCTGAATGACTGCCAGGCAAATTTCACCACTACAAAGCCAAGTCTGATTTGAATAATAAGGCAGATTTTTCTTATTGCAAAAAGGAGTGCTTTCTTCCTCATTAATTTCCATTTGTCAACACATTCACACACCTGCCTCTATCTGACTGGTGTGGGTGCCTAGACGGGTGCTATATGAAGGAGAACTAGTGGCAAACTGACAAATGGAGCAGAGCTCGCCGCTGAAAGGAAGAAATTGTAAAAGAGTGAGAGCGAGGGAAGAGAAGAAGCAAGTGGGACGAAGGAAGAAATAGGCCATGTGCAGTAGATGCAGACAATTACTCCTTAAAGTTGCAGACAGCTGAGCAGCGGGAGTCGATGTGATTGTCCATGTGTGTTTAATAAATGTGTGTATCTGCAGTTTTTTTTGAGCATGTGTAATGTTTCTGTATTTGGGGGTCTCTGTGAGAGAAATAAAAGGAATAGATAGTAATCTCCAGGCACTTTCAAACGCACACACTCATTCTGTACACACACCCTTCGCACTTCTCCTTCATTTCTCCACCTTATTGTTGCCATTACTTATCCATGAGTATATTCTTTTACAAAGTTGCTTCCAACCCTTCATCATTTTAATGACCTGTAAAAGCAAATGGGCTTCATGGGCCACTAACAAAGGAGGGGTCTACATTAATTAATTGATTACATGATCAATTATGTGCGTCTCCGGACAAGTGTAATTAAGGCCTGCCATATGTGCCTGGCTGATGTGACCGAATCCCTCACTGAGATGGCTTGTCACCAGTGCTCACGCTGCCATTTGTTTCCAAGAGAAAATGATGTGTGCGAGAGCGCGTTGGAGACAGACTTCTACTTCTACTTGGGTCTCTCATTCTTGTTTTCTGGCACTATTTGTGAGCGTCAGTGTTTATTTCAGCTGCATGCCAGAAAGATCTGAATTGCATTTGTGTATGATGTGAGGACATGTACGCATATTTGTGTGTGTGTGTGTTTGTGTCATCCCCTGTAGGCCTGCGGGCTGATAAAGACTTAAAGGTCAGGTGTTCCCTCTCATTTCTCTGCATCTCCAGGTAATTACTCCCAAGCACAGTTCAAGGCACACAGAGAGACAGGAGGCAGGTACACACTCACCACAGGGATCAGACAGAGAGAGGGAGCGCGAGATAAACTCACTTCTCCCCTTGTAGTCTAACCAGCGAATTAAAGACAACAGACACCCAGATAAAAGATAAAAGCCAAACAAAAAGAAGAAAAGAAATGACAAAAGCGTGAGTAAAAGATTTGTTTATTTATTTGCACAGGTACGTGTGTGTATGCATCTCATCAGCAGCATGTAAGCAGCACCTTTGTTAATACTCAGGCTCTAACAAATTATTCAATTCAGCCCATGCACTGAGCTTTGTGGAACATCTGGGCTCCAGGGAACTACAATGCAGAGAGCTTGAGGCTGTTCTGATCAATACGTCACACAGCAGGGCGAGGCAGGGCACTGCAGTAAGGGCACAGCCACGCGGTGGATGTTAAAGTGGGGACATATATAGAAAAGGATTGGGGTCAGTGTAGAAAAAGGGTAACTGGGCTAAAATTGCAAGAAAAATCTCACAGCTTCTATCAAAGTCATTACTCTGGATATCAGAGTGGACAAAACAATGCCAAAACACTAAATATTATACTTTCTTCTCTTCTTCTTTTTCTTACTGTTCTATAGTTTATTTGCCTCCGGCAACAATGTAAGCTCACCCCTGTGGGTGGTATGTGATGTTTTTTTTGAAGAATCTTTTACATAGTTGCCTGTAATCCACACTAATAATCCTCTTCCCCAAATAGCAGCAGTGATATCAACAGTGCCGATTACAGTCTCATACACAATGCATATGGAGAAATCCTCTTAAGGCCAAAACATGCTGATCTAATTCAATCAAGGATCTGATACGGTGGATAAGGACTCAAACATGATTTGCCAGTAGAAATAGAGTATGTGCGCGTCTCCGTGCGAGTGTGTGGGTCTGTCTAATGTTTGCCGTGAGTCCTGACAGCGTGTGACGCAAGTATCCCTTCTGAACACATACATACATGCGAGAGCGTATGCAACAAGCTTAGTGCTGCTGTCAGTGTGCACAAGTGGAGGAGTCTCAGAACCTCCCTACATTCGCAAAGAGGGGAAAATCTCATTCCCACCACTCCCCTTCCCTCCCCTGCTTTATCCCATTTCTTACAGCATCCTTGATCCGATCACCAGGCTTCTCCCGAAGTTCAAAGCAGAGAAGAGAGAGGAATCCCTGATTCAAATAGGTCTCTCTCCCCTTTCATTTGTCTTTGCCCTTGTGTTTATCATTTGTTGCCCACAGAGGGCTTTGGTTCATCTGACAAGCAGTGAAGGCATCACAGAGATTCGATTACAAAGGCAAAGGACACAAGTGTGTTGACACACACAAGCAGACACACATATACACAGAAGAGCATTCAAAGGAAGCTGTGTTTGTAATAGGCTTGCCTCCTGAGAGTGATGTCCCTCTGCTTTTGAGGGGAACAAACTGAATAACCTCACACTATTGCATGAATTCCACATCCAAGACGCCGGCTGAATCAGTTCTTTAAGAAAGGACTGAGTTGTATGAAAAGATTTCAAAGGATGTTTTGTGCTTACGTTTCTTGGGAATGTTGATTGAAAACCTAGTTTTCCAACTGAGCCCCAGCATTCATGAGGATGACAAACCAGAAGGATTCAGGGTATGGTACTGTGAATGTAGCATTCATATGTAATTTGTAATTTATCCTCTTGGCTAGTCCACCTCTTTGCTCATGGGCACAGCTGCCTATAAGGCCACTGACAATTTAACGTCTGGCTTTATGTCCAAACTTACTGTGAGATAGTGCTCATAAAAGAAGGCCTTTGTTTCATATCTCACACTTCATAGACAAGGTGATACTGAAAACTGTTAAACCTAGACATACAGAACGACCTTTGTTTGAAGATCTGTGTCACCCTGACTTGATCTGCTGGGATTTGTAAAGACAGAAGTCAGGCATGACTTCTGGGTATAGTGTGACATGCCAACAGCACTGTGACAGCTTTCCAGCAGCTCCTTGTCATCCCGCAGGATAATCAGAGCCTCACTGTGCCCAATTAACCCTGCTGATCATTGTTATGGCTGACGAATGCACAAACATTACATACACCTAGCACCAGCCTCAGGATATCAGCCTGTCAGTACCAGCTGTCAATGCTGTAACGTGACTGGAAAGAAGTAACCATGCATGAAAGGAGTGTATTGCCATGTGTGTCTGGATTAACTGTGTGAAAGACCACACGTTTCTAAGACTTCTTATGTGCTGGCATGAAATTACAGCTATTGAACACTGTCGGCAGACTGACAAGATGAATGTTGGTGTTCTGCTTTTATTGCTGGCCAGGAGCAAAAGCCTGAACCTCCTGGAACGCTCTGGGAGAACTGGGACTGATGGACACACTGTAATCTATCACTTTACTGTTCATGCATTGGAGCTGTGTCCACAGCAGAGCAGGCCAACAGACTATTAGCCCTGTAATTAGCCAGGCACTAGCACAGAGAAGCA
The DNA here is from genome assembly GCA_032362345.1 of Sandelia bainsii. Taxonomy (NCBI): domain Eukaryota; kingdom Metazoa; phylum Chordata; class Actinopteri; order Anabantiformes; family Anabantidae; genus Sandelia; species Sandelia bainsii. The sequence continues at coordinate 20,432,477 of JAUMHL010000005.1, forward strand.
GGCAGCATACAGAAACACTATCTCAGCCACAATTAGCCAGTAAACTTTAATTAGCAGCGTGATTAAAGACAGAGAGGCAGAAAATCCTTTTGCAAATTCCTCAGCCTCCCAATCCCTACCAACTCTGACAAGAGTATCCACGTTGAGCTGCGTCTGCGTTTTTCTAAATAAATATGTGTGTGGGCCTGTGGTCTATCTGGGCTTAAACTAACGCAACTCAGCACTTGAGGACACAGCAGCTGACGACACAGCAAATAGGGGGCAGAGTATAGACTCTAAGAACCACACACTTGGCTGTATGAACTACAAGACACCGTATGGACAGCCAGAAAAGTCATGTGTGCACACTAAGGGAACACTTAGTCATCGTAGCATAACACAATGTCAGTTCAACTTATCAGTCTGTTTATTTAGGAAGCACAAGTGATTGTGAATCAATTTCACCTGCTTTAGTGCAAATGAAAGTGACAACAGATGCAATGGAGAGGCAGAAGCAAGACAACCCCCAAAAAAGGGAATGGTTTTACATGTGGTGGCCACAGACAAATGTGCTCCCCAGCACTCCCAAGAGCATGGAAGAGACCACAATCAGCTACTTTGAGCAAGGAATAACAGGAGGAGCACTGCATTTTGAGGGCCATTCAAAATGAGCTCCAGCAGGCCACTGGTGTGGATGTTTCTGACCAAACTGTCAGAAACAGACACAGTGAAGGTGGCATGAGGGCTGTGCAGCTTGATGGCATTTGCCAGAGAATTGGCAGGTGCATCACTGGTGCACCGCTCTCTTCACAGATGAGAGCAGGGTCACATTGAACACATGTGACAGGTGTGAAAGCGTCTGGAGACACCATGGTGAACGTTATGCTGTCTGTAACATTATGACTGGTTTGGTGGTGGGTCAGTGATGGTCTGGGGAAGCATATCTCCACCAAGAGCATGACCAAGAGCATGCCCAGGTGTTACGTGGGGACCATACACACTTCAGCTTGGATGAGACTGTGATTTGAATTATTCACTTCGATTTTCAGTGTGATTTGAATACAGCCCTCCATAGATTGGTTTCCATTGTTGTAGTGTCCATTGTTGTGTAATTTTGTTCTGAACAGATTATACAATTTACATTAGTAAAGATTATTAAGTTGAATAATTTATTGATCTAGACTTGTGTGACTTAAGTGTTTCTTTAATGTTTTTGATCAGATCTTTAACTTTTACTAACACCTCTGTGGCCATGCAGATGCAGCATTTTAAATTTAAGCAGCAAGTCAGGGAAAAGCTCATTTTAACATGTCACACACCTATATTGAAAAATTGAAAAGCATATTTCAGAGGAGGGATTTACTAAGCAAAGCAAATAACAAAAGCACCACAGAAGTGTATGGAAGATCTGAATGACTTTTGTCAGCACAGGACATTGATGACTAGTATTTCAGCAGTGAACAAATCTACAGAGAGGCCTCACTGCTTCTTGCTTTATCCACTCCACATCTTCATCATCGACGAGCCCGCTGTATGTCAGGTAGATCGAATTTACTTTAGAGAGAAGTCATGAACAGAGTAGAAAAAACAAATCCTACTAAAAAAAGTAACACAGGGCCAAACAAAAGAAGCAGCCAGTGACACAGCCCGTTCTGCCATCACCACTACAGGTGCAATGATTCATGGGAGAACTCATCTAGGGATGAGCTGGTGGGCTATAAATCACCAATGCTGCAAGACATCTGTATGCACCAAAACCAAGCCTGCTCTTTCTTTGGGTGTTTGCTGAAGTTTAGAAGTGTCTGTGTAGAGGGTGTGGTTGCGCATGTATTGAAGTGTATATGTGTAAGTACTGTAGATCATTATTTAAATCTCTACCCCAGGATGCCTTTTGTTGATCCCACTATGGCTTAGCCCATTGATTTGTGACTGAACAGTGAGGCATATTTAAAACATGAACTGACACAACACTATTTCCCCCTCTTTCTCTCTCTCCTGCTCTCTACTTCTCTGTCATGCATCATAGCAAGTATGCACCATTTGAGCTGAGCATGGTTAAAACTAAGTTGCTCTGTCCATCTATCTATCTATCTCACACTGTTTCATTCTGCTAAGCCTCGCTTTGTCTCCCTCCTCTACCTCTCCGCACTGCGGACTGTCCCTCAGCAGTGAGCTGGTCTTTAAAGCAACATGTTTATCTCTGCATCAATGACATCACCAGTGTACAGAGAGGCACAGGGAGAAAGAGAGAGAGAAGAAATAAAAAAGATGTGTAGCACCCACTTTGATGTCTGTCTGGCAGAGGTAACTGTCTCAGAGGAGAGGAGAGGAGAGGAGAGGAGAGGAGAGTAAGGGAGAGGAGTTGAGAGGAAGTTTAAGCACAGAAGAGGAAAAGGGCATGTTGTTGTTTAAGTGTAAAGTATGGTTTAACTCCCACGTAACTCCATAGAGAAATGCTGCTCTGAAATCTTGTGCGTCATTCCCCCTTTGCCATTGAGCCTGGCCTCGGGATAGTACAAGTGTCTCCATCCTAAACCAACTGCCCCTTGCTGCCAGGGAGGGATGGAAAAACACAGAGAAAAACAGGTGGATAAAAACAGGAGCAGAAAACAAGGTGTGTAGAAGATCAAGCCGTGGAGCCCTGAAGAATGCTTCCCTCACAAAGACAAGCTGACCTTTTTGCTTTTAAGTTTCATAAGAGTGGCTTTGGTATAACTCACACACTTAACTTTAACTAGTGTATATGTGTGTCCCCCTCTGTCTTTTCATTTGTCACCTATGCCTCTTATCTATTTTCTCTTTTCTTCTTCCTGAATTCCAGTCTCTCCCTCTGCCCCATTCAATGCTTCTTTTGGTCCCAGTGCAGGGGGAATACCACAAAGGCAAGAGTTTCCATGCACACACATACATGCACGTGCACACACACACACACTGATCAGCCACAACACCACCTGGTAGTTTTAATGTTGTGGTAGACAGAGGTCAGCTTGAGGAAAAAATGAATGGGCCATGACTGACAGCTGTCAGAACACATAGTGCATCACAGCTTGCTGTGTATGGGGCTGCCCTCTTAGACACCTTCAGTCTTACCATGATTTCATGTTGAAGAATAATTTGACTTCTGACACAGCACTGTTCTGCTGGAAACTTGATGCAAATATTCATTCATCCATATTTCTAACAATAATTGAGTCATGGCGGAGAACGAGTAGATCTAATCCATTAGAATGTGTGCTCAATGGGAGAAGTAAAACTTGATGAGATCTGTACCTTTTGTGACACAGAATTGCCTACATCTGATGGCTGATGAAGCTCACTGTACAGTATCTGTTGCAGTGACTTTTGGTCACATAATCCAAATTCTTAATCAAGCAATACTTACAGCTGCTTGATGAAGGATGTCTTATAATAAATATATATCACACTCCAAGATGATGTTCATAGGCCAAAAATAATTTTGTGCTTCCTAGTTTTTTTGCCGCTAGGAAAACTGGCAACAGGGCTGTTTGGTGCCGTATCCAGCTCTCTTAAATATCTATGACCAAGGCACATGGATGGCACAGGGAACTTGGTTGAGTCCTCCAAAGGTGGACAACACAGTTGACAGTCTGCTGGTTGGATCAGTGAGGATCAAGCTCCTCATTGTTGCACTAATGATTCCTGTTGGTTAGTCAGAGTAAGACAATCTCTGCACACTACGCCTTCCTGATGGACCTTTATCGTGGTAGTTAAATGAGGTAGCTGGTAACACCATGTGTGTGAGAGGAGATTCAAGGTGTTTTACATTCTTTAGAGAAAACAATGACTTCAGTACAACAGAGTTTGAATCTCCAAATTGGGGTGAAAAAAAGCTAAGAGAAGAGAATGGAACAATGGCCTGTAGTCAAATGCTGCACAAACTGTGCACAAGTGTAGGGTAGAATAACAGAGCAATGATTACTCCCCTGGTTGTTATGGTTACAGAACATGGGTAAGTGGACCGGAGAATATGTTCATGTTCCTTAATAAAATATGACTTGAAGAGATGAAGAAGGCAAAGAAGAGAGTGTGGACATGGAAACGAGGTGTGAAATTAACAGATTCAGTCTGACTTCATACAAGCTCTAGCAGTTTTGACCCCTGGTTCTCCTCCATTGCTTTCCTCTTTTCTCACACTCTAATCCTGTCGTCTTCCAACGTGTAGCCAGGGACATATTGGCTACTTTTCTGTTTCTGGAAGCAGCCAAGCCTTTCTCTGTCGGCCTTTATTTCGACACTAAATCAGCTCTTCTTTCCACTGCCTCTGCTCCCTCCACTTGTCCACTGAGTCAGATCTAGTTATTCACAGCTTGATCCAATGGTTCTTATCAGCCTGACTGTTTATCTGTTTGCATTTTGCTGTCTTATCTGCTGAGGTGTTGTCCATCTGTCTGAATCTACAAAACACTGGCTCTCTGTTTATTTTAAACCCTTATTTACCCAGAGAAAGTTGGCTGAGCACTTATCTTCTTTGCCAGCATTGCACATCACATTCATGCAGTCATACGTATTCACACCCAAGGCAACCATAACTGTTCACTGTTGGCTGGTGAGCAGATCCACTGGGAGTTAAAAATACCCTGTGGAATTTTTAACCACTAGTGGTGCTACATTATGGAGCAAAGAGGTTTTTTTTGTATATCACACTTTATTCATGCACATATATACAGGTAGATGCGTGATGCTATACATGTTGCTGCTGACTGCAGAGAGTATAGCAAATATTATTATATTATTGTATTATATTCATTTTAAAAACAGGTCACAAGTACTCCTCCTGATTTGTTCTGTATGTACCTAATACTTTAGAGTTTCATATCTGCAAACAAGGATTCTTTCGTAGAGGGAATTATTTGACAATGAGAAAAATCACTCATCACATCACTCTATATATTTTGGATGGATTTAAACAACTCATGTCTTCATAATCACCTTTGTAAATATGTGTAGAGAAAGGTGATGTCTGTTTGTCTAACTGTGTTTGTTTAAAGGAAAACACCACAGGGTATCTTTTAGTACCTTGGTAAAGCACGCATAAAGGTATTTTGCTGTGGGAGAGAAGAGAGTTTTGTCATTCCAGTATGGTTCATGGGGAATTAAGAAAGCTACATGCCCACCTATCAAGTCTTCACTCTTTTATTGCCCTGTTTGCAGAAGGTTTATGTTCATTTATCGGTTTGTTGAGTTGCTCTCTGTTCAAAAATATACTGACATTTTCACGCCACGTTTAGGTTTAATCATGGAGTACAGGCAGCACCGTGTACTTGGTACACCTCTAATGGGCAACTCCAGTCTAGACGAAAGAGCTTATGTGGGCTAAATAGCAAACATAAGACATCTGTAGGGCACCATCCATTCAGTCTCCATTACCCCACAGATAGGCTTTCTCAGTCCCACACTAGCCATCATCATCAGTCAGTAACCAGCCTAAGCACCCATATAGACCCAGTGTTCTGTCTCCCAGCCAATTAAGTAGCAGTTATGAGTCCAGCAACACAGCTCTGATGGGACAAATGACAAATAATCAGACACACTCAGTCCAAAATGAGCCTGGGCCTAATTGGTGAACATTAAGCACACTAAGAGTAACTTGGACCAGACAGAACACTTGAGCCTGTAACAGTGTGAGCATGTGGCAATAAGATTGGATGGAGGTGTGATGGCAAGCATTTAGAATTTACACTGTCTATTTCCCTCTATCATTATCTGTTTCCACTAGGCTCTTCCCTCCTTTTTCCTCCACTCTCATACCTCTGCTTTTCTTCCACACACAAACTGCCAGCCTGAAGCACATCTAGATGCAAATAGCCGCACATCCACTTGAGGTGAGATCTTGAACCGTGACGAAGAAGAATCGAGCCATACTTTATGGAGAGCGAACTGGCAAAAGAAGACACCAAAGAAAACACCAACAGGAGGAGCTGAGAAATTTTGCATGAGGGATTGAACAGACTGCAACATTTCATCATCAAAACTTCAACAAGCAGCTATTGAGAGAAAAAAAAAGCCCTGAACTGTGTCAATTTGTTTCAGAGGGTGAAAAGCCAGCGGTGAGATCAAACAGCCCTTTGATATTTCTGTCATGTATAAAATGAACCGTACCCTCGGGAAGATTCGCGGGAGAACAATATCTTCTTATATTCACTGTTTATCTTATGGTCTCTCCCAATGTATACAAAAACCCTTGGGGAATCACTGCCAAAATACAATTGCATATGGATACAAAGCCATTGTGCTTTGCTATTATTATGTCTGTCAGTGCTTGTCAGACAAATTACAGCATCCTGTTTCTATCACATGGCTTCCATAGATGTCATAAACCACTGGTTCAACATCGTGCCATTAAACCTTCATCTGTGTCCTTCCTACCTTCTACTGTCTGTGTACCGGATCACTGGCCAGACTGATTTCTTGTGTGAACAAGAGGCATCAATGGTTGAACTACAGATAAGGAGGAATGGCTGCAGTGTAATACACTGTGGGTATTACATGGGATTAAGTTAAGAGAGAACAGGCATAAATGAGACAAATCATTTGCTATCAAAATAATTAATGCTGCATTGATATTGATGAATTCTATCTTGCGTTTATTCCAGACTCTCTCATCATGCCTCTCTCTCTGCTGCTTTCAATCTCCCCTTCCTACAAAGGGAGAAAACCCCCAGAGTACTATCCTCCTGCTGTGTCTGAACCTTGGGAATCAATTCACCAATGAAGAAACAGTAGATTCAAGCTAAAAGTATGCAATGATAAATCAAATTACCTAGCCCAGAAATCATTATACATGAGCCTCTAGAGCTGTCTGGGTTTTGGATTCATTCTGTTCCAGTGTTCAATAAGGCCAATAACTTACTGCATAAACTCTGTGATAATTGTGTTACTGTGTGGGTGTTCTTTCCTGTAATCCAGTGTTTGATATATGCAGTTTTTCCTAGCTTGACAATGCTCCTCTGTATGAATGACCATGCACACATACTGCCCCACACACCTTCAGAAACTTTCAGTAATAAAGGTCATAGGTATAAATAGAAACTGTTAAATGCCTGCATCCACTCTGTGTTACCTTACCGCACAAAGGACAGTCTGAAAAAGTGCAGTATCACTGCTGTATATCTGGGTGTGTGCTGGCGTGTATGTGTGTGTGTAAGTACACGAGTGTGTATGACTGCCCTGGCATGATGGAGGATTAATTGATTGCTGCTGTGCCGTCATCCAGATTTCATTTCCTTCTGAGGGAGAGGTGCATCCTAGCAACAATCGTGCACACATTCACCGCAGCATTGCTTTATGTGAACACCTTGTCTAACTTTCTCTCTTACTGACAGACACACAAACCGCACACACACACACACACACACACACACACACACACAGTACACTCCCATTTCTCAGCCAGTAGAGCTCCACACATTGAGGTAACTCAAATCTAGTGTGTCTCTGCTGATCAGATCCATCTGCATTAGAATTCATTTTGAGGTTTCAGGACAATGAAAGAAAGTTGCAAAATATCCTGCTAAGAGCTTTTGATTAGGATATTATATAAATGCAGTCCCTGTGATTTATGGGAACAGTCTGCAGATGAAAGAAAAAAAAAATTGGTTGGGCAGTGGGGATGATTAGGATGAGTCACCAACAAAGAGCAGAGTCATGGTCGAGCTTCCTGCACATCTTGAAAGACTTTATTATGATGCAAGACAAGGAAATGTTTGATGCTCTGAACAAAAAAAAAAAATGTAGCTAGTGTGTGTTGGTTACAATTGTACTGTATAGTTTTATATTTTGTAGACACACATGTACGGCATTTATTTGTGTACGTAAAGAGGAAGTGTTTATGTCTAATTCGAGGAAGAGAATAAGAGAGATGTGGTAGACTCAGTGATCTGTGCTTGTGCCTACAGTGTGTTTATGTGCACCTGAGGCAAACAAGTCTCTATGGATATTGTTACGTGTACGTTTGTGTATGTGTGCGTATGTGACAGACTAAGGGCATAGAGGAGCTGTGTCTCTTATGATGTGAGGCCTGATTATATCAGAGAACCATTTGGCTTGTGCTGAAAGTGTCTGCTATAAATCCACAACTCTTGTTCTCTCCAGGCGAGCTCATTTTATTCTGGTGAAGGATGCGTCCTCAGTTCCTTATAGCAACAGAACAGCTGGAGCTTCCTCAACTTGACGAGGCAGGTCCCAGTATCTCAGACACAGCAGCCCTGCAGTTGCACTCATCCAACTGCTTATCCAGGGAAACTGGAGCAGTGGGAGACATTCGGGGTCTTAGTTGAGTGCCTCCCTCCTGTCTGCAGAGATCTGTTTTTGGAGGGCTTAATTGGAAGAGGGAGAATGATGTCCAAGGCAGGTACTCTGTGGTGAAACATAATGATCCTGCAAACCCCCCTCTTCTCCACAACCTTTCCTCTCTTACATTAGTCTGTTGTCTTCATGTTTCACTTTTCTCAACTCTGAACTGCTCTGCTATTGTCTTGTCTTTGCAGTTTTCTAGTCTGGTATTGCTTAAGACACATATGACAACACTTATGTGTCTTCTTTTCTCTAGGTAGGCTGACAGGTGAAAAAGAAAATAGTTCATGCTAAAGGATGAGAGGGTCCCAATCCCAAACAATCACTTCAGACTGGCTGACCTGACAAACACCGCTGGTCAAATGCATTTAGTCACAGACAAACTGAAGCATCACAAGGTAAAGCAAGAAAAATAAGCATTAAAATACACAACAGACCTTATTATGTGGAAGCAATACAGGCTGCATAAAGTGTTGGTACATAATTGCTCAGGGCACAGAGCCAACATTATTGCAGCTGGATAAAAAATATATTGGAGTTTTGCCAAATTACCATATTATTTACATCAGTCTAATGGCTCCTCTCCATGCAACGGGAAAACACTAAATCTGAAATGAAACCTCCCTAAATACCTAATGCCTTCCACCAAAGCCCCTCCGCGGTTGCGACAAAGTAAATGAATGGATATGGGGACAATAAAAATGGAAATTAATAAAAACGAGTAATTACCTGTGGATTATGTCTGTCTAGCAATTAAACAGCATTGGCATATGCCTGACACTGATATGCCTGCAGAGCTTTATGAATTAGGCTGGTGTCAGATCTGCCTGCCAGCCACTGTTTTGTTTTGTGCTGTCTCTGATGTAGGTAGCTTCGTATATACAACATCAAAAGGCAGATGAGAGTGATAATGATCTTCTCGTCTACAGTAACATTCAGTAAAAAGGCAAATAAACTAATAAAGGGATAGTCACTCTAATCTACTGGATGAAATTAGGTTAAAAATCAGTTTAATTTTGAAAACCAAGACTGGGATTTACATTTCTATTATATTGCTACAGCTGTTAAATGTCAGGTTTAAAACCAGGTTCATTTTGAATGCGGCTCAATGCTGGGACATTCCTAAGATTCTTTATTACAGCTGCCATTCCAGATGACGCACAGTCAACCTATTCTCTAATCATCTTTGTGTAATTACACCCACAGCTCATTAAATATTGTGCCACACAGTCATGGAACATGAGCTGAGTGATTCTGGCAAACTAGCCAGTAGAGGCACTGGATGGTACCAGTTAGGCTCAAAGGGAATAACTCACTATCTGTTCAATTGTGATATCCATGGTCTATGTTGTTACACTACAAGTGGAAACTGAAATATTTATTCATTATAATAGAGAAAAAAAAGGCTCTCCACTCAGTGCCCTTCAACTGTTCAGGGACAGGCACGTATAGTCATGCACGCTTAAACAAACAGAGACAGTGAGTGAGAAGGACAGACAGAATGGGACGTGTCTCCCCTCTGTGGTTCCCTGAGTGGGTGTCCATCAGGCTAAATGAGAGATGAGAGGTTCAGCTCGGTGCAACTTGGATACAATCCTAATGACTGGAACCTGGCTGACAGACGGACCAACCATGTTCAAGCATATGGACAGGCAAAGGCAGACATGCATGTAAACACACACATTCTTACAATGCATGATTATCTAAAAAATGCACACACACACATGCTCATATACTGTGCCAACACAAAGTTACAAACAAATGGAGAGAATCCATGACCATTAGCAGCTGTCACTGTCAATTAAAACATTTTTCTCCAGGTCTGAGGGAGTGTTCATCAGGGAGATGAGGCAAGGACAGATGTGGCTGGAAGCTTCAATAACACCCTTCGTTTCTTCTATACAACAAAGCAGGGAAGAAAAAAGGAAATCCAGTTAAAAAGGAACAAAGAGTCACTTCTTTTGCTTGATTAAAGCCATGCACTCTGACACAAGAGAAATTCCTTTAGGCAGTATTTATAGGGTTAGCTTAGTGATTAATGGCTGTATATCTGGTAGGTGTATGCAGACTGCATAGCATGACCTAGCTATCCAAGTATTCACACTAAGGCATCAAACAAGCACACACACACGCACGCATCTGCCCACAAACATGGGCAAACACACATTTGCCTCTGTAGATGTGACAGTGGGAGTCATGGCAGGGAGGGCTGATCTACCTGTACTTTAGCTAATGGAATGGAAGGGTCCCTGCAGGGTGTTGTTCAGCTTGATTTCCCCCGTCACCACAGTCAGCCAGGGGCCGATATTGGATGATTATTCATGTCTGCACACACATACTGTATAACTAAGAAAGACCATAGCAATGTCTATATCTGCTTCGGAGGACATGCTGGTACCTTCTTATTCTGTGTGCTCATAAGGTATGAAGGTTTTCATAAGACCTATGTAATATCTTACCAACCTTGTTGCCTAAAAATTACATCCCTGTGCAACAAAGTGCAAATGTGATTATGTTTTTATGGGGAATGTAATTCATTGGATGAATTATGTCCTGAAGCAACTTATTTTTATTCAAATGAACAAATTAATTTTGAATACATTTATTATAGGAAATTGATTTAAAAGGAGATGATTTGAGTGGGTGGTGGAAAGATAATGTGCAGAATTGTCACATCACAGACCCAAGTTAAACAGAATTTGGTGTGTGGTTAGGTTTAGGCAAGAAAATCATTTTGGTTAAAGTTACAGAAAGATAGAGGTTTGGTTTCAACCCCTATACAACTAAACTGAAATCACAAATATATATTTTTTGGAGAATGTACCTAATTACAGTCCTGTTAATATAATGATCATATGTTCACCATTAATGTAAATGACAAGTTGCAAATAAGTTGATATGAATATATGAATGAATTGTACACAGGCATGGTATTTTTGTCTGTTTTTGATCTGATCTACAACATCCTGTTTTCTTTTCCAAAACACAATCTTTCTCTAACCCTAACCTCAGTACTTTTTAAAAAAAGTTCTCAAATGTTAAAAAAGTGCTGTATGAATTTCATTCATGAATAAAAACAAATGATAATGTGTAAAACCAATGAGTGTACATGAAGTAATTACTGTTTTAAGGCAAGTCATATTCAACGATCTGAAGCATCTGTGGAATTATAAACTGTAGCTCCTGATACATAAAACACTTTAATGCCGCCCAAAACATTGCTTGTTCGAAAGCTGATTTAGCCACTTGACTCTGTTGCACTGCTGTTAATAAGAAGCCACTTACATTTAGTGACAACTGTTACAACTGAGACAGAGTATAAAATTATGAAAATGCAGGCAGCATGCCCATATTCATGTACAGGTGAGACAACTGCAACGCTGTCCCCAAAAAACAATGTTCCTAAGTAAACATACATAATCAGTGATTATGTATCAGCTCACTTTTGCAACACATTTTTTAAACCTCAACCAAGTGCTTGTTGTGTTTGTCATTTACAGGAATTAACAATAACTCTTAGTCAGTTTGTAGCAGATGTGTAGTACAAAATCTCTATGTGTGCAAATGGATCGATAAACACATACATCTGTATGTGCACATTTGCATATTTTAGTTCATTTGTATTTAGATGAACATGTTCCACACATGCTGTGTGTGTGTATGTTATATATGTGCTACTGTACTTTGTGTGTGCCTTTATCTTTGAGTGTGCATGTGCATTGACCTCTCCCTGACTCAATTATTTTTCTGTGTGTAGCAATAAGGATTAGAACTTTTTCACTGCTACAGAAAGAAAAAAAAAATTCATTTACTGGAAATATGACAATAAAAATGAAATTGGTTTTCTTTGACAGAGGAGATAGAAACATGTTAAAATAATTTTCCGCCCTTAGATGACATTGTTTGGTTTAGAAAAGCTTGAGCTAGTTTTCATTTTCCTGGAAATATATCTTTACATAAATGGACGAGAGATTACAGGGAGGCCGTGCATATGACCGTCAACAAGGCTAACATACTGAGGGGAGAGGACCTTACAACAAGGCTGATTAATATGAGACACTAAGTAATGCTTAGTGAAGGCTAAGAACAGCTTTGATGTAGTTTAACAGTACAGTCCACAATAGTGCACTTTACATGGCAGCTGTTAGACTTTGACATCTGAACAGAACACTGCAGACCTGGAGGCCATAAGTGATGGTGAAGGTTATATTGTTTTTTTGAACTTAACAGACCTACTCTAAATTTCTTATTTCTTGTCTGTTGAAAGATGATTGGAGTCACAAATGCCACTGGAATAGGGAATGAATACCTCCGCCCCCCTGCTGAGCGAGTAAATGGCTTGTGGGGGTCTGACTGTGCGCCAGAGCTTGGAAATGACTGGAGCTTTTGTATATGCAAAGAGCATCACAGACAAGACAGCACAAGGTTTTTGATATTGTAGGTTTTGCTTAAGAATGGATTGTGCATGTTTGTGTGCATATACTTCTACACAAAGCTATGTATCACTGTAAAACAATCACAGAAACAGATTAAGGCTTTGATTATTAAATTCTTACTGAATGATAGATAATTGTAAATGTACATGTATGTGCAGAATAAAACAATTTATCTTTGAAAATTATTGATCAACTTAACTCCCTGTTTTTCTATAAGTATAGTCAGCCATAATTGACTATACCCTGTCATTTCTCTCTCTCCCTCTCTCTCTTTTTTTTTTTTTTTTTTACAAATAAACAAACTCATTCCATTTAATGTCTGATTGATTTCCCTTGTCTGTTTTTGTCTTCGTGTTAATGTATTTAAGTTAATGTGTTGTCATCACCAGCATGATTGAGGAGTGGAGTTCCTTAGCTTGGCAAATAAGTTGACAGAGTTGTGTTTTCCAGAGTCCCTGTGAAGACTCACTCTGCACTAATTCACTAATAAGCTAACTCAGAGGACATTTGTATACCTCATCAAATATCGGTTAAGTAAAAAAGCCATTTAGACATTTGCACAGACACCATCTTCATGCCAAACCAGTCAATGTAGTGCATTGGATAAGCAGTTGTCTAAAGGTCTGACAAGGGGTAAATTATGTGTGATGGCCAGCTCAAGACACTAAGTGTTCATCAGTATCTTTTCTGCAATATAACATTTTAAATTTATTTATAAGTGAAATTTCTGATTTTTGCGTGTTTTGCTGTTACATTGATTTTCCAGTTCATTCATGTCATGCTTTACGACAGCTGTACGTTTCTCTGTGAATTTCACACACTGGCCTTGTGCTCACCTTGGATTTAAAGATGCATATTTCTCAGTGTAATAATTCTTAATTGAATTAACATTTCTCTTATTTGTTATGCCATTTCAATTTTCCTACCTCCAACAATGTGAATAAATTTGGCTACTAATGTATAGTGACTGAAAAATGGCAGGGTAGGCATGATAGCAATTTGTCAGTCACAGGTGGCCTGGGCCATGTTGTATTGAAATTCAGTGGATGGTCCAAATTCAAATGAATTTTTGTCTGCGTTAGGACCAGAGCCTGTCTATTAAGTATGCGTGCTCAAGAGGATGGTGATCATACCTTGGAAAGTGATAAATCTCAAACCACTTGGGAAAAGCAGGGCAGAGACTATCGATGATAAATGTTTCTCCTTCTGTACAAATACCTTACATGTGCCCTTGAACACCACACAAAACCACACCAGCTATCAGCAGCAGAAAATACAGAAACTACAGTAAGTACATTTACTTAAAACTAATTTATATCTTTGTACCAGAGCCAGAATGGCCAATTGGGAGGGGTGGGGCATTTCCTGTTTAGCTGTTGGGCCAGTGACAAGGTTATTTAATTTGACAAAAATCTAATTTGATGATAACCTGCTCTAAAAGTATAAGCTCTGCATTCTGTAGCTGCACTGCAGCATCTGGGTGACAATAGATAAAATAGATGTTACCACCTGAGACCAGTCTCCCTTCCCAATTTGATAAAATTGGTTGGACCCAAACATACATTTCATCTTGTGATGTAGCGTTCATAAGCAAGCTCTAAGTTTTGATAAGGAAAGGGTGAATAGAACAAGAGGTAAGGACTGAAAAAGTGTGGCTAAAAAAATGAAGGTCTCTGAAAGATGATGTGGCTAAATGCGCCAAACTGACAGTTATTTTTTAAAAGGCCAAATGAGCACACAGCAAATGGAAACAAAGTAGAGAGAGAGATGATTATGATTCATGTTCATGAGGATCAAATAAAAAAAAAATCCTACTGCATCTGTTAAAGCACAAGTTGTGAAGTTGTTGTCGCCTCTGAGCAGCAAATAACCAAATCTTCTTCTCCGTAGGAGAGTTACACCATCAGAACAGGCAGTGAGATACACAAGATAGAACACAAACTGCCATGTTGTGTTCATCTCATCTTCTCACAGTGCAACCTACTCACTTATGCCAATCATGTATCATGTCGACATACAACTTTGACACTTTGGATGACAGCTTCTGAACAACAAAGTTTGTTAAGAACAGACTAAGAAGCTCTCTTACTCAAAAGCAAGACGATGTGCACAGAAAAGAAAATATGAGATTTTTCTTTTTATTTCAATTGTTAACTAATCAACAACGTGATACCATATGTAGAATGTAAAAAGTACACAAACTCAACACAAAGTGCAAGTACCTGCCCAGAAAAGTACCCTTTAATGTTTCTACTCAGTAAAAGTAAATGTTAATGTAGAAGTATAGTCGAAAATGTGTTTGACAAATTCTCAGATGTGTTGTTGGTAAAGTGATTGTTACCTACAGACTCTGAGAAAAAAAAAACTGCAGTCAGTAAAGGTGGAACAGATGTCAACCAACTTATGTAGTGGCAGGAAGTTAATCCATAAAGGATACACCAGCATTTTAATAAATATAAGTCTAATGAGTTTTCTTGGGCAAATTCATGGGCTGAAATATTCCACTACATCTTAAAAGGCAAAACATTTACTTGTCACTTATAGCTACTAATTACTTTGTAGATTAAAGGTTTACAGACTAAACCTGTGATGATCTTGATGCGCTGTTGCCAGTTAAGCTGGGGGTGGCCAGTCCTGGTCTTCGAGGGCCACTGTTCTACTTGTTTTCCAAATCCACTGCTGATTACACGGATCAGGTGTGTTCAGCCAATTAGAAGGTGTTGGTTGGACAGTGGCCCTTGATGACCAGGACTGGTTCCACCTGAATTAAACTAAACAGTCTTAAGTAATAAGCGCATTTTGTAAGTCAACTTACAAAATGCTGCTTATATGTCTACTTCTGACAGGTCAAGTACATTTTGGTGATAATGCTTCTGTACTTTTACTTACATTTATGATGCAGGAGCTTTAGTAGTGTTTTTGTTTTTTTTTTAGTAGATTAATACTTTTGGAAAGGATCTGAAAACAACTTCCATTACTGCCTGCTGTGACTGCAAACATACAATAGACAGTTTGTGATCAAACCGCATATCAGGCTGTGTGGAATTTAAAATTTTGTTTATATCCTTGTTTGTTTCCTTCAACAAAACCTCTTGAACACAGAATGGGTTGTTTTTGTATTAAACTGGCAAATCGATGACTTAAATTTGAGAATTTCTGATCAAACACTATGTAAACAAGACTTACAAAGCATGATGTTGATGTTGACTTTGATAACAGTTTTCATTAAAAAACTAGTACTAAGTATTACAGTTCAATACTTGCATATCACAAATGCTTCATGTTGCAGTTTCTTTGGTATGTATGGGCTGTACTACGTACAGTATCAAGAGGCAGAGCTTTGCTGATTCAGCATTCATGCCTGATCTTCTCTCACTGAGCAAAAGGTCATTTGAGTAAATCTGTAATCAAATATTTCCAGTGGGTAGAACAAATAACTGTATTAGAAACATGCTTTGCAGCGATCATTTTGAAATGCTTAAACAAATAAAAAAGTGAAAACAAGAGGCAGTGAGCCCTTAGCTGAACACTTAACCCTCCCTGATCCTCGAGGGCAAAATATCTTGCTGGTTTCTCTGTGACATTAAGAGCAACTGGAGTTAAAAGTCATTCTGTAACTGAGAATAGAGAGAAACACGAGCCATTAACTGTCAAGTTGATTGCGGTTTATCAGACATTACACCTCCTATTGTAAACAGAGACAGACCTAAAGTGAAAGTTTTAACAGTCACAAACTCTGTTTCTGTGGATTTCATGGTTTTACAACAAGGCTACGCCCTGATGCTTCAAAAAAGAAAACAAGGTGGTGGTGACTGTGTCTCTCTGCCTTTCTCCGAGTAATTATCTTCTCTTGTATTTGGCGCTCCTTAGGGTATTGTCACTTTGCCCGGTGCTTTCAGTTGTGGTGCAATTACAGTTATTTTTTTTTACAGCACTCTATTCCCCACACATTAAAGCAAGAGAGCTGAACATATATTTTCTTGGCTTTAAATTGACGGCACTAAAATCTGCGGAGAATCCCCCCCCCCCCCCAAATACACACACACGGACAATATTAGCACTAACCAGACAGTAATTTAGTTTATGATGAATGCAAGCTGCGATAATACTCCCATGGTGGTGCATTGATGAGTTGCCAACAACAATGAGGATGAAAAAAGGAAGAAATAGGAAGACAGAGACACAAACAAAGACAGAACGTTGCAAAAGTGTTGCAAAAACACAATACTAACAAGAATAAGGTATGTCAACTAGTTTGAGACATAAAGAGATAAAATTACTGAAAAAGTCAAGCAGAATCATAAAAGAGAAGCAAAAGAAGAGTCTTTTTGTCTGGGAGCTGCCTAATAACACTCAGCTGCTGTTCGGACTGTTTCTGGATGCAGATGCTAAACGTTCTGTTCAGTCATCCTCGGCTCCGTAATCCTCTTATCTGAGTTGATTTCGGCACTGTGAAGTCACAAGTCACTATTTGCTGTGAACCCGTCTTTCTGGGAGAGCTGTGATAGCCGTCTGTCTTCAGCTCAGAGAGCAAAACCCCAAAGGAGCATAGGAGGCAGTAGGATAGATAGAGGTGGACACAAGGTGACGTTTAAATGAAAAGGAAGATGTACCTGAAATAAAAAGATTTGACTTGAAATTATACAATGCTGCATTCCTGGGAGAATTACCCCTGTGTATCTCATGGCACTTAAAACCATATTACCTGCTAGGAATAAAAACTCATAAATCCTCTCTGTTATCCCCATTCAAGGCCATCCACCAAGGACTCCGTTAAATCAATGAAGGGCTGTTGGGATGGGATCTGAGATCAAGGACTAGTTTGTCTCGTGACCTCGTCCTGAAAGTCACATCTCAGTCATGTGTCTTGTATAGACTGGGTACAAACTGCAGGTCAAATTTAATGGGACTAACATTTATACAATATTTGACCTTGGTTTGGAGAACATGCAGGACGATGTGTTAAACTGGCTGAGACAAACAATGAGGAATGTAGATCAGGGATAATAATTAGAAAAGGAAAAAAAAAGCTTCCAGCACTACTCTTTACCTTAATCCCACCTTTCCACCTGTTTCACCCTAAAGGACACCTACAGCTCTTCCATTTGGTTTAGGAGAAAAGCAAAGCAATAAGGGATTCTGGTTTGTGTGTGTGTGTGTGTCCTGCTGTGCGTGAGATGGCTGCCCAGCTGATCAGCTCTACAGGATGCTCCATGCTCTGTTAAAGACATAACGCTCACAACAATTGGGACCTTGTAACACGGGCCACCTACACATACACACACATTTAAGAAAAATACTTGTAGGTGCCAAATAAAGGGAGGGTGGTTGGTTCAGACGGGGTGTAACTGCACAGTGGCTTTAAAAAATGCCATGATGACACAAGAGATACTGCACATTTAAATGTCTGATTTTGAACACTTCATTCAGTTGCACATGTGCAACTTTAACTTGACACTCGCTTGCTCAGCATAGCGCTGCCTCATTTACTGTATAAGTTACCTGGTTAGATTGACAGTAAAGGAAGGTCTCTCATTTCCCCCAGTGTGGCTGTGCAGAAAAAGTGGTAGAGTATGGCAAGGAAAGTAATTTGTGTTGTGTTCATGCATCTGCGCCCATGAATTATGTGTTTTTGTTTACTGAATGAGGTGAGAGATTAATGATTTCTCTGGATTCCCTTTATTATACCATTTGAAAGCATGGAAGATTGCAATATGTCCGTTTATAATATATATAACAATATTTGCTTGGTGCAGATGTCTCTTTTGAGGTTAGTTTCATATCTTTTGCAAGTCATCTTATATAACTGTAATGTGACTTCACATCTAAGCAGTTCATAAACCCTGTGACAGCCAAATGTAGACATTATTCCACCCAGCTCATATTGCACACACTGGTATTGTAATCTCTCTCTGTCTCTCTTTCTTATTTAATTGGAATGGGCTCATCTCACTCATCTTATACTAAATGATGACCGAGCTTGGATAGAGGGGAAGATAGCACACAAGATATCATGTAATTAAGGCTGTGGTGAGATAGTGTCCAGTGAATTGATGGCTTCAGTATTAAAACCGGACAGAGTAACTGTGATTTTCATATTTCAGCTGCAGATGAAGAGTAGAAAATGTTCCCTTAGTGATGGATAGAGCTAAACTATGCAATCTGGCAGCTAGTGGTGTCATTGAGACTATTCATTATAGATTTCATAACTCACATTTTCTCTCCATCCTTCGCACTTCTACTGTAGCTACTATGCAGAATGGTCTTGGGTGGAGTGGTGAAATACTTTGTATTGTGGCCGTCTTTTCCCATTTGTTTTCATCTCTGTCAGCAGCAGGGCTTTTTTAATCTAAAACAGCAGTCTACAGTAAAGAAGTCCATCAACATCCACTTTCTTTATCTGGCGTATCCATCTGTCTGTCATGTGAACATCTGTGTTACTAAAGCATCCACAGACTCTGCTGCGTCTCATAACATGGCCTCAGTTGATTGACTGCACTAAACCATAGATAAGGACTGTAGCTGGGCACTGGGTGAACATGAGCCTCTGCAAAGAAGCACAAGATGAGAACAAACATTTATGATAGCAAGTCGTTTGGGATAAGACACTCCATTCCTCCACATGGTATGCCCAGATGTTTTCTATTAGAGAAAGATGGGTGGAAGATAATAATGAAACAGTTCAGATGGAGGACACCGTCTTATCCTGTTTGGTGTAATTAAACATCAGGGCTGATCAAAGAGACACGTGTAACTGAGAGGTGAGAGGGCTGGGATGCACAAACACATGCAGAACACACCCACATGCCATCACACACTCAAAAGTGAGAGGATCTTAGCAACTTGCGATGGAAACAACCTCATAACAAGCATTAGCATTCAGTCTGTTTATAGCATGTGAACTCATTGTGCTTGTCTATACTCTAACAAAAATGTTTCCCTGCACGTTTGATTTCTACTGGCCACGGCAGCCAGTTTAGCACATGCCGTCATGCTCGTTGAAATGGATCCAAAACAACCACGCTATGTGTTCTCTCTTACGGCACAATTAGCAACACGGAGATGAACACCGCTTCACTGATATGACAGTTGTTTATGGAAAATCCCTTGCAGGTACAGTTTCAAACTGTTAGGGACACCTGTTTGGGTTTTCAGTGTTTAAGGCAGATCCTTCCTGTGAAATGCAACGCAAAGCTATTGCTTTTAATATAATACAGTGTATGTTCTATTGTTTGTAACAACCATTCTTACAGTGGTATACAGTATACTATTTGGTAAAGCATGTTGATTAAATATATGGCAGATTTTTTTAATGTGTCTACCATCATATATTACCTTCACAACATTGGTGGTTTCTTTTTGTTTGCACCACATATGAACCTTTCTGACTCATGCCCATGCAGAAATCTGAACCATAGCAATATAGACAGACTGTCCATCATTACAGAGACAGAATAGAGTGCTGAAGAGAACAAAATGTTCTTCTGAGCTGAGCAATCTTCTTTAGTGAAAAGTGAACTAGCTAATCTTAGTGCATAACTCAAAGACACTGGCTGAATTGAGTCCAGACATATGGAGGCACGGTCCAGTGAGTTCTACTTAATATCACATACAGGCATACAAGCATTCACACAAAGTAACACCCACACACTGGGGCGCACACACTGGAGTAAGATGAAAACTGTGTGTACTTGTCTTCATGTAATAAAGTTTGTTTCTGTCACATGCTTTAATCTGCTCAGTCTGTATTTGTCTGTAGTTGCTCAAGTCTTATACCAGAGGTGGCAGAAATACACAAACTCAATCTCAAATAAAGAAAAAGTACTTGCCAATAAAGTACTCTGCTATTCCACAATTCTACTCCAAGTTGGAGTACCATTTCAAATTTATTAAGTTGAAGTACTATTAATAATAATTAAAAATTACTGTATTTCCCTTTAAATTGTAGTGGAGTGAAACTAACATAAGATAGAAATAACTTAATACTTAATACATAATACATACTTAATATATGTGTAAACATATAATTATGAAGTAGACAAGAGCAGGAGTCTACTTCTATTGTTTGAGTTTTACTATATTATATTTACTCTTCAGGATTTCTGAAAGCTAACCTCATTAGTCTTGATTTGAAAGCACTTGACTAAACACTAGTAAACACTGCACATGTGTATATGACCAAACTCTTCTTATACACTTGACTGCACTAATATCTCAAACCATGTTCAACAAATTAGTGTCTACTTAGTCATTTGTCGCTTAATTGTGGCTGTTGACTGAAATTTGGTTGCTGTGCCTTCTACACTGCCTTCACATGCCGAACAAGATTTGCACTGGAAACCCTGACATAGCTGTGTTGAATAAGGGTTTTTGTACTGCATTATGCATGCAGAGAGCATCCTTCCATTTTAAACTGTACTTGTAAGAGCACAATATTGAATTTGTAAAAGAGTCTGAAATATATGCAAATAAGGGATGGTGGTATAGGAGTGTATTAGATATGCATTGTGATTGATATTGTGTGATTTCAATACATTTACAGTGCCAGAGAGACTCAGGTCATTTCCATATTCCAGCCTTTATGGCAGGGAGACAGCTGTCTACTGGAGAATGGAAATGATCCGATGAAATATTTATCCACATCAAAGAGCAAAATGGCTGCTGTGCACAAAGCAAGAGACAATAAATTTATAACACAAATGTAGGACATGAAGAAACATATAGCAGTAAGAAAGATATTCATTTGCAGAACTGCAGTTAATAAAATTGAACTGGAACTGCAAAACTTGCCTGTCTCTCAACTAGTTAGCTTCTCCTTGCTCGTACCTTCTGAACTTTCTACCTCTGCTAGGGAGAACTGCTTACTAAAAAGCAGTTAAAATTCCTTTGTCCTAATGGTGATGTGATCTCCTTTCTCCCACAGGAGTGAGAAGCCACTGAAGACTTGTAGCAGGAATAAGAGAGTTCTTGGAAACACTTCCCTTCTTTTACTCACATTTGCTGTGTTCTCTCTCTCCTACTCTCAACCCCCCCACACACACTGCATCTCTCTTGCAACGCTTTTCATTCTCTCTCCCTCTTTCTAGTTTTTTTAGAGTTCGTAAACTCAGTGAATGACTGATATTGAGACCGTGGAGCACTACGCGAGGGGAAAAGTGTTGTCACATCAAAGCTGTCAGGCATTCTCTGCTTGTGCTATGAATCCTGCATGCATCATTTCCCAGACAGCTGATGTGAATATGCAGACATTGTAGTCTGGGACAATACATCTACTGTCATTCAGTATACAATGTGAGTACACATTCATCTGAGTTTGAGGTAATATGTCCAATATTAAATACACAAACACAAAAGCAAATAGCAGTGTCAGTTATGATCAAATCTACAACTTAACACTCAGTGGCCAGTTTATCAGGTACATCTAGCTTGAATTTCTGCAGGTTAATAAAAACTCTGCAATAAATCTTGCATGCATGAACGTTTGTAATGCTCAGTTTTTGTTGAAACTGTTTTATAGAGGTGTTAAGCCAACCTTATGGTCATTTTGGGGGTTGTAGTCTCAGGTACTGCTATGATGGTAAACTAAATACAGGATGAGGCAGTATTTGCTCCAGGTATAGAGATACACTGGTTACTGGATACAGCACCAGTGGTAATTTGGGCTGCCATATACGATGGCAGCAGAGAAGAGGAAGCTCGTATGCTTGTTCCTGTTTTCACCAACAGCCATGAACTCTGGGTTTACTGAAAGAACACTCAGAAGCTATAAAAACAAATCTGTTTGAACAACCACTACGGTCTTTGTGCTCAGTTCCTGCTCATCCAGCAGACTGAGATGACTGGAGCAGTCACTGAGGATGGTGACTAGGTATGACACAGGTTGTTGTGTCAAGCTCACACAGTGACCCCACTCTCTGTAAGTGGCTAGAAAATTAATAGCTGGACCTTTGTTATTTTTAACCTTCGGTCTGTCAGTTTTTATGCTTGGGTTCCCCTGTTTACATGCCTTATACTTGTGTGACCCTTCTGCCACCACCTCACCCCTACACGGCACTTCCTTTCACCATAACCTCGCTGCATTATACAGAAAATCAGAGCTTGTCTTCTTCACATCCTGCACTTCAAGGGGAATGCTTTTTCTCTTCCTAATTACCATCTCTTCCTTCATGCCTCCGTTTTTTCTGTCCCCACTCTTACCATACTAAAAACACTTTGCTCTCCCTGCGCAACGTCGTATGAATGACTGGTTCTGCCACGCTTGCTGTGAAGTGTCCCATGTGACAGGCAGGTGCGGCATTACACCGTGGCTTCTGATCTTCCAGGTGCTTATCTTGATGATACTTTAGCTCGCCCCTACTGCATAGCTACGCATCTTACAACTCTTCTATTTCACTTTCTTTTTCTCCTGCCACACTATGCTACTTATTCCTTGTAAGTACGTGAGTTGTGAGTATGAATTAAAAACAAACTTCCTTCTCCATCATTCACTTCCCTTGAGGCCAAAATGAGGCCCTGTGATATTGGTAGTGCACAAGAATATCTAGCCTATATAAACTGCATCCCTATAAACTGACATCAGTTTACTGGGCTAATGAGGCATGAAGGAGATCAACACAACTCAGAATTTCCTTCATTCACACACTGTATGTCTCATTCAAAGCTCCTTAAATTTGTATTTTCTCATTTGCTTCGTATAGTGCTTCGTCACCTGCCTGCATAATTTAATCACTGAGCCTGCAGGACTTGTTCTCGCTCTAACACTTACTCATTTGTTACCGCCTTGCTAAATTAGTGACGGAAATGATGCCAACTTGTTGTAAAATTGGAGAGAAAGTTACACAGAAGAAGGCTTTGACTTTGTGTTTTGCAAAAGGTCAGGTGTTTACTTCATGATAACGCCTTATCTCCACATGCCCGCAGAGGGGTTGTGTGATGATAATACTGTAGAACGTTTTTGTGTTGCTTTTATTGGCTGATTTTTCTCTTTATCTGCTCCCATCATTCCCTACACACAGACATAATTACCAAGATGGATTTTCTGGGTGAGAGACAAAGGGAAAAGGGGGGAAAGAAAGAGAGGGAGTGGACGCCTCTTCTCCATCTTTTCATTAATCACAAATCAGTTTATTTCTCTCTGGAGAGCAGACCACTCAGTGGTAAGGAGAATAGGCTCATTCTCCCCTCTTTTTAACTCTCTTGTGTTCAATACATTTCTCTCTCTTCTCCTTCCCTGGATTTGTCCAGTCTCTAAATGCCAAACCAATAAACCGAGAAACAGAATCCCCTACCTTCTTCTCTCCTTCTCGAGCAGACTACATGTTCAGTATTTTAATAAAAATCGCAGCTTAGATGGTCACATCTGAGAGCACGGGCGCACACACTCAAACACACTCAGACACATACACAGCAATCGACATCAAGTATGCGTGCTGTGTTTTATATTTCCAGAGTCGGCTTAGTGTAACCTACCGTTTCATGCCTCAGCAGCCGCTGTAACTATTAGTGGGATCTCACAGGGCTGAATAAGCAGTTGGATTGTTAAAGTTGAATAACAACAGATAGAACTTCTCAGAAATACAGCTTTGGATGAGGCAGTGAGAATCACAGAAACTGAAAGAGAAACAGGAAAAATGCAGTAATCAAAATAAAAAATAAAAAAACTTTGGAAAAGTGCAGTGTAGTGGTGAAAACGTTTGGGTTACTCTCCATCTCCCCTCTCTTTTCTAAGTAATTATTATCATGGTGGGGCAGCTAGCTGAGGCATGGTTAATGCTGCATTTCCTGTTGTCCCTGGCTGTGTACACAGACAAATGTGTCCTTTCATAAAAACACAGTTTATATATGATCATGCTGTGCAACATAAACTTCATTCTATTATGCTTAATGGTGCGATATACACATGCATGGAAGAAGACAATGAGTGACTGGTTTTCCACTAGATGGCAGGGCTGAAACCTTTATCACATCCTACATGTCTCTCTCCATAGCCGTCTACACTGATGCATACTGATACAGGCATAGGTTGTGTCCTACAAGCCACTGGTGCACACATGCACACACAAAAAGGTGCACTAACTCATTTAGTCATTTTTTAAAACTTACACAGGAATACTGCAGCAAAAAAACAAAAAGTTGGACCTATTTTTGTTTTTTTCTTTTCACATGCAGAAAGAATGCTGAATAATAAGCATTGCGGGTGAGTGGTAGTGAGTGAGGCTTGTGTGTGTGCTGATATTTTGGTGTGCCACCTTGAGTCCCAGTAGAAGCGAAGCAGCGAGGGCATAGAGGAGAGAGGATAATGATCCTGCTGATAATAGAGGAGTGGAATCTGGTAAATGAGGCTGGATATGCACAGTGCTGCAGGCTGTTCCTTTGCACCCTGTGTCACAAACACACACACACACACACACACATATACTCGCACACCCACATATCTAACAGCTCTTGAGGAATACAGTATTTGCAAAATCCTGTCACATTCAAATTAGTGGCAGTACACTTTTCCTCACCTTATTCTTTATGGGCCTACATATGCATACATGTATGTGTGTATGCATACTTGTATGCGTGTGGGTGAGGCTGAGAGCATGAGCGCTGAAGACTACCCTATTAATAAAATATTGTCCCTTCCAGTACTTGTAATAAGAAGACAGTGCCTCTTCCAGAGAAACAAGAAGCACTTATTACCCTCGCCTCACTCAGGTGAAATATTTCAGGGTGGCTTTAATGATAGCACAAGTGCACTGGTAAAGTTAATGAGCTACAGCAGAGCTTTCATTGTTACATTTTGCAGTCAGGTAGATCTTGCTGTGATTAATGTGTTTGAGAACTCCACTGCTTGTAGACTACCTATAGCTTCCACATACACATGATTGATGTTCTGTTTCTTACAGTTATGAAGTCCTACTTTGACGTCTGAATGTGCAGCGACCTTATGTGTAGTACATGCTTATCGGCTGTCATCAGCAAATTGTGTCTTGCATCCATCAGCCTCTTGCACTTGTTGTTCAGAAATATTACGTGGATATTGTCTTCAGAATACAGCATGGCATGATGCACCATGTGGCTAACCTGGCTTTGATTACTTCTGCAAAGATGATTGGCAATTGCATGAATCATATATCACTGGCACAGTCAGACATTGGTGATCAATTATGGCCATGTTGCTGGGCAAGTATGAATCAGTGACATAATGTGGAGGTTGTGGGACAGAAGAAGATTCTCTTGGCATGAGGAAAAGTGTGTGCATGTGTGTGTAAAAAAAAAGGGAGAAAAATCTAGAGAATGAATGAACATTGCAGCACAATATGGTCCTTTGGTTTAGTACAGTTCATCTCTATTCATGAATATTTTGGTTGCACAAATGCATTTACATGATATGACAGTGAAGCAAGTTAAAACTGAAATTGAAACAAAAACACAAAAGGGAAGAAAATGTATATATAGAAAGTGGGCTGGGAAAACCCAGCAGCTTGTGCACAAGTCTGACGTAATCCTCAAACACTTTAATATTTAATTGAAGAGTCATGAAATTAAAAGGCTCAAGGAGAAGAGAATGAAGAATATAAAAGAGACAGATAAAGGGTCCTAGATAAGGCAGTGAAATACCAAAGAGCTGCTCACCTCTCTTTTTAATTATAAATATGTTGATAATCGGTTATTATGTTTGGAAGAAGAGGCCCTTGACTACCATTATCAGAGAGGAAGGGCAGGGAGGGGGGTTGCTCACTGAGAGTGTCCTCTACACAACAACATTAAGAATGCCTGCAGTTCCAACAACTTGGATCAGATTTCTGAAAGTGCACACATCAGGTTTTTAAGTCCACATTGATGCTGTATTGATGTCCAGTAAAGAAGGAGAGGAACATCCTCCAGAGCACAGCTTGGATCCATTTTTACCCAGGCTTTTACTGAACCTGGACTCCTCCCTGCTTGGCTAGTTTGTTCCAACAAAGCAGAACAGTGACCCCCTGTGGATTCTAGTAGATAATACAAATGCAACATGACGTCACTCTGAAGCAAGAACTGTTAGCTTTAGTGAACAACTGTCCTGCAAACATCTAGAGCACTACGGTGCATCACACAGGTTTTTTTGATCTGACACTGGATGTGTTTCAACTTGCTTTCAACTCTGTACTTTGCCTATGAAGGAGTAAATGCTCCAGGGTTTGACTAATTAAGAGTGTGTGTTTAGTTCTACCCCCACTCTTTCCATCATATTCACACACACATACACCATGTCCAGCATGTCAAATAGCCATAATGTGTATTACACACTTCAGAGAGTGTATGACATGATGTGTCCCAGATGTGAAAAGGCCCATGTTTGACGTGACATGCCACAGGCAGGTGATTAGCAGAGAGTCAGACCTTTCTGCTCCCCATCAGACATTATTGCACAGAAGGCTCCATCTCACTAATTCATAATTATAAGAGTCATATGAATGCCCTTCACATGTCTGCAGGGTAGTTGAAGCATTTACACATTTAAGAGCTGGGCTTCATGACACAAAAAAGCTAATATTCTTTGAAATTAAGTTGGTTGCAGTCACATTTTGTACCTTGCAGATCTACTATAGAACCAAACTATCTCCACATAAGGTGGAGATAGAGCTGTAAGGGGTCACTAATGATTCTGTCAATCAGCTCTGTGGCTGGTGTGTCACAGTGACAGTGTGTCACTCTGCCCGGCTCATCTCAGACACAGCGAAGATCCATCACACCCACACCTGCACTGCTACCATACAGTACATTCTATCTAGGTGAGAGATTGTGACAAGAAGGATCATGTCATTCGAATCTGCTGTGTACAGAAGCAGACCCAGCTTCCCTCTTGAGAATTAAGAAAGAGTGAAAAATCACGTGTAAGCTGCCTTTTCAATCAAGTTGTACCTAATGAATGAAGAAAAATGATTAAACATGTGAACTGCCTCCATAAGGCTTCAATAAACCCAAACTAATTTAAGGGGAATCCTTAATCGGCTGACGTAGGCTTCTTGCATTGTCCATGGTATTACAGTAACAGGATTGTAAAAGCATTGGCTCCAGTTACACCCATCCTCCAGTGACGAAGAGACTGGTGGGGGTTAGCATTAATTTCCAAAGCCTTATGTTGCATTTGCATAATTGCAAATAAATCATCACAGGGATGTTCTGGTCCACAGTAGAGGGGAAGAGTGAAAGGCTATTGGGAAATGGTATTCTTTGGACAGGTAACAGCATGCAGCAGCAGGGAATGTAATGATTATGAATAATCTAGTGGCTCTTGAAATTATGTTAAGTACACTCTAAGGCATCTATTTGCCTCTAGAGCAATGAAGGTTTATACACAATCTATGCTCTACATTATTTGCAACATCAAAGGAGTGCTTATTTGGTTTGTTGGCTAAATGTTTGCACCATTGTAAATTTATTTTAATGCCATATATCATGCCTGAAAGTGTGTGTGACTTTGACTTCTTATAGCTTTGTAAACAGATGCAATAATAATGACTTATGCAGTTCTACAAATTTACTAGGATGTTTAGTACACTTTAGAATATTACATTTGCTTTGTGATTTCTTTTCCAATGTGGGAATACTTTTACAGTTTTTCTTCCTTTTCTGAAAAACAAGACTCTAAGTGGGGGACAAGTAGCTCAGTGGATAGAGCAGCAGTCTATGAAGCCAAGGGTGAGTGGTTCAATTCCCAGTCCTGCCAGGCTACATATTGAGGTGTCCTTGGACAATACACCAAAACCCAGTAGTACAGTACAGCAGCTGTCTAAACAACAATTTCTGCAAAGGGATCAATAAAGTATGTCTTCATTATTATATCATATTCTAAACAGATTAAATTGGCAAAATGTGTAATTTTAGGTTTCACAAATAAAAATTAAGATAATTAATTAATTAATTATAGAAGTTAAACTGTTTGGACGCTCTTTAAAAAATACTGCACATGTGAACT
The DNA here is from genome assembly GCA_032362345.1 of Sandelia bainsii. Classification (NCBI taxonomy): domain Eukaryota; kingdom Metazoa; phylum Chordata; class Actinopteri; order Anabantiformes; family Anabantidae; genus Sandelia; species Sandelia bainsii. The sequence goes on from JAUMHL010000005.1 coordinate 20,461,154, forward strand.
GACATACAAGTAAGCTCAGTGATTTAATGATATGATAATGATATATGATTAAACTATATAAGACTGCGACAGAACTGGGAAGAAACATAAAGTGCAATTAAAGCACTTTCCCTTCCAGTGGTTAACTACCTGGAGATTTGTGAGCTGCCTTTTTCTACATTGAATGGTGCACCATGAGGTTAATGTACAGTAAACACTACAGAATGGGGGCACGGTGAGCTTGAGGGAGAGTCACTCATACAATAACGCTGTTGAGCTGCAGTGTAATAACCATTCTACCGAGGTGACACACTATGTGACCTTTCATGCCGTCTTCCATCTACAATAATGAAAGGTTGGTTTGTGCACTGAATTGAAGAGACCGTGAGGATTAAAATTATATGAGTTCAGTGACAAGGAAAAAAAGATTGCACTGTGCATCGGATTAAATGGGTTAAAATGAATGCGAGGGGTTAAATGCTTTAACACGAGGTACAGTCTGTGCAGCATGCTGGCTCAGTAATCTGCTGAAGGTACACTGCTTTGTGTAATGATTAATTTGAGTCAGCTACAGAAAAGTCAGTGGGTTATTTGAGGACAGCTCCAAGCAGACTAATGTGGAGATCTAAATAAACGCAACATCACTCAGTATCTCTTATGTCTGCAGAAAAAACTACTGCATTAGCCATCTATATGGTACATACAAGACAGGTATGAATATACCCCCAAACTCTATCTAACTTCTGCCAGCTGCCAGCTGTCGCTGCAGTTGCATGACCTGATAAAACTGAACAATAAGTAGGTGACAAAGAAACTGAAAGAAAACCAGAGCAAGAGAGATGCACAGAGGCTTTGAAATAAGCGAAGAAAAAAGTATGAAAGGGAAAGGAAAATACACTATGACATGGCAGAACAGGGGAGGAGGAGGGGAATGTTAACACAATATTGATGGAGAGGGCAGAGACGGAGAAGCACGACAGCTGGCAGACGGGGAAGGGGAGGTGGTGCTGCTTTGCTGGGCCCACTTTCACTGCACCTTAGCCGGCCAGATGGACTAAGCTGCTCCTGTGTGCCCTTCACTAACCAACACACACACACACACATGTACATGTCTCAATATTTGTAGACCCAAATAGACTAATGTCTGAGGAACAAAAGTAGCTCCTTCTGTGTCTTGTATCCTTTTTAGCATATTAAAATACACAAAGTAAGCAGAGTTATATTACATGTGAGACTTTGAGGTTGTTGCTTTTCCAAAAATGTCAATGTGTGTGTTTGCTACATCTGGTCCAATCACTCCCCAGGAACTTAAAAAAAACTCCACTGTGATACAGCATCTCCCTCTAGTGTCTAAGACCAGCTACTACATCACCATAGATCTGTAGATCAGCACCGAGGCAATGGACAGCTCCCATACTCAAAAGTCAGGGTACCAATATATATAGATAGATAGATACTTTATTAATCCCAGAGAGAAATAATACGAAGCATAGCTTCAAACTGTACTTTACTCTAAAATGTAGGATTAAACCACCTCAAAGTTTAAACAATTAAACAACAAACATGTTGTGCGGGTTTCGATCTTTGCTGTATGTTTGTTTTCGCCCTTATTTCTCAACTAATTCAGTGGCAATCCTGCTAAAAAACATTCGGCCCGCCAAACAGTGTTGATTGATGTGTGGTTATAAAAAGACATCTATCATCTAGACAGTCTGAAATTGAAGCTGTAGTGGTCTGTGTCCATGCGCCTATGAACGTGTGTGCTCAGTCTGTGTGTGTGTTTGTGTGCATGTGTGTGTACTTGTAGGTGGTCATGGGGATGGATGCGTGTTGATGCAGTTCTGTATTATGAAACGATAAAAATTTCGACAGTTGATTCATATCTGGGCATAAAAGCCCAGAGTTTTGTTAGGTTCCTCTTTAATGAAACCTATAATTTCTGCCTCACACCATAGTGTTGCTATGGAGCACAGGGATCGATCATAAAGAGAGATATCAAGAGCTTCTCTATTTTGCAGGATTGCCATGGCAATGAGTGAGCTAAATTATAATATGAAAGCGAATTTTCACAGTAAAGTGTCACATGTCAACTATATCTCAGCCATACACTGCTAAAAACAAAACACTAATACTTGATAATAATAGCTTGTTTACAGAAACACACACTCACTGCAGTATAATGCAACAATGTTTTCTCAGATACTCATATTATAGGCACAAAGGTTACAAATCCAATCACTTGAGAGATGGCTGCTACATCACTGTGTCTCAGGAAAATATGACTTCATTGTCCGTGTGTGTCAGTGTGTGTGTGTGTGTGCATGCATCCATGAATGTATAGACCCTGGTGTGGATTGCAAATGCATTGCTGGGTCAACAGAAACCATACAGGGTGGGCCTGTCCCATCCATAAAAAAGCATTACTTTAAAGAAAGCAAAGACAGAAAGGAAGACAGGAAGAGAAAGCGCGTGAAGCGAGAGTTAAGATAATAAAACAGGTATTCTGTGGTCTGTTGCTATCAGTCAGGCAAAAGCAATTTCATTCAGGTTCGTGAAATCACACGAGAGAAGAAGCTGAGTCTCCGTTTGCCACAGAGGAGAGAGCAGATCTACAGCATCAGCACATTCAGCCGGTGAACCCACATCTGTTTTTCATCTTCCTCTCCTCTCTACCTCTAGTTCTATTGACCTTAATGCATACACAAACACACACACAGACACACACGCTCACTTTCTCTCAGAGATGATCATCTGCCCTTGTCAGCAGGTCTGAGACACTGAGCTAAGCATTTCCTTGCTATCCCAGTGGATTTAAAACACACCCCGTGTTTACTACTTGTATGTGTAACCTTATAGAATTCTTGATGACTTTATCCACAACCTCCTTGGCCTGCACACTAACCATGTGCTGCTCACATCACGCTATGTGTAAAACGACTAAGAAGAGAGCTTACATTTATTTCAGTCCTTCGCTACTCTCAATTCTCTTCACTCCTAACCCATGTGACCCCCTTTTATCCACGAGAATCAGAATCAAACAGTCTTCTTCAGTGTAAAAGCTTTTCTCTGTAGCGATTGAGTGGACAAGTACCACCTAAGTGTGCTCATACACAGAACTCTCCCAGCCGTCTCTGAGATTTAACCTGCCTGTTGACTTCAGGCACGGAGATTAGCAGAGAAGTGTACACACACTTGCTATTCAGCCAGAAGCTGGGGGACGTCAGTATAGAATTATAATGACCAGGACAGACGCAGTAGAGAAAATCCTAGGGATTTACTGTGGTCTGGTTAAATGAAGGGAAGATGTGCTGAATGAGAATAGCTGCTCCACTGATATGTCAGATCAAATCCACATATATTTACTCTCTGCTCTCTCTCTGTGAGGAGGCTGTATGTGAGTATGCATACTGAAGAAATTATCTGAGAGATACTGTCCCCTTCTGGACAGAAATAGGACTGTCCCATTTTCTCCACAAACCTCTTAACACCCCAGTATCACATTTTGTGCATGCAAAGACGTGTCCATTACCAGTGTCTATTCAAAAGCCTCATCCTCACTCAGCCTCCTGAAACATGGTCAGTCTGTGTGGTCTAAAATCTGTGACTAATGAGAACATGTTTGCCACAAGCATGAATTACCGGGGTGCTGCCATCTGATAGGGTCGTCATGCTGATCGACATGCTCATCTTGTCAGAAGAAGAGAGGGAAGGTGGGGATGGGCTCCTCTTCTCCACTTCCTGTCTCTGGAGGAAGTCACGCCAGGCCCGCTGAATACTACATATATTTAAGAAGAGACAACATATAAAGACAAGAATAGATCTTGCAAACATAATACGTACATATACGTATTATCATTGTGCCGTATATATCCTGTATATATACATAAAAGCTCACAATTGCTCCGTAAAAAAACATACTCACATCAACACCCTGGTCTCAATAGGCGGCATGTTGATATTGATGTTGTTGTCTAGATCCATGGTCAGATGATTACTGAGCAAGGAGATAAGGTGATGTAGGGGGCATTCAGAGGAAACACACACACAAACACACACACACACACACATGCCCAATCTTAGGGTTATTAGTAATTAAATGTCGATGGCTTGGTCTCATCTGCAGGGAATTGGGCTTTTACAGGCTACTTCTTCTGTCTCTGGTTCGTGTGCTAATTGTATGTGCATGTGCGTGCATGTGTGTAAACCCACCTCTGCAGCTGGAAGTCTCCGTCATTAACATGCTTGAAGCCACTTTGGAGGCTCTTCAGCTGCTCCTGTGAGAGATAGAGGAGGACAGAAGGGTGGACAAAAAGAGAGACAAAGAGAAAGAAATTAGAAAGCAGCCGACACCTCAGGTATGTGGCTTTCGTGAAGTAAAGCTTTTGTAGTAAAAGGATATCCCTATGGTGTGTGTGTGTGAGCAAATCTGAGTGAATGTTTCGCAGATGTGTGATCATTGTGCTGAGCTCAGGGAACCCTGCAGCAAGTGGTTTGGCAGCACTTTGGCTCCGTTAGATGCTTTCTTCAGAAGTCAGTGAAGTAAGCGTAGCAAGAGCCTGGCCAAATTGCTGCCTCAGCGCTTCCCAGCCATTTGGCCCCCCGAAGCACAGAGAGTGTCAAAGAGGAAAGTCGAACAGAGAGAGACAGGTAAGGCAGAGAAGTTATAGCAGGACATAATTTGTGAACTATGGCACAGGTGTTGTACAGATGCAGCAGACACATTGGAGATTAGAGCAGTAAACTTTACACTTCCACTAAAATGCCTTTAAGATCCTCGCCCACTGCTCCTCTCAGCTCCATCCTTATCCTTTAATAGTGCTGTGTAATGAGGACAGGCCTGCCTCTACTGTACATAATTGAGCAGACTAATTCAATTACAAGGAAGCAACAAAGTTTAAGTGGAGCAGTTCTTCCTGATGAGCCAACAGGGTCACGTCAGGGCACTGAGCAAGCAACCTACTACATCATGTTGTACTTCTGTGTGTGTGTACAGTGTATCATGCAAAAAAAGTATTAGACTTTTTGTTTTATTGCTCCATTGCTGTATAAAGTAGGCATGAAAGAATATAGTGAATCTATTAGACGCCACATTGGTCTTTAATGAAATATATATTAGCTAGGTCTTTAATATACCTTATATAGCAACATACATACATTTGCTTTCCACTTAAAAATACTATGAAAAGCTCTTAGAGAAATTGTCCTTTTGAAGTGTAAATAAGTACATCTAATTGCAACAGTGACTTACTGAAGTTTGGGGTAAACACGAAGACACTGCTGAAACACATCAGCGTCATATAAAAAGGTCTATGTTGTTTGGCTGTTTGCCTGTTTTCACTGTATCACGCAGTGTTGTTTTTCTCATTAGTCTGCCTCCCAGAAGGAACAAGCAGCTCATTAGACAGAATCAAGGACTTTCAAAAGCAATCAATGATTGCTTGAAAGATCAGTTTTTGTGTGTCAATCCCTCTAAATGTCTCTCTGATCAAAAGAGAATTTGTGAAAGCAAACAGTGGATTCTGTACAATCCAAACGCCCCTGAACTTTCTTCTGCTTTGAGAGTCAGTGTCCCCCTCAGCCTTTCCAAATCCACCCTAATGCTATCCTGGACAGACAGCTGTCTCTCTCTTACACAGTCCATCACTTCCACAAATACACAACCAGTCAGGCACTTTTGTCATTTGAGAATGTTGAGACAGGCAGGAACAAGGTAGAGAGGATAAAAATAAACTGAAAAGGCATGAAAAATAGAGAAAAAAGAATTAACTTTAAATACACTTAAAAGACTTAAAGTCAGGGAGAGAGACTGGAATGGTAAAAGAGACGGCAGACGGAGCAAGGAGCAAGTGGCAATGATGGAGAGATAGGCCAAGAATAAACGAGGAGAGGAGATGTGAGTGTCTGTGTGTGTGTTTGATTGTGAGGTTCTGGGTAATGGAGTTGCTGGGAGACTGAATGAGCCGATCATTTCAATTTCCCCTTAGAGTTACTGATGGCCCTGTCACAGGCCTGGCCAGACAAACTATTAGTTCACCTCAGAAACACAAGCACACACACAGACACACTTTTAAGCAAGCAAGCAGCCAGAAGCTCACATATACAATACAGTACTGCACAAAGTGCTTTAAAACCTGCAGCACCTGAGCACATGCATGCACATATTAGCACAAGCCATGTTTCCATATATATTCAGGTACACTTAGCTTCTTATTTAACATTGCTTTAAAACAACTATTAATTTATCTGTGGTACGTATCAATAAGTGAAATTAAACAGAAATATTAGTGGACTGGTGACTGGATGCAACAACACATAGTAATGCACTACACATTAGGTATAGCTCCATCATTTTAAATACAGTAAATTAAAACAATATGAAGATAATGACATTACTGCTGCAAATATAACACATCTTCTTACATTGTTATAACTAAATCAGTATAATTATCTATTGATTTGAATGCATTTTTGAGGTAAATAATTGCATTTGATAAAGCATACATTCACAATTTAATCTTACAATTTAGTCTTAAAACATTTAGTTGCCCACATGAGCACTGAAATAGGTTTTACTTCCTGTAATTATTCTTCCTGTTAATACTGGTCTTAAGAGTTCCTCCGACAATAGGCATCCTTTGTAACTTTACATGTGAAAAAAATGTTTAAATGTCGACAGTGTCAGTGTGACAGTGACACTCTGCAGGTAAAACACAAAGAGGGAATTACACAGTAAAACACTTCTCAAAATCTCAAAAACAGATCTCAAAAAAATCTTAGACTGCTGAAGCCTCAGATTATTGCAACATTTCTGAATCAAGTTTTGCACAGACAGAAGACTGCGGATGTTGGCACCCATCATTTGTATGAAAAAGAGGAATGGCTACAGCAAGAAAAACATCTTCCAGTGTTCACGTGGCACCTGACTATTGCTTTAAAACGGACTTTACAATTTGTCAACCTCAGATTGTATTGTTAAGTTTTAATTTTGCGAGTATACAGTTTTTAAGTTGTCTGTGTGATTTGTGTGCTTCCAAAACAGAAATTCTCACACTGATATACAAAACACTTTATTTCCCACTTAAACAAAACTCTGAGTTCAGCGGGACATTTACAATGGTCATAATACACAGTATTGATTTCAAAATCTATAGCAGTATACATTTTATAATTACCTAACCAAAGCTGTTAACAAAAACACTGTATGTAGTCTTGGCATGGTTAGCTGTCTTTTCTATTGTTATTCAGACCTGCATATTTCTGTTTCTGCGTAAGTGGAAAACCCCAATGCTGTGCCTGGAGCAGGAATGCCAAAAAAGTACAGGAGCATAAACCAGAGGTTTACATAATTTAGTGGCAGAGTCGACAGAAAATCTATAGTCATTTTGGGCTTTGGCAGTGCCAAGCAGGCTAGTATTGATTGGTACGTGCGTATATGTGTGTGATCGCGTACGTGTGTGCAAATACGTGTGTTGTGGATTTATGGTAGACTCAGGCAGAGCAGCAGAGAAGGAGGCAGAGAGGAAGAGAGATTCTGATAGAGAAGGGACCTTGAACCCACAGGTCCACAGGTTTTCCAAAAAAATAAACGAGAATTAAACATGACAGGTGAGGAGGAGGTCACATTTCAGGGATGTAGTTACATGCATTTAAAACTTTAGCGACTTGTTTGCAGCTGCATGTTGTAAAATTAAGAGCATCAAGTGCTGATTCTTCAGTGCCCACTGTGACAGCACTGTGGCTGTGCAAAGTGCAGTGCTTTTGGAAAATTTGTTTAGTTTGAACCATTTACTTTTTTAACAACATTGAATCACGGTTTATTTAATTTGGCTTTTATTGAACACTCAAAGTCAGAGATTGTACTCCATTGGATATTTAATGCCCTGGGAATTTTCCTGAATCCATCTCCTAACTTAGGGTTTTCAGTGACATTTTTGAGGAGGGGTAAATACTTTTCATAGGACACATTACAAGTTGAGTTATTGTTTATAACTGGCAGGTCTTTATTAAGGCCAAAGCCATTCTATACTGACTAATCTGAACACAGAATTTAAGCTCCTGTCTTTAGGGCACAACATATTTATATATATCACATTGCTACTCATATGGTAAATAGACTCATAGCTCATACTCATTAACAGCTGCCCTCCCTGCGTTTCTTTGCACTTTATGCTGCCACGCTTCTGATATGCTGTTGGGTTTTAATACTATTTATTATTTTTATGTTGTTTTCACAGTGGTATTGTTTTCTCTGCCTGGTTGTTTTTATCACTTTTATTGTCTTACAGTTATGTGAGGTGTCCCTACTGTCTTATTGTCTTGTTAATATACAGTTTTATAACCTGCACATTACATTTTCTATAATAGAACTATAAAAAAATGACTTAGCCTGACTTGAGTTGAAAGACAAAAAAGGCAATAGAAGGAAAATATTTTATGTTCGTGATGTTTTTCGGACTGAAAACAGCTTGATCCATCATCAGCCCTGTAACTGATCAAGAGAACACGGAAGCCACTGTTCACTTTTATGTCTACTGAGTTTGAAGAGTTTGGGGTGCAGATTCATGAATATGGTCACCTACAGTGTATAAGGAGACATATATTAGGATCAGAATAACTTTAGAGGATGTTCAGGTCACAAACTGTACAAATGGAAAATAAAGATCATACAGTATCTACAGTATAGCACATTATTATTATTATGCAATATGCAGGGTTTTCTCGCAGGGTGATCATTTCAGAAGACTCATTGGGTTTGTGAAAGGAGGTTAAAGGTGCATACAACAAGAGGATAGCTGAAGTGCAGTAGAGAGACAACACAGGAGACAGAGTCAGGGGGGCAGAGTGATTGACGGTATGAGAGGTTAGATAACTCAGCTGTAGGGGACAAAGGGCAGGGGGGAGATAAAGAAGCAGCACTTTGCAGAGAGATAGAAAATGATCCGGTTGAGAGCTGGCGAGGGAGAGGGGAGAAGGAGAGTCTATGAAAGCACGCTCTTTGTTAGCGGCAAGAAGAAGGGGTATGAAGGTAAAAGAATAAGCCTGTGGGCTTTGAAGAAATTAAACTGGACCGATGCCAGGAAGCAAGCCAGAGAAATGCGGAAACGAGAGAAATGGCCTGCCTGGGAAATGGCCTTCATCCTTCCTGTACATGGGGTGTAAATCTGTTCCTTACACCTCCAACTGATCCACACACATACATGTACTAACACTCACACGCATGATTTAAATAGCTCTCTGGTGCTCCTCTAAATGCCCCCTTAACTCAGTTCAGGGACAAAGTGACAAAGAGAGGAAACAAATGTTCACACGTACACACATTTATAATAAACTATACTACTAGTAACTATAAAAACACAAAGTCATCATCAGTTACACTTATTGTTGCACTATAATTTCAACTCTGTTGCTCTTTTAAGGTCACTATTTTTCTACTTCTTTGTGTTGACTTTACTCTGATTGCTCTGCGTTTGTCTTCTATTTCATCCACAGTCTCTCAGTCTAAGTTGGTTTTCCTCTTCAATACTTGATGAGCTTTCTGATGTGAAGTGCTAGCACAATGATTCCTGGTCGTCACTATATCATCTTACAGCACTGTAGAACAGTGGCCCGCTGTGTTTGTTTTCTCGATGAAGTCAATTAACTCTGGTACACAGTCTCCAGAAAAGCTGCTGCTGTACACACACATAGAAATTCATATGGAACTAGCACATACACACATTATGTATTTTTTTAACAATTAATCTGGTAATTGTAGTTGATTTACATGGAGCAGACCATGCTGAACATGCAACAATGTACATACACAGTCACAGATCAACTTTTTAAAAAGTCAAAGCAAAATAAAACCAGCATGAAATCATAAATAAAATAAAAAAGTAGTAGTGGGGACAGAGCACCTCCTTGGTAAAATCTGCACTTAATGGTGACTGGTGCAATTGGTTTGTGCAATTCGTGACTGGTGCAAGTAGGCCTCTAATGTTGTTTTCCACAGCTCTATTGAATTTTCGATGAAGGCCCTTAGAGTCCTGTTGATCTTGCACAGGTCTAAAAAAAAAATCCAGGTTAGCTGGTGTTGTGCTCCTCTAATATTCCTCTCTATTCTCTATCTATCTCTTGTATTTCTATGCCCGCTCATGTATTGAGCCATGTGCCTATATACCTTAGCTGCTAGGATGCCGGACAGGAGCCATGTTATATATATTGTTGTTTAAGTTGAGATTTACAAGAAATATTTAACTGCTACTGTGTAAAGAGAATACTGCTGTTAAAAACCATCTTATTAGTTTATCTTAAAGTGTTTGCAGACTAAATATTATTGTCATTTTGTTCATATAGCAAATAAAAGTAAAAAAAACAACTACTTTTGAATTATTAAATTTTGCCCATAACAGTGTGATCAATAGCGATTAATCGCAGAAAAATCATGCAATTAATTGCGATTAAAAATTTTAATTGCTGCCCAGCACTAATATATATATATGGCTCATACGATGTATACAATGTATAAAAAAACTGAGAAAAAGAGAATCAGCAAAATAAATATTACGTTTTCTCTCCCTATATTTGTGGATCATTTCTTGCTAACCACGTGATTCTCCTAACGTAATGTAGCCCAATAATAATGGTATAACCTTGAGGCAAGGAGTTATTCCAGTTACCTTTCAGCCAAAAAGCTGTCATGGCCCGGTCCTCCACTGATGGTGTCCTAACTGGTTTAAGCACCATCATACCATCTGCTATACTACATAGATGTCCTCTCATACACACACATGCATGCACACGCGCTATTCAGCAGGCTTGGAGGCAGCCTCTATCAGTCAAGCCTCCCTAGGGTCCTTTGGCCCAGCCAGCCAGCCAGCCAGCACTATCTCTGTGTCCATTCCTGTCCAGACACTGTGTCTTCTGGCACCTGCATGTGTGTGTAGATTTGCCAGTGTCCACTGGGATTCAGTATCCAGACACTGGAAATGTTGTCCCTGGATGACCCTGAAATCAAGAGCTAGCTGGCACCAGCTCTTTCTATTATACTCCCTTGCACACACACACAGACACACAGAGACCTTCTTTCTGCTCTGGGGGTTAGGCTAATGACTGACAGTGTCAGAGACAGAGAGAAAAAGAGCTGCAAATTGAGAAAGAGGAAATGGAGCATGGAGTAACAATAAAAACAGTCCCAAGCTAAAACAAAGCCATAAAGAGAAGGCACAGCAACACATCCCAGCTGAAATACCAGAATTAATAAATTAGAACTTTATGACAACAACAATGTTAAAGGAAAATTTTGTGAAAGGTATTAGGCATTTAAGGAACTATTGTGTTGCTCTGTGAATTGGATGAAAAGAATCAGTCCAAACACAAACCCCGATGTTCTACTGGTGTCATTTATTGTCTGACCCTCAACAGAGAAACTTGTCTCAGTAAGAACAAACCAAAAACCACTCAGAATGACTACTAAGAAGATTACAATACTAAAACGAGACCACAGCAACCACTGTAGCACTAATACTCCAGTACTGCTTTGCTCGGGAAACATAGAGACAAAAACAAGGCAAGATCTTCTCACACACACACACACACACAAACCGTTTTCAGTCTCACATTTATCTAAGCCAATACACTTATTGCTGTATTGTTGGTTTTTTTATCTGTTGAGCAAACTTTTAGCATACAACCACTTGAGTGGTTTGAATTTGTTTCATTACATTATGTTCCAGTTGTTTAACAGGTTTTCTCTTTGTGTTTTACTTTTGTGTTACTATAATGTGAATGGTGAGGGGCATGCACAGAGATTTTTTTTTGTAGTTGGCTGTGCAAATTTCACTTAAACTATTGAGTCTCTATTTAAGTAACAAACTTTTTTGGCAAAAAGGTAGCCTTTTGCACATCAAATGAAGTCTTTGGCTACAGTTTTAATTCATTTTCTGTTTCTATAAAAACAAAAACATTTCTTTCAGGATGCTGATTTCTATCTGACATTTGTATTGTAACATTGTGTATAATAATTACAAAATTGTAATTGACTACAGTTGTTTTTCCTCTATGTTAAGGTGAAAGACCTTGTATCTTTCTTGTGTATAAACATTTTTGCATGTACATTTGTGTGTTTCAGGCACAAGAGCTGAACGAAGACCCTGCCCAACTTGGCCCAAGCCAGGACAGCCAGTGTGCACCCACCCAACTGGAGCTCCAAAAAGCTCTAATGCAAGCAAAAGAACTAAACATGGAACTGGCTTCACAAAATACTGCCCTGAAGGAGCAGATGGCCGCCAAGGAGCTGAGTTGGGAGCAGGAGAAGGGAGAACTTCTAAAAGCTCTAGAGTCAGCAAGAGCCAGTCAGAATCAAACACACATGGGGCTAACTATCAAGACAAAAGACCAACAGATCCACTCCCTTCAAAAAGTTCTCCATGAGCAACAGATGGAGACCAAAAGGGTCATCCAGTATTTGAAGAAAGAGTACAGCCAGGTCACTGCATTCTGGAAAGGAGAGAACCGCAGGATGACACTGAACTGGGAGAATGAGACTAAAGCCATCAACGCTGCCGCTGACAAAAACTTGTTGGCCATGAGTGCAGAGTGGGAGCAACGCTGGCATGTGCAACAGGAGGAGGTTTTCACCCAGATGGAAGCTCTGCGGGAGGAGATGGACAAGAAGGTGAACCAGGTCATCCTGGAAAAGGATGATCTGATCACCAAAATAAGAAGTGAAAACAAGTCCCTTGAAGCACAGTGTGCAGAGAGCTCAGCCAAACTAAAAAAAAAGGAACAAGTGTTCATTCACAGCCAGGCTGAGCTGAACTCAAAGTACCAAAATCTGCAGGAAAGCAACAGGATGATGAACCAGTTTGTGCAGGAAAAAGATGACTTGATCATCTGCACAATCAATGAACGCAATGTTCTTGATGCAGAGCTGAAAGAGACCTCAGCCAAGCTGAAAGACAAAACGACGAAAATCATCCAGAGAGAGGCCGAGTGGCAGGCAAAAGTTAAAGTTCTGGAAGATCAGCTGAAATGTGAGGTGGCTCAGAAGGAGGCTAGTTTTAAAAGGATGCAAAAGCTGGAAAGAAAGGGCAGAAAGGAGGAGGAGTGGCTCCACAAAACTAGCCAAATGGAGGAGAACATCAAGCTCTTGACTCTGAAGAACGATGAACTTTAGGTATTTTACCTCAATTCATTTGTTGAATTATAACAGCTTGTTTCAGGTTCAGGTTCAGCCTTTTCTAGTCAAAATACTCGATGTGTCCTCTGTTTTTAGGAGATTGCCCTAATGACTGACAAGGAGAAGGCAAAGATTAAAAAAGAGACAAAGAAAGCAAAGAAGGAGGCAGAGAAGAAACTGAAGAAGGAGAGGAAAGAGAGAAAAAGGAAAGACATGAGAATGAGAAGAAGGAGAGAGAGAGACTGGAGAGAGAAAAGAAGGAACAGAAGCTCAGGGAGAAAAAAGAAAAGGAGAAGAAAAAAGCAAAGAGATGGACGAGAGGAGACTAACGTCCTTTCTCCCCTGTTCACCCCTTCCTTTGACCCCTGCAGACCTTTTTCACAGCAGACATGCTACAGCAGAAGAAGCACAGGTGTATTAGTGATGG
>JAUMHL010000005.1:20474818-20505717 GCA_032362345.1 Sandelia bainsii
CGTGGGACTGTTGGGTTTTCTATATAGTTCTGTATATATACTTATATTTTGCAAGGTTCTTAACCTTGCTATGTAAAAAGTGCCTTGAGATGATCTTTGTTATGATTTGGTGCTATACAAATAAAGATGAATTGAATTGAATTGAATTGAATTGAATAAAATATGGAGTATGAAATATGTGAAGAAAAAAAAATCTGTTAATCATGATTGTCAGTTATTCAAATTATAATTATTCTCAAATCAGAAATTGCAGGAAAACAAATAAAAAAATCTGAAATTGTTATGTGTATTCATGCAACCCTGAGTTCACATACTAACCCAGTGATATGAATGAGAAAGTCAGGCTTAAATTCTTCCTTAGTGTCAGATATTTGCTCTCAGGAGAAAACCATAATAGGAGAATCTTTTTGATTTTCACTGTGAAGGCATCCACACCCTGAGGAAACATATGTTACCACTTCCTGCTGTCCTTTTTGCCTGCAGCATTTTCCCCGTGTAGTAGCACTCTCTGATCCCCTGGTGGGCCATAATCTGAGCTGTAAAGCCAACCGTTAACATGCCAGAACAAACAAACAGTAAAGAAGCTCCTTTTACAACATCACTCAATACTACCTGTCCTCCACGGTAGCTACGCAGAACATCACCATACTAACGACTGCACTGCTGGCTGGAGAGCAATATATATGCAGAGAGCTGAAAGTAAATGTATGCAACTATAAACTCTGCTTTATCGAGAATTATTGTCAAAGTGCAGACTAAAGAACTAAAGGTCCCCTGAGGGGTTTTTAGTTCAGGTGTTATGATCCTATTTAGAACTTAATGATTTTGCCCTTGAATAAGTTTGGTTAAAGACCTCTAAAGTGTATTAACCTTTATTTGTGCCTTCACTTGAGCTCTCAGACCAAGACAGTCTCAAGAGTATTAATTGCACCTACAAACCAAAGATTTTAAAGGTGCTATTTAGTCTTAAAGAGGCCCTTGGGTTATGTGGTACGTTAGCAAACCTGCAAGAGACAAATTTTTAAAACTATGGCCAAATCAATATGGCAGAGGCTGAGCTATGTTGACTTCTAGTCCATAATATGGGTAAAGCTCCAAAACCACCGGACACACCTTTGATTCTACTTTTTTTCCGAGCACTTTATACATTTGATTTCCCAGCCTGTGTTATATCCTTCATTACTATTAAAGAAGAAAATTAATTAATGATCACCATGATCTTATGGTTGCTTCTGTACACAAACGCTTGTTGTTTTCCTGTACCTTTAAAACTGCACACAGATGACTAACTACACAAACACATAAAACCAGTTTTCTTTCAGTGTTTGTGACAATAATGAAGTATGTATAAAGATGCATGTGTACAAACAATTATAGCCAGGGTTGAGCTGTGAGTTAGACCTGAGACTGTCCATTAGCAGTGGTCCGTTGCTGTTTCAGGCTTAATGAAGTATAAAGCCAGAAGAGAGAGGACTCCAGCAGACCTGATTAATGAGAGGGAGAGAGAGAGAGACAGAGACAGAGAGAAAGAGAGATATGGCATGAAGACAAAGGGGTACATTAGAGGTGGAAAAGAGAGAGAGACAGGGAATGTATAATTAGAGGTGATGAAATAAGACGAAAGGGGCAAGGAAATAGAGAGGGGGGGGATTGTGCTTGATTTTGTATTGATCCATGTAAAGCTGCTATGTGAAAAACACTTACCTAGTCTTAATGCCTTCAACCATTCTAATAAACAGTCTTCTCTCGAAGATATCACTCTATCTCCTCTTAAAGTCTTTTGAAGAATCTTTGTGTCTATGATCGGAGCTTAATGCGCTGAAAAGCCTGGCCTTACCTCTTCTCAGCTCAGCAGGAAATGATTAAAGTCATGGTCCAGTTAACTGCTGGTCGCCCTCGGCTCTGTGGGCCTTGGGTGGAACCACCCAAGTAGGGTCCTCTTAAGAAGGCTAAGTGCACAGCCACACACACACACCACTGAAATCTGTCACCTGTGCAGAGGCATGCAGGGAGCGTCAGGCGTTGGGCTCTAGCTAAAGCTCGGCTATGCTCTAAAAAGCAGCAGCAGGAATGGCATGGTAGGCTGGCGTAGCAAGCAGGCAGAGTGGGTGTTCATTAAAACACCCAGCATTATTCACATGGAGAAACAAGGCCATAAAAGCAATTAATCAGGCCATAAACAAGCCATTCTGGCTGTCCAACACACCCACAAACACACGGGCATGACAGTGAGAGAGAAGAGGAGGGGTGGAGGGGACCTAAGCCTCTTGTTCCTCCTGGCTTGCTTTCTCGTTATCTCTCTCTGTCTAATTCTCTTTCTCTGTTCTGTTCAGATAAATCCACATATCTGAACTTTTTTTTTTAATTTAAAAAGTGTTGCTATCTAAATACTCCAGTGCTAAGTTGTAGTGATAGATCCAAAGAGAAAATGGGTAAAAAGTCTCACATCGCACCTGCATCAGATCAGCACACTGAGTTTAGATGCAGCAGCTCAGCCCAAACGCATTTACCTCACTGGTTTGAGCACTGCACCATTTGTCTGTCTTCACTTGTTTCTTTTTTTGGATTCATATCATTAATCCATAATACAATATCAAGAAAAACATGTTTTCTCTGCTTATGGGATTAAGAATAGGATTAAGATGAAGAATAAGATTCATCATATTGTTGTCAATATTGACAAATCATAGCTTTTTACCAACAATATAAAGTAGTGAATATAAAACACTTAAACACAGAAAAAGAAACCTGGTAGTGGTAAACAATAAACAACATGCTGCTAGTTTTGAATGATAAGTGATGCATCAAAGTATGACAAGTGTCTGCATAAATAAAAACAGAATTATCGAACTTACAGTATGTTAAGTGAAAAAGTTGTGTAAATCATGAAAACAAACTCCTGACACAGACAAATAAAAAAAGCTGTTGTTTGCTTTCCGTTTTATTGGAAGTCATTCGTTTAGAAAACTGAATTTTGTTTCTTATCGTACCAAACACAAATGGTAACATCTACTTGTGTCAGGTATTCTACCAGTATAAGGCTACATTAACATCAGCCTTAATGCTCAATTCAGATTTTTTGTCAATTTTTTATGCTGATGGTTCACATCAAAAGTCACATTTTCCTTCCAGTTTTACTGAAACAGAGGCTTCTCCATAAATGACAAGCACATTTAAAACTTCATAATTTCTGCACTCACCCCTGTGTTTATTTTGACCAGACTGAGCGATGTCGACAGTGACTAATGATGGCTGCCACAGAAGTCAGACATTCTGATAACCTACTGTACCATAGGACCTCAGGTTCTATTATTTTATGTAAGCATAAAAACTCACAGGGCTCTAAGCAGATGCTTACTTCAGTTTTGCCTCAACACATGCATGTATATTTTAAAGTAGTGTAAATCATCACCACATATTTTTCCTGCAGCAGGTGACTATTTGTTAATTCGCACTACCTAAAAAAGTGAATTGAAAATTAATATTCAAGTGCAGTAAGTGTATCAGTCAGAGTATCTAAAACAGCAATAACAACAACTGTCCTCCGCTTATTTCAGCGTGTTTGTGTGTGTGACCCTGTTCAAAGTCTTATTGTGTGAACTTATTGCCAGGGGCTGTACAAATGATGAGAAATGACGAGTTGTGTGCTTCCACCCTATTGAGTAAGAATGAGAGTGCTGCGATTGCCTGAGCTAAGAATAGCAGACTGATAGTAGCTTTAATTGCGGGATTGTCTCACTGCTATCTGACCCTACGGCTACACTGTAACTAGATTTATCACTACAGGAAAAAATGTAACAGTCTGTAGGAAAAAGCCCACACAGCCATAAATCAATAAACATGCAAACACATGCTATACCTGTAAATATACATAAGTCCAGAACCTGCCCTAGCCATAGGGCATACAGGTAATAGAGCACATATGGAAAACAGAGATCGAAATGCACAAAGATGTTGAAGGACAGATGGAATCAAAACTAGGCAGCTATAATGTAGCTGGACCATTAAATATTCTCCCTCCATCAAAGGTCAACTCCAGAGTTTAG
This sequence comes from Sandelia bainsii, assembly GCA_032362345.1. Classification (NCBI taxonomy): domain Eukaryota; kingdom Metazoa; phylum Chordata; class Actinopteri; order Anabantiformes; family Anabantidae; genus Sandelia; species Sandelia bainsii. Next base: position 20,478,865 of record JAUMHL010000005.1, read on the forward strand.
AGGGAAAGACAAAACTCCCATACCTCTGCTTTCCAACATCCAATTATCTCCCATATCCATATGTTCTCTGCAGCTTCCCTTCAGAAATTCACTCAATTTGTTCAGTATCTATATGACACACTGTCCGTCCCATTATTTCCAGAAACCACGAAATGCTTGCCTTTTTTTAACACACATTATTTTGCTCTCCAGGGTCATCTATGAAAACAGGAGCACACTAGGTAAAACCCATAAATAAATACATTATTGTGCTGCAATGTGTCCCATGCAAAATGACTTAAGAAAATATATAGTGTCATTCCATGGGTCCTGTAATTTTAGGTTTTCCTGTCACCTTGTCTCTTCTTCTAGTGATTGGCCATCAACCAGAGCCAATCTTGGGGAAAATGAAAACTATCTGAATATTCTTGGGGAGCTCAGAGAGAGCTGTGTGCCCTCCGAGCATCATTTCACCTGCCGTGTTTACGGCTCCACGCTGAGCTATTGCATGACTCCTCTTTGCTCTCCAGATAGCAGAGCGAGAATGAAGTTGAAATTAGTTCTGGGTATATACACACACACACACACACATATATATATATATATATATATATAAGAATACGCTCATACCAGATCACACAAACAATTGCACACACAGGTTAAATTAAGTGTACAGTTGTAGGGGACTTAGGTGAAGGATAAGTCACGTTTAGTGCACCTGTCTCTCCAGCAGGACCTGCATTGGATTTAAAGCAGAGTTTGGGAGCTCTGCCCAAGAACACCAACTGGACACACAGCGGAGACAAGCTGGAGTCAGAGGTTCCCCAACCCTGGAGCAAATGCAAACACATTAATATAACATTGTATAAACATGAATGTGTGAATGAAAGCTAAAATGTAGAAATCCCAGTGCAGGGGGAGTATACAGTAAATATCCCAGCATCTTTTCACAGTATTCACCAAACTACCCTCCTGAGACTGAGAGTGGCAGGTACAAGAGTAACTGTCACTGGTACACAATTAATGAATATTCATACTGTTATTCTCGTTGCATTAGTCTCACACACACACACACACACACACACACACATCCGCAAGCTTGAACCAGCAGATTTGGATAAGCACACAAACACTAATTAAGGAGAAACAGACAAAGAGACGATTTTCTGCTGCTCACAACTGTCAGTATGTGAGCTGACAACAGGCAGAGAAATGCAGCCCTGGGGTTGACCTTGACTTTAAACACACACTCAGTTACAGAAACTTCACACTTACTACAGAAGTTGTCATTATTCTTCCTTCTGTGTTTGATTCTTTGTCAGTTGCATACGTGCCTGTCATCCTGTCCATCTCCATCAGTCAGTCTGTCTCTCCTTGTCTAATGGTGTTGGGGTGCAAATGTCAGCGTTGGTGTGTGTGTTTGTGTGTGCTTGTGGTGTGTTCTTTTAACGTAAGGATCTGGAGAGTCATAGGAAAGGCAGCGACTTCCTTCTACCACTGAATAAAACATCCCATTTAGAGCCAACAGCCACACACCATAAATCACCTTTGCAGCACCACTGGGCAAGTACTCAGAGAGAAAAAGAGAGAGAGAGAGAGAGAGAGAGAGAGAGAGAAGGAGAAAGTTAGAGGCAGGAAGACTAGATCTGTAGAAGACAGAATTCAGGTAATAATAAAGTTGATCAATGACACGAAGTTCGGAAAAACAGAAATGTTAGAGAGTGTGAAGAATCTAATACAGAGGAAGAAGATGAAAAAGAAGAAGAAGAAGAAGAAGAAGAAGAAGAAGATGAAAAAGAAGAAGAAGAAAGCTAAAGTCAGGCACATGTTTAACATACCAACACTAACACCTCCATTAAAATATAGGAGCTGGAAATACTGCCACCTCCAACCCTACTGCATGGTAATAATGAAAAAAATAATTAAAGAAATTTAGTCTGGAAATTGGAATTGTATTTACAACCCAGTGTCCTAAAAACTATGTTCCTATACAACTAAACTGCAATCACAAATACGTTTTATTTTACGTTTTCTATTGTCATAATGACCATATGTTCAAAATTACAAAAAAAAAAAGTCACAAATATGTTGATACTTAACATATCAATGAAATGTACACAGGTCAAGTATTTTTGTCCGCCAAAATATCTGCTCTGCAACATTCTGTTTTCTCTTTCGCGAAAATATCTGATGTTGCAGTTCAACAGGCAGATATTTGACTCGGCACTGGATTAAAGTCAGGGAAAGAAAGTAAGTGTTTCCAAGTATTAAAATGTTAGTAAGAACAACTCTCAAGCTGATTAAGAAATTGTATGTTAAATTTGTACAGTGTGAAAGTGACAGATTCAAACAGAGCCAGACTAGCTGTTTCCTCCCGTTTCCAGTCTTTGTGCTATGCTTAGCTACTGTAACTGGCTGTTTACAGGCGTACAGGCATCTTCCTATTCAACTCTTGACAAGAGAGCAAAACCTGCTTCCCAAAATGTCTACCGCCATGAGAATCTGATAAAAATTTGATGTTCTATGAAATTATGTCTGGTTGTGAATTAGACACTCACAAAATAATAAGATAATGTAAAAAATGCATAATGCTTAACTTATTCATGAGCATAAACTGATTTTAAACTGATTTATTGCACTCCAGAGGTAGTGATTTTCACGTTCAACTTGATGCAATTCCAAATCTGTCTTTGTATATGTTCATCTTCATAGATCAAGATAACTGAAATCTCCTGCAGATGATCAGGGAGACCGAACAACATCTGGTGTAAAGTCACGTCCACTACATCAAGTCTAAATTGGTCTGTTTGCTTGTATCAAATGAAGAAACTGACAAACAAAATAATGAGAAGGATGTAGTTAGAATAGTGGGGTAGGATAGAATAGCAAATGCAGCAACCAAGTGTTTGGGCAAATTATTACTTTGATAATTACTGTGGAAAAAAATATTATAAGCCAATGCAGCGAGTATTTGTTAACCAATCAAAACATAATTGATTGAGATTACAATGTAAGGTTTTAAAATGTAGGTTTTCTCTTGATTGGTATTGGTGTGTGCATGCATGTGTGAGTCTGTACAGGTAAAGGTCATCTTTAATTACCATACCCTTTGCACAATGAGCAGAGTTAAAATGAAGGTGAAAGCAGTTTGATGGAGGAGGGGGGAGGCAGCAGTCAGACTGGGCAAATGTTTCCTTTTTCCCTTCAACATTTCTTTAGAGACCAGTGGTTTTAATAGAATATTGGGAGGAGGTAACTGCATCAGAGCACCAATCATTTTTGCATTAGGAGGCAAAACTGACATCCCGTAATAGGCTGTCTTTTAGGGAACGGTTTTTGACTCCAAGTGGCCATCAAACCACACCCAGTGACTGAAAGAGGAGGGGAGGGGGTGTTTAACAGCTTATGTCTGCTCATTTGACCATCTGCTGTACCTCTGAGTTTGAATGCATGGGATCATGCATGGTTTTGGCGTATGTCCATGTGCTTGAGCCTGTACTGTGTTTCAGTTGTCCAATCTGTAATGGCTTAGTAGTTATTTACAGCTGCTGCATGTGCTGCTGTCATATATCGGACTGTGTGTGTGTCAAGAATGGGCACATATAATGTTAGTCTTCTGACAAAAATGTATGTGTATAATTTTAGTCATCAGATTTCTGTTAATTTTAGCATAGGTTTAGTCAGCAAAAACTTGAGTGACTCAGAAGCTGGCTTGACTAATTTGAACCAAAATTCTGTGCACTGGTTTTGTTTGAGAAGAGAAACCATCACACTACTAGATACTAGAGGAACATTTAGGCAAATTTCAAAAGATCGGTATGGGCTAAAATGAATCAGATCTTTCTTCACTTTTAATCTGCAACCACAGTTCTTAGCCAGGAATTCACCTCTCTCTACACTCCTCTGGACTACTTGTTCCTCTAAAAGCAAAACGATATCCAACTGAAAGTTACATGAACAACCCTGTCTCCCAAAAATTACGTTCGTATACAACTAACCTGCAATCCAGATTACGCTTTCCTAGAGAACGTATTTGCGACCTGATTACGTTTTTGTAGAACGTAATTGTCATGTTGTACTGAAACGTATTTTTGTGAATGAATGAATGACGCGCTGCATTTATTAATGCACAGAGATTTGCAAGGAGGTGGTTGGGGATCGCTACACTCGCATGTCTGGATGTGGAAATGTAACGTCGGATATTTTAGCCGACAGAAAACCGGATGCAGATCGGATATTTCGGCGGACAAAAATACGTTAACTGTGAACGTATGATCATTACATTGACAGAAAACGTAATCGGGTCACAATTACGTTCTCTACAAAAACGGAATCGGGATTGCAGTTTAGTTGTATACGAACGTAACTTTTAGGAGACAGGGCTGACATGAAAGGTAAGTCCTGTTAAACTACCTTTTCATAATGTGCTATCTAAATTTCATAGTTTGCCTCAGTATTTGTCTAATTTTCAGTGGATTATAAATGAATGCAAGTGAAGTAGACATCTATCTATCTATCTTTCTATCTATGATTTTGATTCAAAAGAACTGACAAAATGTGCACTAAGGGCAAAGAGCCAACAGGAGGCAGTGGCTTATAGCAAAAACAAACCATGCAATATTGTGTTGTACCTGTAGCTAACCTTACATTAAAGCACTATACCTGCTTTAATGAAAGGTTTTACACACACACACACACTAGTGACTGTGTCACCACACAAACATACACAGAGAAAAAAAACACACATTATGGGCATGTTGCAGGGGTAATGGACTTGGTAATTGCTTAGCAACAGGCAATGGCACCACCACCTGTCTACCAAGGTACCCACTGAAGGTCAGTGTGCCTGTGTGAGTGCTAATGTGTAGGAGGGTACCTTATTGCAGGACACAAACACCCACAACCACACCGCCACACACTATCACTGTCTTGTTTTTCCCTCTTGTTAACTCCCCGCTGGGTCTAGCTCTCCTGCTGGAAGCTGTTCTGTCAGATACACCACATTAACATATATGACATCACAACAGTGTTTAAGTCTTACTAAAAGCCTTTCTAGACTGACATTTACACTGGTGATTGCCTGTGCGTGTGGGTGTGAAAACGTGGGTGGTCTTTGTGCTTCTATGTGTGCCACTGTGGAAGAAGGATTATTGTGTGTGTCTGTGTCTGTGAGGGACCTGCTGGGTCGCCATGCTGCGTGTTTTTCAAGTGTCTCAGATGAAGATGGAGTGATCTTTCAGTCCCAGGAGAGGTGTGTCACCATGCTCTGCTTTTACGTGCTGTGTTTCCAGGCAGTCCTCTCTTTATCTCACTCTTTCATCACCCGCCTCCATCCCTTCTTCATTCTCCATCTCACTCTGTCACAAAATCTGCTCCTGAGTTATGTCACATGACACACACACTGAGGCCCCCTGTATATCACACTCTGACTTAAACCTCTCTTTGTATCTATATGGGAGACCTAAATGCTTTTTTTTGGAGAGTTTAAAGATAGAAGAGAGAGGGAAGATTGCTGTGCAAAATATATGTGTGTATGTACAGATGCATTAGTATAATGCACACACACAAGCAGCATATATAGGGCTACAAGCAAAGCAGTAGACAGAGTCAGGACTTCACCCCCGCAGCTTGTAGACTATATTTCTCTAGCAAATAAAAAAGGAGTGGGCCTGCCACTGGCATTTTACTGTAGAGAAACAGGCATTGGGTTCAAATCAGATGCAGGACTATACCACAGTCACAGGGAATAAGGCACTGTACATGCTTTTCATATTCATGACTGCTTATGCATTTCATGAATACGAGATGACAGGACTGTTCATGGTTATATTTGCCATCCATTGTTTAGCTAACGGCAGAAAAGAAACTTCAAACAACAAATTTTGGAGTAAAACTCTCCCACCATTGATAAACCTGCTCTGTACTGTCAGTAGGGTCTAACAGCAAACTGCGCAGTAGCACATACACAGGCATCGTGTTTTAATACAGTCAACATATAAGTAAATCTTAAAAGATTTTCTGAACAGATAAAGTTGGAGTGACAATATTTGTGCTTATGTCCCAACTGAGCAGGTGTTTCCAATAGCTGGACTAATGTTAGCTACAATAAAACTATACACATGTCAGTCCTAAAATGTAGATAAAGTCTGTGTATCTTCTTAAAACCATGTAAACCAGAGTCCACTGTGGGGAGGGCAAGGGAGCGTTTCATGTTATTTGCTGTTGATTAGTGTCTACTTAATCTCTTATTTTGCTGCAAACACAGATAACATCAATATTCTATAGCTCCTAAACTTTTAACAATTAACAGATTACTGACTATTGATGAAGAAAAGAAAATGCTTAAAATTTGCACTGCTAACTACCACTTCTAACTATCATACATATTGATGACCAAACTTTTCTGTGCTGCTCTAATACAAAGCCCCGTCTCATTGTCCCGTTCAATCACTGCCATTATTCTCATCTCACTTCCTCTCTCACATGCAGAGACACCACTGGGTTTCTCCAGACATTTAGTTTTTCATTGTTTGTCTCTTGGTGAGGTGACACACGGCACATTGTCGAGTCTAGCCACCCTGGGGGAATACTAATAGAGCACACTCTTGAGTCAGTGAGTCAAGGAAACAGAGAGCGACAGAGACGGGGGGAGACAAAGATGGGGAAGTGCAAAGAGATTGTCATCAAAAGAAATAAAATGAAGGGGACTCTGAGCGAGACAGAGAGAACGACGTATGATGAAAATCTAAATTAAAGAAAGCGGAAGAAAAAGTATAAGCAGCAGTGGACCATAGGAAGAGGTATAAAATGAAGAAGAAGATAGAAGAAGTGGAAATGGACAGAGAGCGAGGATAAAATAGAATACGTAAAGAGGCAGGAGTGAGGAGAGGAGGTAGGCAGGAGGGAGGAGTGGACATGAAAAAGTGTTGTGTTTAGTCAAACTGAAAGGCCAGGGGAGACGGAGAGGAGGAGGAATGGGGCAGAGAAGGATGAAAGAGTTTTGCAGCCTGAATGAATAATTTAATGGCAAAAACAAGGGAATCAGCAGAATAAAGTTTTCCATCTCTACATTCACCCACACACTGTCATGGTCATCCAGTACATGGATGGACATATACTGTATATACTGAACATACTGACTGTGTATATATATTGGTGTGTTGAGCTTGTTTCAGGTCCCTAAACAATAAATTTCCATGTACTCGCTCCTTTCGTCATACGGCTTTTATCTTTAATGTGCCACTGGCTCATGTCCTCTTTTCTTGACTTTCCCATTTCCTTATGATTCCCAGCAGCTGTTCTGTCTCCTAATATTTTTCTTATGCTTCAACGTGCGCAACAAGCTCTGGCACCACATGTGACAATCTAGGAGGTCCTAACCTGACTTTCATTTAAATCTCTCAGTCTCACGGCCCCCTCCCGCTTCACACCATTCGTCCTTTTCTTTTAGATCAGTAACTATAGCAACACTAAAAAGCAGACAAAGATAAATGAAAAGCTAGATGAGATATACACACTGAAGGGGAGATGAGGGGCTGAAAACAAAGCTGAAGAAACAGTGGCAAGCTTAGGTCAAGTTTATTTATAATGTGCTGTTAACAGGTTTAATCCCATATTGCCCTAAAAGAAAAAGAAAAAACAACAGATAAATTCAGCAGTGTGTGTGTCAAGGTAGTTAGTATGGGACTTGAGGATGTAATGTTTGCCAATGCCATATTTTCAAATGAGTGGGCCCCTGTCTTTGGGCATTGCTTCATTTATTGTGTAGTGCTTGGATTGCAGCCAGTCACCTCACACGTAAATATGTTCCACACTTCACTTCTTTGCCAAGTAAAGCTAAAACAACACAGGGCGTTAAGCTGCGAGGGAAGTGGTAGTAAAATGGATTTCTCTGCTGATATATTTATTTCTCTCACAATAAGTGTATCGCAAGCTGGCCCAGAATGAAATCTACATTTGTTTATACTCAGCTGTATTGATATCAGGCAGTCACTACGCACAGTTAATATCGAGTCTTGGTGATGTTTGAAAGTGCACAGCTCCGTGATTGCTGACCCTGTCTTTCTACCGCTTCATCTCTCCATCCATCTTGACTGCACCCACCGCTTCCTCATTCCTGCTGGCTTCTCATTTATTCCTTAAACTAAATCTTGTGTTATGGTGCCTCTTAAACAGGTCAGTTTCCCCCTGACCATAGCTCCAACATACCTGCACCTGTGCTCACGCACTATAATTAAAGGGGAAGTGACCTGTTAAATCAAGGGCTTATCAAAAAACAAAAACACAAAAACAAGCACCACACATCATTTGTGTTGTAATTACTAGTGCTATCACAATGTTTTGTCAGGTGGAACCTAAAGGTGAGGGGTGTCTGGAGCTTGCTGTTTTTCCACTTTTCTGTACTTCCTACATCCTGTTCTCTGCACAAAACAGTCAGCAAACATCCTTGTCAATCAGATCGCACTAAAACAAAACTTGTAAGCATTTAAAGTCTCTTCACGCTCACATTTCCTCTTTTCCTACTTTTACAGTTGTGACTTCCCCATCATTACTCCCTCTCTTGTGCTCTCTATCTGTCTCATCCACTGTATCTGAAAGCTAATCTCCTTAGAACAGCAATCTCTTCCTTCCCTCCTCATCACTCTCCCTTTGTCTCTTCCTCTCCACAGATTACCCTCTGCCCATCACCAGACCTCTCTGTCTTCTCGCCTGTCTGCCTGCCCTCCTTCTCTCATTTCTCAACCCTCACATCTCCACCCATCATTCTTTTCACCCCAAAGAACACCGCTGCTGTTTCTCTCTGTCTCCCCCGATGGATAGCTATTTTTGCTGTCCGCACCCTTCTTGCTTTGCACATCATATTAGATTCATCTCAAGGTGAACTTCATGTGAAATTAATAAATTTCCAATCTTTCAGCTAATTCAAACTATTAATAATGTATTATGGATGAAGCAGTCAGCAAATACCCACCTCTATGCTCAGTGTTGATCCTTTAACAAATCAGATTGAAAGGCAGGGCTATGCAAAGGTCAAACAAATTACCACAAAACAAATGAGCTACTTAAAGACCTCCCTCTCTCACACACACACACAACTGACATTTTCATTAACAGAAGATACAAATATTCAAAAGGCAGCGATTAGAAAGAAAATAAGAAATGTTTGCCTTCTGAAAACACTTAAGATGTGAATAAGAAATTAGGAAATAGGAAATAGGTCAGGAGACTGTGGAGAGATGGGAGGAAAGATGGAGGACCAAGTCCAGTGAGGGCAACCCTGTCTCCTGTACAACTACACTGCAATCACAAATACGTTTTTGTGGGAAACGTAATTGCAACCGCATTACGTTTCATTCGTACATTGATACCTAACATATGAATGAAATGTACACAGGCAACTTCTTTTTGTTCGCCTACAACATGCTGTTTTCTCTTTCGCAAAAATATCCAATGTTTAACTTCAGTGTTATTAAAGTGTTTTATAGTTAGGTTCAGGCACTATAGCACTGGGGTAAGACTGTGGGCTGGGTAATAGAGAAAAAGAAACTTGCAAAGTTTCTTGTAAATGTCCACTTGGAAAAAGCTGATTAGAAACCCACTTATTCCATATGCATGGCAGGAAAACTGGTGTTCTCCAGGACCAATTTACCTAGATATATCAGGTTTTCCTAATCCCCTACACTGATTAAAGAAACCAGGTGAACGTAAATGCAATTATGGTGAGAGTAAAATGTACCTTGTCCACCAATTTTCAATACAGATGTAATTTAAAGAAGATCCTGTTTGAGAGCACTCTCTTTCACAGAATGCCTCCTAAAATCAAAAAGCCTTACTTATATTTGACAATTTGACTTTTAATAGCAGGTAAAGCACAGGTGTAATTAATAACAATAGCTCAAGTAGCTCATTAAAGTGTCACAGTAATTCATGTCAGAGAGGCAGCACAGAGAAAAACAACTGAATAAGATGTAGCTAATTATTGATTACTTTACTGTGCTTTCCCAGTGACACATTGGAACAAACATGCCACTCCCTGAGCTGTCATTAGTCTTTGTTTGTGTTTCTCAAAGTGAAAAACAAGTTTTAAGTAGATCCTATGTGAGAGTAAATGATGTAGGTCAATAACTGTTCAAATTTTGTATAAGAACATGTGTGAGGTAAAGTTTCCATATGTCTCAAAACATCTTAATCTTTTATAGGGACCTGCTGGTCAGTAAAATACTACCCATCTGGGTTCACATCAATGATTTATTCTCTCAGGTAAGGATAGAGGAAAGGGATGGATGAGGAAATAAATGGTCATATGTTGGGAGAAAGAAGAAGAAATGGAATTCGAGCACACCAAAGGAAACAAAGAAAGAGAGCTGCACAAAGAAGCCCGGAAAGAAAAGGAGAGGAGTGAAGGTACAAAGAGAAGCCTGGAGAGAAGACAGCATAATGGAAGTATATCATCAGCAAAACAGAAAAAAAGGATACAAAGAGGTATCATATAGACAGGAGAACAATGGGAAAGACTGTCAAAATACGATGTAATGAAAAAAATTAAGAAGGAAAAAAGAAGGAGTATGGTTAAGGGGATAGAGGTTTAACACAAGAAAGGGGAACAAAAAAAGGATGGATGAGAGAACAGATGAGCTGGCTGGGTTCAGAGGAGATGGTCAATGGGCCAAAACGCAGCCCCTGAAAAGCCCATCTCACTCCCAGTACGACATCTTTACACTCAGCGACTCACAGGTGGAGGGGATATACACTCATACATGCACTAACAGAGCTGCAGTAGAGTTTCAGTGCCAGTCGTCTCAGTTGTAGCTGGAGTGAGAGCTCAGTGCTCTGGATAACAACCCTCTGTGAGACTACACCAGCAGGACAGTGAGAATAAGTGAGTGCACATGTCCGTGTGTCTGAACACAACACTGGAACTGACATGTGCACAACTTCAAAGCCTTGCATCCAATTGCTGTGTATTTGCTGTGAATGAATAATAGATGTTTGGGTGCTGATTTGACTGATATGCATTACAGGGATTATCAGATCAGTGTGACTGGGGATGTTGAATTCAATAATTTGTTTCAAGGCTAATCTGATGGTGCGAAATATGAAGACTGTTCTACTTTAATGTATTCATACTTCATACTGACTATGCGCCACATACTCTGTGACTGTGATGTAATTAATATGAAAGTAAAATGGGACATAATGGAACAGAAAAGCATGTTGTCTGAGTAGAGTTAGGATTTATGTAAAAACAAGAGAAAAAGGTGCATCATAATCTATTTAGAGCTTACTGTGAGACCCTGTGCATTGAGAGTGAATTTACAGTATATGCTATGCTGTACTACATCTGTATTGTGATCTGACATTATGCTGCTACCATTTCCGCATAAGGTCATGATGCATGATTATTCGTTCAGCAGCAAATAGGACCCAGGCCATATGCAGCAAGTGATACCAGTTCAACACAGAAGGCTTGAAATGATCCCTTTAATATTTAGTAGTACAGTCTGTAGCATTAAGACTTATGCAGGCTTATATGTAGAGGTACTATAAGACAAAAGAAAAGGGATTTATGCAAAAGCCTGCAATGGCCCTTTAATTCTGAACTCAGCATAACCCGTCTCACCTTCACAGCGTCTCTTTATTATGATTACGAGCACTTTCCCAATGGCACCTGCAATGTCTAAGTGGCTCATACTCAGCTGCCTCTCAGTAAAGAATGTAATCTCTGGTGTAATTGCTACATTGGTGATTTTCCATATCGCAATATGCTGTTACAGAGCACGGTTAAAGCCAATAAACGAAAATGTTGGAACATCTACTAGCCTCATTTGGATGAATCCTTAACGGGAATATGAATTTGAATTGGAGCTAGTGTATATCTTTAGCTGGGTCGGTGAATGGGTCATTATTCTAATGCAGTGAACATGTCTGACCACACTGTATCTGCTTCATTGTGTTTGCAGCGAAGGGCGTGCACATCTGTGTGTTCACGTGTGTGCTGTGAATGTCCTCATTGTCTCTTCTCAGGGAGCAGGCAGGTTACTTGGCTGCCGTGTTTTGGGCTGTGCTCCTCACTGATAAGCTCTACCGCTTATCTCCATGAATGATTGAGCAGCATGTATGAATGTGTGAGTTAGTGTGAGAGGGATTTGAAGCCACTCGAGGGTAATGTAAATACACAAGAGCAATTTTGTGAGAGCACAATTTGATTGTAATATTTACCATTGAACACGCCAGGCAGACATATGCCCATCCTATGAGAGTAAATCTGTTGTGGGTGTGTGTACACTGCTTTACAGAAGTGGGATGTTCTCAGTGTGACTTCATCTTTTTCCCATTAGCTTTACAGAGCATTTTTAGCATCTTTTACTTAATGCTTCTTGTTTTACTTTACTGTTTGTTTGAGTCATTAACCTCATAGGCATCTACAGAAGACATCTGTTTAATGGTTCACCCTGTGGGACGTGAGTGCCCATGTGGCTGTGTGTACACGCACGTCATGTGCTGTCTAAATGTCACAAAGTAGCCGATGACTCAGTTGAGAGAGGAGAACACACATTCACCTAGAAAACATATAATATATGTAACAAAAATACAAATAGTAGACAAGCAGGTAAGTTTTGTCTTTTTTCCTCTTTGATGACAGCAAAAGTTGGCTGCAAGTTTTTGTAACAATCATATTTTTCCATTTTCAGCTGTCCGATAGGTCTCATCTTCATCCTGACACATTTCTGACATCTGCTGGCAGTGGCAATCATGAGACCTGATATTTGTTGATTCGATGACTAATGCCAGCCAGTTAATGGGAAGGCTTCTCTGCTTCTTATCAGTTCAGGAGAGATGGGCTAATATGGATGGAAATTACCTCACACTATCACCATCACAAACAGGGTTGTTATGAGCGTAATATTAGTCCATTAGTCATGCGGCTTGATGCTGGAGTTAATGAGGCAGTGCAATGATGGGCAGTAGGACAGCCAGCACAGAATCATACTCAATAAACAGAGGTGCTAAAGTGGTGCAAAGCAAAACTCTTGCTGCTGTCACCTCAGTTTGAAAAAAAAAAAGAGACCTGTGGCTGTGCTGAAATGAATCGTAGATATTGCTCTCTCCTTCTTTACCCAATCACTCTGCCATTCTCACTATGAAGCGCACAGCCACACAAACAGAGAAAAGGCAATGGTGGCATCTCTAATCCTGTAAAAGCAGCAGCAGGAGGCAGAAAGCCTTGTGACAGCAGTGTTGGATAGAGAAAGCTTGCCTGCAGCGATGTCTCAGCTTTTGGATACACTCCGCTGGTAGAAAATCAGACAGCTGCAAACACTGTGCGTACACACAAATGCCGGAAAAACAGACACACATGTGAGCACGCACCACATACGCACACCACAGCTTCGGGGTTTCAATATTCTCTGCCTGCTGTCCCACCTGGATGCTCATGCAGCCTGAGGAGCATGGAAAAGAAAGGCAGCGAGCAGTGAAAAGCATTTCACCTCACTGTGGGAGAGGGTGACAGGGCTCAACTAGCACACACTGGGACCCTGTCAGGTACACACACGCATACACACACACACACACACACACACACACACACAGTAGCATGACAGCAGACGGGGCAATCTGGCCGAATCTGCAATGAGGTTTGAGTATTCCTTGAGAAAATTTCAATAATTATCCAAGATCCAAGGCATTAATGTTCTGTTCATGTCGTGCAGTAAATGGCAGTAAATTAGTAGGCATGCATGAGATTATGTACAAATTAAAATAAAGTCAAATGAGTAGTAAACATGGGGTGCATCAGCCTGCGCTTGTTGTGGGTTTAATTGCTTACAGGTTTTTGATGGCAGTTATGTTCCTACGGGTCTCTAAACTGTGCAGTAACTCTGTCTCACGTGGCTCTTAAGATACAGTCTAAATGTGTTTGTTCATGCAAGTAGCTGCTCATCTTTTATTCTTGCCTTACTGCTGTGTTCAGCTCAGTAAGGAGCACTACAAAGTGTGGACACCTCCTCTGAAGCCTGAGGTCTGCAGCAAGCTGTGCTTTTTGAGGATTCCTGATGATGGCCAAACTGGGAAGTCACTTGGAAAGTGACCAAGAAACAAGAACTACATCATGTTTACAATCAGTTACTGAAAAACCTCATTTCACATCTGACTGGAATGTGTGGAACACAGAAAATGCCAACTGTCCCTGCTAGCACACTACACACTTTGTTGATAACAATCACAACAAGGCAACATATAATGCTCCATGTCAGAACAATCTGATTGCACATTACCCAATATACTGTATAACTAGTCTGACAGAAAGGTAACACATACTTCACAGTCATCATCACACCACAATTTCACTAGCAATCTGAAATGGCAAACAAATATAATAGAGGACTATCAAAATGCTTGGGTCATGTTTGTCTATAATAAAACCATATATATATACACAGTATTTTCTTTAAATCAAGCTCTAGATCAGAGTTAATATGACTGCTTGATCACAGTTCAACAGGGTTACCAGCAAACCTCGCTACCTAAGAGTTTGAGCTGATTCTTAGTGGTGTAAGAAAGCTAAACATAATGGGATTCTGCAGTGGAGCTCATAAAACCAGCTTAGAAATGAAAAAAGTTACAGATACAAGTGAGCTGCTGCTTAGTTTAAAAGTTTAGGTTCTTAAAAATAAAACACTTATAGGCTAAAAGCCAATGAGGGAATTAGTACACTTTAAATTGGAAACAAACTGATACTGAGATGTTAATAAAAAAGTAATAATAATAACAAATTTGCGGCTCAAGAGTAAAAATAAACGTAAAAGAAAGCAGACAATGGCAAATGGGCCACAGTCACATACAATTTGCGCATGAAAAATACTAACATTTTTCAATGTAGTTTTATTTAAATGTCAGCCCCAAAGGAAGATAGAGTCAACTTAATTTGGCTCATTCTTTCATCTCCAAAGGAAAAGTAGTCAGAAATGGTTTCCCAGGTAACCGCAGGACAACGATGGAGAAGAGGGAAGGAGAGAGGAGGGAAGAAATAACGAGTCATGAGCATAGGCACAAAAGAAGAAAAGAAGACAGATAAGATTATATATTTAAAACTCAATAGGACATGCCCAGTGTGACATGATTTAAGTTAATTCAACAAGGTAACCTTCGGAGAAAGTCATTCTGCCCTTGTGTCTCCTATATGAAGCTGGGACATTCTCATTCTTGCAGTATAGGATCATCTTCAGCAGAGCAATTCACAAGAAGTCAATCTGTTCTTTCTATCAGCTGAGCGATAAAAACCATGTTTCCATCTGAAGGCTTGAGGTGTTCTGCTTTTACCATCTCGTCCTTTCACTCTTTCTCTCAGACTAAAGGGATAGAAGGGTGGGGGTTTAAAAGAGAAGCCAAAGTGTTCTTTCCTTTGTGCTATTTCATCCAATTTCTACTCTGCACTGCTGCAAATGGATCCTCCACAAGTCAGAGAAACCTCCTTCACAGCGATTCTCCAAGGAAACTTTTCTTGAGTGTGTGACTTTACTTTTACTTTAGTTTTTGTGACAGTACTGTGTAAAAGTCTTAGGCCACTATTGGATTAGTTTTTCAGCAAATAATTTCTCAGTTTTTACATTAGAACAACTAGAAACACAAAAAGTGGTTTCTTGGCTGCTCTCCTTTTGTTTTTTTGGACTATGAAAGGATCAACATGGCATCCAGATGAAGCTGCCACATGCTGGGTCAGGTCCTTGCTGGACTTCTTCTGGTCTCTCAAAGAAGAAACTCTCTAAACACTTATAATGCTTGTTAAATTAAGAGAACAATGACGGTTCCGTGACTTGATATGATTTTAATGGACTTAGAAATGCTGGAGTAAATACTTGTCAGGAATCGAAGCGGCTTTTCACTGGGTCGTTAGAAGAATTCATGTAGAGAGAGGATACACTGCACAAACTGTTGCATGCACAACATTAAAAATGGTTTGATAAAAGTTATTAATCTTTTATTTTCATGAAACACATTCTATGCATAAATGTGTATCATATTTGGGAGCTTTCAATAGGTTAGAAGAAGGTGCAGTTCATTTAATTATTTGCAGTGAATAGGCTGTTCTGCAGACATTAATATACTAAAGCTGCAGGTATAGGCTCCTGTCCAGCTGTGTTTCTTTCTGCATTAGCCAGAAAATCTGATTTATTTGTAATAGTGGGAAGTCATGCCTATTTTTGGTTATGCTGAAAGATGTTCCTGTATTTGTATTTCACACACAGTAAAATACAGTAATTTTTACAATGTCATGTAGGATGCAACAAATAACTGGCATGAAACAGAAATAAATTGACCTAAATGACAACATAAATTAAAAGTTTTCCTTCAGAGTCATAAACATCTCAAAAGGAAGGAGATCATTTGATGGAGGTTTTAGTTGAAGCAGTTAAATGTCAAGTTAAATGAGCCAAACTCCAAATTAAAGAGGAAATTAATTATCTTTACAAGAAATCTGCCAGTTTTTTTATAGGCCGTGGTCTCATCTTTTACAAAGGAGCCAACAAGTCTATAACTGCGGACTTGATTATGCAGCACATTCCTACTGCAGGTACCCTTGTTATGTTCTGAGTGGGTATCCTGTTGCATCACAATGTGTTGCACCTTCCAAAGTGCTTTTAAGATGGGAGCACAGGGCATAGTAACACCTGGAGCATGTTTGGCTCTTTAACAGCTCAAGAACATCTACATAAAACTCCAATTATACAAGCTCATAAAAACTCACACAGGCTACGATATATCACCACCTCTAAACTAGATTGATGAGGATTGGAAAGGTAGGCATATTTCAAAAAGCACATGGAGCACCCTGAAACCAAATGCATCAAACTTTGCCCCACAGCAATTCTTGACTTCTTGTAATTAAAAGGCAACATTAATGCCATATTAATGTGCATCAGCACACACACACACACACACACACACACACAAACAAACAGAGACAGAGAGCAGAAAGACCCAGAGAGAGACAGAGAGGGAGAGAGTGGAATTAATTCATGACGTCAAATTTATGTCCCGGACATATTTACTGCTTTAATAAGAGTTGGGTAAGCAAAGAGAACTGCTGGAGGGCACAGAGCCTATGTCAGCAGATATTCAAACACACACATCCATGAACACACTGACACGCACACACGTCCTTGTCAACGTGACCTGTTTTACATATCAGCCTCTTCAACCAACCGGCAGTCATTCAAATGGTCCGATTTTATGCAGCTGCCATATTTACACATTACAGGCAGATGAATATGTGTGCCCATACTCATACTCTGCTTCAACCACACCTCTAGCAAACTTGGGTCATCACTAAAAGGCAACAGCCAAGAATGGTGTGTGTGTGCGTGTGTATGTGCCCCTTATTGTGAATTAGTTTGAGAACGATTAAGTGATTAAGAGATTAAGATTGTTAAAAAAGAAAAAAGAGCAGGGGGATGGAGGACAATTGAGAAAAATGGCCAGATCTAATTAAATGCCCCTCAGACATGAGTTCCCTGCAGTGTGACTCACTGATAAAAGCACTGTGACTCTATCTCTATTGTAAACAAAGCCTTGTATCAATATCACTCTCATCCTCCCTTTTAACTCACTTGATTATTCACACCTGCCTGCACACAAGGACAAGAAAGCACATGAAAACATATGGTAGCCTGTCCTTGATGTAACTCATCCCCAACCATGAAATGACTCATTTGATGACAGTGGTGGAGGTGGTGGTGGTGGTGCGGGGAAACTGGGGTGAGCAGCTGGCCACCCCGGCAGCTTGCAGGACTCGGGGACAGGCTGTGATATTTGACTGCTGGGTCGAGGTGGGAGGATGGAGGATGGAAGTTGGAGGCTGTAGGAGGGGGAGAGATAAAAGTCCACTGATAAAAGCAGTGGACGCAGAGCAGGGCTTGGCACAGAATCTCAATCAGCCCATAATTCAAACCTCAGAGAAAAAGGGTGGGGACTGTGGTGTTTTTGTAGCAGTTAAATGTGGTATCTGCAATAGATGGGCACCTGTACCATGTGCTGGTTTAGAAGCAACACTGTGAGTAATCGTTGAGAATATGAATGATCATGTGTTATTACAGCATGGGCAGTCTCTGACACACCTTCATTAACATGCTTTACACACTCAAACATAAGAATATGAATGACAACAGCATCATTTCCACATTAACAAACATGATCACACTAAAAGGCTGTCCACAGACTGGGTTCTTCAAATGCACATCTGGCAGGGTCTGGTCACCAGTATGCTGGGACAGCGTCTGTGACCCCACTGCTAATGAGCAACATAGCTGCATCTGGACAGAGTCTGCTTGGTATTAGAAACGTGCTAGATTGGTGGTGTTTTAACTGTGGACGGGTATATGAGCAATCATCAGAACCAGAAATCTGCAAGGAGCCCTAAGAGGTTTTATTTTTTATTTTTTTTAAATTGGTGATTAAATGATTGCCTCTCCCCTGTGCTCTTCCTCTCTTTCTCTTCTTTATTTACAGAATAAAGAATGAAGCAGTTATTCAACTGATTCATCATTTAACTAAAGGAACAATGTCAAATATTCTCTGCTTTCAGCTTCTCAAAAGTTCAGCTGTTTCCTTTGTTACATCTGTTGAGAATATGTGGCATGTTTTCCACAAATATGCAACCAAAACTGGCACAAAAAAAAACACCTAAGTACATACATTGCTAATGCAAATAACCATTAGATGACCTTTAGTAGTAAGACGTAGTTATGGATTGGGGAAAAAAAATCCATCTTGACCCAAAAATAACAATTTCATAAACACAATGTGACAAAAACACAGCTTTCTACATAGCTTTCAACAATAGCATACAGCTGACAAAGACTTAGTTGAAAGCCCAACAAAAAGCTAGTAAGTAGACCTTGAGTTAAGTCTAATGGATGAGTAGTCCCACATGCACTATGAATAGAATTATCTTAAAGCTTTAGTTTGTCAGTTACAGCCAGAACTTGTTTGTTTGCACTGTAAGCTGTATTCTTGCTCTATCAACTTGAAGCTTAATAATGTGTGAAAATTATTACTTTCATCCTGTCAAAGATGGATGTTTTTTGCTCTGCTAGATATTTGTTCTAACCAATCAAACAAGTTGCAAGACAAGACAATTAGCTTTGTTGTGACGGCCTATAAAAAAAGGCCAGCTTACACAAATTACAAACCAAACAGCACTCACGTTCATATTTGACCTTGCAATGTGTCCGTACATGTGACAAAATAATCTCTAAGTCGTCAGTGTTGAAATATCTACCTTTAAGATTTCTGCCTTTTCAAAGTCACAGATCTTTTAAAGCCATGTCTGGTTGAGACTTACAACTTTGAAAGTGCTAAATGTACAACTGATGTTTGGTAATAGCATTTCCAAAATGAAGCTTCAGCTACTGATACCTTCCTGGTAACACATTAAAAGCTGTTTAGTGTTGGAAAAAACGTATTCTACCCCGAACACTACCTAAAATCTAAATCCACAAGGTTGTCAAAGGGCCAACAATTTCCCCATTGTCCCATTTATATAAGAAAAACTGGTCCTCACAAACATAGTTATAAAGGTACACACACAGAAAATGCATAAACGAAAAACAATTTATCAGTCTGAAAGCGTACTTGATACAAGCCAGATAAATGTCAGTCTGTGACCCTGTGTCCCACTGGACAGGGTGGACAGAAAGTTGGAGAGGAACAGAGAAGGACAAGAGAGATGTCTGACCCGTGGCTACAGTAGCTGCCCCCTTGGGGGCCACAGTGACAGATGGCATCAATGATGGAATGAGGGTGAGAAAAAGAGATGGATGGGAGACTGATAAGTAATTTCTTCTTGACATTCAGGGTGGTCAGGGTGTCTGACGTGGGAATAGGCTCCACAGGTCTGAAGAGAGTCCTCTAAGAGAGATATCACACACCACAATAATATTCTCTGGATCCCATAGACTATGTTGAGACTTTGTGTGTGTATGTGGGTCTCTGAAGGGTGAGCATGTGAGCAATCGACGTTAGAAATAAACCTCAACACAGAGACAAGCCCAGAAATATTCACAGAACAATCACTGTCATCAAGTCAAGCTGAGAGACAAAGCTCTCATTTGGATTAGTTTATACGTGCAGTGCATGCATATGGTGCTGCAGATCAACAAGCCTTGTTTGGAGAATCGAGGTGGCTATAGAAATATATATATATACTGTATGTGTGTGTGTGTCTGAGCACGATTTGCACCAGGAAACTGTGCAGCAACACTGTTGTCTTTCCTCTACCTTCTTATTTGTCTCTCCGTGAATCAATGGCCTCTGACTCCGCTCTGTCACAATCTGAGCGGAGAAAATTAAAGCAAAGAGGAATGGAAAGGACAGCAGTGTCCGGTCTGACTAAGAACTAAACAAAGGAGCAAGAACTTCTGATCCACCTACCCACACCTCAGTAGCAAATGGACAGAGTAACACAGGCAGACAAGAGTCAATAGACACAGATGTTGATAGTTGGAAACACCATACCAATCTACCTACACTAATCTCTCTTTAGCAGTCTGTCTGAGTTTATTGGCTGTTTGTATATGTCACAAGAAATCAGATAAGATAGTTACTTTAACATAGCATTATTCACAGTGAGCTCCACTGTGCTCTCAACTCACTGAGCTTGTACAGCCTAGATATCACTTGGAATTCAACTAACCCATCCTGAGCTAACATAAGATATTCTCCCCACGTAGCATGTGTTTGTTTGGCTGCAGGAAAAAAACCTCCAGACAAACTATAAGTCAAAGTAACAGACATTGCAATGCAAAACAGTACATGCTTACAACATTTGATTTATTGTGATTAAATGTCACTAAAATGCCTCTGCAATTTCTTACATGTCTGACCTTGTTAATTCTGAATATAATATTCTGTTATTGTGAAATAAACCAAATCAGGAATGTGAACGGAAATATGCACAATGTCACTGATGATTGTTTCTGACAATCAGAAAAGAAAAAATACCCATCATTACCCACTTTCCTGTTCTTGTTTCATCTATATTTATCTGACATCTTGCAACTGGTGGAGAGGATCAGAGATAGAAAGAGAGACACAGTGAGATAGAAAACAGTGGAGTGATAATGGGAGGTAGATATGGAAATACAGTAATGTTGCAGATTTTTTCCAGGTTTCTAAAGTTTTTTTTAAAAATAAAATAAAATAAATAAATAAAATAAATGGACTTCCATTTTCATCTTTTTAAATTTTCTTTAATTTTTTTTCCTTGTTAATGTTTTTATTTTCTTTGGTGGTGGTGGTGTTTCCTTATCCAGTTCAATGGTCTAACGCAGAGTGTATCGTATGATTGAGTGTATCATACTGACTGTAAAACCACTCCAGGCAAATTTGTCATTTGTGAAATTTGGCTACATATATATAAAAGTTTGATCTGAGCTTAATATTCCTTTACTATGCCGCCAAGAAAAGTCAGTTAATGTATCAAGAACATTGTGTCCTGTTCAAAAATGTTATCTTATGCTCTGTTTTAATAGAGATACCATTGGTTTTCTTGTTCATGTCTCTGTAATCATTTCACTGTGGCTTCAGTGTTCTGCCACAGAGGTTCCCATTTATGCTGAATCGACAGGGAGGAAAGTCTCGGTGCCAGAGAGCAATCACAGGTGTTCAGTTTTATGTAGTGCTGTAGTTTCATGTGAGTGTTTGTGGATGTGTGCTCAGTGACTAGCTGCAATCTGTTAGAGGCTAACCAGCAGGAAAGCCTATAGCTCTGAGGGTGCTACTTCCACGTACACAGGGCAGCATGCATTAAAGATGAAAGTTGTACACACCAAATGTCAGCAGAGAGCCTCCTCACACATGTGGACACACATGAGAAAACACAAACTGACATGCACAGGCTTTGGCTCATCTTGAAGGTGTAAAGAACCAACAGAAAAAGAACCTACTGTGAGAGAGAGAGAGACAGAAGCAGAAAGAGGTAGAGAGAACTTAATTTAGAAAGCAAACAAGCTGTTCACAGCTTCCTCATCTATAATGCAGAGAAGAAAGCCCCAGTATTTCGGCAGAAGCAGAATATATAGATGTCATACTGCGCACATACACTACCTGTATGTATAAAAGTATGCAGGATGTATGCGTCTTGTGTCTGTGTAATCTTGTGGGCATATGTAAAATTTGTGTGTGTATTTGTGGCTTTTGCATCTTCATAAAGGATGTATGGGAAAATCAATACCTCAGCTCACCCTCTTCCTGCTCACCACAGACACACTATGACAGAGGGGCTTTGGAGGCAGGATGGAGAGTCTAATGTAATGCAGCTTCAAACACTTTGAAGGATCAGAAGGAACATCACACACTGTCACAGAAAACACAAACCCTCTTTCCAACTCTCATTCTGCGAGACAGGTTACTGAGGGAAACGAGCTCTGGGAGAGAATGAAAGAAGGTAAAGAGACAATACAGGTGAAGAGAAAACACATAGGAGTTGAAAAAAAGTGAAGAATAAGGGAAATCTAGATTACTTATGCTACAAGTAAAGCTGGGGTGAAATAAAACTGACAACCAGTGCAAAAAGAAGATTTTCATTATACACATAGTGATAAGAAATACAGAGCATTTTTTGGTCCAAAAACTAATATTATTATTGAGACTATAGTTTTGTTGGGGACAGAATGGCATTAACTGTTCCCAGTTTCCACAGTTCTCACCAGAATAGCTGTGCCAGACGACTGTGTGCTCAGAGAGCCGTCTGGGAGATAAGGAGCTAAATATAACCAACACAGAGACTCTACACATTCTACTAGAGCAAGAGTCCTGCTGTCACTGATACAGTCAAGCTCCTTCCAACAGGCGGCTGAATGATCTTGATTTAGCTCGTGTTTGGCTGTGCAGACACAGACACACTGACTTGGAAAAAATTACAGGTGTGTTTTTTGATGTTGTGAACTTCAGTCCTGCAGTATGTTGTCCAGTGTTGTTATCACAAATGAGCTCAATTGAATCAAGGAAAATTCAAGAAGCTTGATGTGTTATCTGTATATTTGACAAACAAGACATAACTTGTCAATTAATGAAATTCTTATTTTGGTTTGGACTTTTGGATAGAGCCAAACTACCAGTTCCCCACATAGTGAAATTGTTACATTTACAGTGTGTGTAGACTATGAGAGTGGTACCAGCCTTCTCCTCTAACTCTCAACAAGCATATTACTCAAAATGTCAGACTATTCTGTAAAGGATTGACTTTAAAATGCAGTCTCTTACTATTTATTGAACAAATTCAGCACTATCACCTCTAGAAAAACTGATAATTAGCTCACATCGAGGTCTTTGCCGCTATATCTTCATGTTTCTCGTTGGTGAAGCACTGTGGGGCATCAAGATGTGTGTGAAGTCTTTCCGTCAGAGTGGAAAGGATAGAGGCGACATTAGATCACACCGACACCTCATCACAGGTTAATGAGGAGGCAATTGGCACTTTTGTTGGTGTAGACACGGCAGCATTGAAATTCAGGCTACATTTCGACACATGAAATCACAGATCTGCTCCCCTCACGCTACCTGAGCTCTGTACCCTGCAAAAAAAATATGTCGGGCTGTCTGTGTAAACGTGTGTGATCCATATATCAGCATTCTGACCTTGTCCGGCAGTGCCACTGTGCAAAGCACCTAAAATGATTTAATAAGGTTGCAGACTTTTTCAGTTGGAGTGTGGAGAGGGAAAAGGAAAATGAGGGAATACATTGGAAAGAAGAGACAGAGAAAGAGACAGTGAGAAAGAGAAAGAAGAAATGGATGTTGGGAAGTGGTATGTCTCACCTGAAAAATTTATCTTAAGTTTGTCTTGCAATATTTTGTTGGTTTCTACTCATTTTGTGAAGCCTGAGGTTATTCTAGGTTTCCATTTTTTAAAGTCTTCAGGCGTAAATCAGTTGTTTTACATGTGCAGATGTTAGTTTTATCAAACAATATCTCCTTCTGCACCGACCTGTTTTAAGTTCTCTTTGATTTTATTCAAGTGGATCAAGGGACTGGTGAAAAAAAATGAGGCTAAAAGAAAAATGTATATTTATATTCCTGACACACCAAGGAGAGGAGTATATTTGGGGTGACAGACAAGCCAATTATCAGTCGAAACACAGACAGTGAGACATGCGAGAGAGAGGAGATGTAAAAAGATACAAAGGCTGTAAGATGAGAGATAATTAAAACAGTTTATAAGCCAAGTAATTCTTCGTCTGTAGTTCTTGTGCTTTAAATTGACTTTCTACACCCGTGCATCCATTTGCAGCACCAGTAGAGATGGTTAACTACTGCACCAATTAAAGGAGAAAAAATTACTTCTCAAAGTAAACTAGCTGTCTGTAATGCTGAGTAAATAAAACACTAGAGGAAAAAGTGGATCCTCAGAAAGCCATCTAGGGTGAGCAATTAGCTGCTATGCTGCAATGTTGCTACCATACAGTATTTAATTAGTGTAACATACTCTCGTTTTTGCCTCACTTAAAAAGGTTCCATGTGGAAAAAGTATAATGGTTTTATGAGTCATTTTTCTTCCTGAAAGCTGCATATTACAGTTTTAAAGATTCATACTCCCATGCTTCACCTAAGCTTTTTATCTCTGCCAAGTCTCTTGTGACTCTGAGCCAACGTCTTGTTGTATGATGTATCATGTTCATCTTTTGTGCTTAAAGAATCTGCACAAAAAGTGGCAATCTTGCATTATATTCCTATTCTCTTCTCCATCACATAACATGTGGTGGTGTTAATGTTGTGGTGGAAAGGGGTCAGCAAGCTGTGATGCAGTGTGTGTTCTAAAACCTGTCGATCATGGCCAGCATTAACGTTTCCACATGCTGACTCCTTTTCACCACAACATTAACACTACCAGGTGTTATTATTGTTGTGGCTGACCGGTGTAGATGTGCAATGCACTTTTAATAGTAGCAATATTTATCAAGTGTACTCTTTTGGAGTTTGAAATACTACACAATATACAATCAAATATTTACTTATTCACTAATAATTTCAACTTTGAGATCCAAAAAAAATCCACAAGAACAAAAAACCAAACACTAAGTAGAGATTATAACAGTTTCTAGAAGAAAATTGTGTTCACATCATTGTTATTTTGTGCTGACTGTTCTCTAAATGTGAAAATAACAATGTAGCAAACTTTGGCTTAATGAGCACAAGACTGCACAACTGCAAAGCTATGGTGAGCTCAAAACTCATCTTAAAGTGATACTGAGATATTAAAGTTTTCAGCATAGTGTAGTGATACATGGCCAATATAACTGGCTTCTTATTAAAAAAGAAACTCCAGGAAAAAAAATTAACTGTCCCCAAAAAACCCTTTACAGATACTTTTATTTGCCAAAGACATGGGGTTTCGTTCATTCTCCAACTGTCACTGTAGAGACCACTCCAACAGCTAATGCCACGCAGGCCTCATTGTTTCTTTTCTCTCTCTCTTTCTGCCACTCTCATCTTGGTATTTTGGGTTTACTACCAATTCCTGCTCTCTCACTCCGGAGCAGGAAATAGCATCTACTAAATGGCTGCAGGAAGAACATTTGGGAGTTGATGCATGATATCATTTTTCAAACTAAATGTTTTACTGTAAACATTAGTGTAAACCTCTCTCTCTCTCTCACACACACACACAGACCCAGAGTGTTTCCTGTTTGCCATTACTGATCAGACCTTTCTGAAATTGCCTTACAAAGAGGATAACTGTCGTGTTTGTGTTTCATGTAGAAAGTAATGACAATCACCTGATCTATAAATAAAAAATGACAGGGATCTCAAACATCATTGTTACATTACTAGTCTTGTCACAGTACTCAGTGATGGTAGCAGACTATGTCCTTAAAGTTGTTTAACAAGCACACTGTATGCAATGTATTTCCTTGTTATTGGGATTACATGTATATATTATTAATATAAATCAATATACATCATGATAACATTTTAGCCATATCAATCTGTCCCATGGTGAGTCCATTTCCATTCTCATTCCAGCATCAAATTCTGCTGCTTCGTCAAGCCCTGTGATAGCGAGGCCAAAGGTATCGTTTGGCATTGGACACACAGGATGTCCCATGGACTCCAGTGTTAATCTACACACAGCAATACTTGAAGCCCAGAGCAGTTGCTCCAGCTAAGTCCAGTGCTTTGAGCTTTGACATTGGACAGAGGAGGGGTGACACTGATTTTCTGCACAGGTGAGATATTGTTTGGGAGGGCCCATAATGCAGAAGTGTTTTTTTCACATTAAAGGTATTTTACTGATTTCACCTATATTCCCCCTCAGAAAAAATTATGTGACGTTACCAGCTTTTGCATGGCAATGAACACCAAGGCTGTGTGTTCAGATTTAAAGTTAATATTCCCTCCCGGGCTTTATTCTTGACATGAGATATAAAAATACAGTATATAGTTACATCCAGAAGTACCAGAGGGAGAAGGAGAGAATGACAAAGTTTTATGCCTTTGTACACCTCCACAATGGATATGAAACAAAAGCATTCAAGACGTGATCGAAGTGAAGACTGTCAGCTTTATTTTAAAAGGTTTCACAAAAATATGGCATTTACCGTTTAAGAATTACATCCATTTTATGCAGAGTGAATAGGGAGAAAAGTGTTTTAGAAAAAAATAAAAAATAAAAGTGGTGGAAAATCTTATCAGAGAGAAGTAGCTGGTCCCAATTGCAAAAAAAATTCATAAATTCAAAGAATGAAGAATAAAACATTATCATGCTATGTCTTACAGGTGAGGGGTTCCATCCATCCATCTTCCTAACCGCTTGTCCTCGTAAGGGTCGCGGGGGGTGCTGGAGCCTATCCCAGCTGTCATTGGGCGAGAGGCGGG
>JAUMHL010000005.1:20505817-20551238 GCA_032362345.1 Sandelia bainsii
TCCACACAGAAAGGCACCCGGCCGACCCGGGGATCGAACCCTGGTCCTTCTAGCTGTGAGGCGACAGTGCTAACCACCACCACCGTGCCGCCCAGGTGAGGGGTTATAAGCCAAAATGCAAAAAAGTTTATAACTGGCCACATGGTGGCACTGTAGACATCATGTTTTAGGAAATGAAGCATTTCATCATGGGGCACCATTAAAATAATAATTTATAGTTAGCTGAACATTTTGACAGCTGAATGATTTCTATAGCTGTAAGTATGTTGAACTAGTCAGTTATGTACAGAATAATAATAATAATAATCAGATAACAACAGATAACAATGAGAAATTATAACCTTGTAAAAGTAGAATTCATGGCAGAGCTGCCATATTGAATTACATTAGATTGTACAGGTGTATCTAATAAAATGGCCAGTGAGTGTATATCCTGCTGCTGCTGAGACACTGGGGCTTTCTTTGCATTATAGATGAGGAAGCTGTGAACAGCTTGTTTGCTTTCTAAATTAAGTTCTCAAACTCTCTGCTTCGCTTTGCTGTCTCTCTCGAGCGAGAGAGAGAGAGAGAGAGCAAAGAGTTGTTGCATGTTGGTTCTTTACACAGAGTCTAATATTGCTGCTGCAGCTGGACTCAGCCGAAGCAACTGCTGCGGGTGTCAATTCTTGCCACAAGTGGGTTAACACTGGAGTCAATGGGACAACCTGTGGGTCTCATACCGACACCAAACGGTACCTTTATCCTCAGTATCATACGTCAAAGGGCTTGACAAAGCAGCAGAGTATGAGAACGGGCTTGATATACAGTATAATCCCTCCACCATATGCTGGGTTTGGCCCAGGGTTTCTTTACAATACGGCACACCTGGAACACCACCACAGGGGAGCATACCGAGTAGAAGAACCACCGGAATTGGCTCTTTTGAATGCAAAGGAGCAGCGGTTCTGCTGAGTTACTTCCAGATAGCCCCTCATAGTGTTTCAAATGGTCAGCCCGGGCACCAGATATCCGCAATCTCATGCTTTCAGTAAATAAAGGTTGGGTTGGCTCTCTATATGCCTGCATTACTGCCAGTGCTGCAGTGATCTGTCTATGAGCCTCAACCCACCTAAACCTCAACTGAGATACTTAAATTCTTTCACTTATTTGGTTCCCAACCCAAACCAATGTTTTTTTATCATAAAACACTTGGGGTTAAAAAAAAAAAAAAGCTCCTACTGCATGTCTAGCTCATTCCAGAAAGCAATAAAACACCCCTCTTAATATTCTTCAACATTCCCACCATTAGCAGTATGTTAACAATCAAAATAAATATGCAAATAAATGAAGGTGAAATGCTGGTGGGTTTGCTGGAAACCTGCCCACAGTGTAGCAACTTTGGAAAACAGCCTAAGAACAACACACAAACAAAAACACAAATTACTGGACTATACATATATATAAATTGAAAACGTCTAAATTAAAACTTCCCATTATGAGGTAATGCATGATTTTCTACAGCTTCAACAACTTTTGGAGGCAGTGGTGTCTACAGAGAGCACTTGGCAGCACTTTGGACAAACTGAGGCTCAGTGAAGATTACATAACTCAGAACTGAGATTGACAGTTCTCACCTTTCTAGCGGAAGTTTTACAATATGCTTAGGACTGTGATTGACAGGTTGGAGAGCTGCAGGACATCATTTGCATAAGTAAATAAGGACATCCTGAGCAAGTTCACTGTTGCCATGGTGATGGTGGAAGATTATGAGGACACTTTGGGCCAATGTTTAAACTGCTGGAGGGGCAACTAGACAGGTGCTCTGTACGTGGGTGCACATGGCTCACATGCCTATACAGTACCTTTACAGTTGATGTAAATTCATATGCTAATGCTTCCACAGGGGCTTCAAAGATTCAACAATCTATTATAGACAAAGGCACAACTTCAAAGCAAAGGCTCTTGGCTGAGAGGAGTCCCTCGCACACTGAAAGCAGACTCACAGCCAACAACACTAACACAGTTTTTACACACTGATGTGTTCACAAGGACTGCATTAGAGAAAATGCCAGAATTCAGCCCATAGCAATTTTCAGTTATCTTTTCACTCCATTAATGTGTTTTCTTTTCTTTGTAATGTGGTAAAGAACAGATACTCATTACGTGCATCAAACTAGAGGACAATATCTCCCTCTATCCCCGACTCATAGATCAAAAAGACGTGAGAAAGGGCAGACAGAGATCAAATGTGCCTGTAGGAAATCTGGCACACACTTCGCCTGGCATACTTTTACATACTTAACACACTTATTCAATATTACAAATACACATGGGAATACAAGAGCACATACATACAGAGAATGTGGATGAATGGTTAAAGGTTAGCTTTGCAGAAACCAGTCTAAATCTCACATGGTCAGATGTGGTTTGATTCTCAGTGAGAATCGACCTGCATAAATTTCCTCACCCAAATATTTAAACATAGCATTGAGGAAATAAAATGATGCACAATTTGTGAAAGTATTTTCCATATTCTTTAGTCAGTAATGTATTTAGTAACCAATACTAGTGGTGAAAGATTGATAAGAACCACACCATGTCCAAGTAGATTTTAAAAATGACAAGTGGGCAAACAGACATACATTAATAGTCCGTTTTACCTTAATTCCTTAAACTAATGCATGATTCAAACTGTGATAAATTGTTTGCCTCTGAATTAATGCACAGAAAAATTAGATAAATATAGACTTTATCATATGCCTCTAGTTTAACAGTCACTGACTTGACTCATCACTCCTTTCTACAGTGCTTAGCTTCCTTATGATTGATGGGAGGAGGACTAATGTAAAGGTTGTATTTTTCGAACCTAAATGACAGAAGAGAGATTGTTACAGAATACAATGAAGTTTTAAATTAGTTCTGTGCAGTAAGCTGTAAGCCAAAAGCACAAGTGTATAAGAGAAAATGTGATTTGTTTTTTTTATACACTTGTCTCAGATCAGATCAGCAGAGAAGAAGAGAATACCTCACAGACCCACTGCACAACATGTGAGATACAACATGTATCTGTTTCTCTTTTTCTTCTGACCAGCCCCATTGCTTTCTCTAGTGTCCTTTTACATATGCACACATTTTATTAGACTCTACAAGCCTGATTCCCTCTCCTATCTGAGGATAGCTGCCAGTCTCCACTTCACCCACCTACCCCCACCCTCCAAGAGTACTGTACACACAGCAGGAATGCTGTCAGAAGGAAATTATAATGCCTCTGATCTGGTTAATGGACAGTAATGGTAGATGGCTGATAAACAGGGGAAGGGAGGAGTAGATGGGGAGGTGATGGAGACAGAGAGAACATGAGTAGTCACAGTGAGAGGCAGAATTTGAGAGGCGTGAATTATTCCAGAGGTTTCCCTTCTTGAGCAGGGCAGAGAGGAGCATCACCCTCAACTCTTCTCCTCCCTTCTGCTGCTCTTTACACTACTCCTCTCTCCTCCAGGGATCTCATTATGGAAGACTCACTGGCCATGAGGACTGAGCCAGTATGCGTATGAGATGGGCTAAAGAGGGGGACAAGCCCTATGTGTAAGACGAAGGGGTGAGAAAGCAGGAGACTGGGAGAGATAGTAAAAGAGGGCAAAGAAGAGAGGAGAGATGAACAACAAGCTGTAGAATGTGGAGCGAGAGTAGATAATATAACTGGAAGGAAAGTGTGACTGCAGTACCACAGTAAAGCATATAGCCTTAGGTACCAGATTGTTATTACTGCTGCAGATGGTTGGGGGATGCTTCCAGCAGATTTATGTTTTGTTATAGTACGGTTTATGTGTATATAGTATGTGTCACATTCATGTCTGCGTGCAGCTATATGCTTGTTTAGCTTAAGTAATGTCAGCTAAATGGCATGTTTTCTAGATAAATAACCAATTAGAGGCTTGGGGGGAGTTTGCAGTGAGCAACTGAATCCAATCAAATCCCCATACACCAGCTGTAAACTATCAATCTCTCATCGAAATGCAGCACACAGACTGCTTTAAATATCCAACCAAGCGTTCAGGCTCCTGTGCTCACAAAAATAGTAAATACCATAAGGCGAAAAGACAAAAATTAGCCTAAATGCTTACTACCTTTTCAACCCATATTCTTCCTATATCTTCCCTCTGTGTGTTGATCAAGATCTTTCTGACCCGACGGCTCCTTTTCACTTGTCAGTTCTTCTCCGTTTAACAGCTTTCATTGATTCATTGATTTTTGGTGAGGGACACAACATTCTCTTAATGTGCCACTGAACACTGCTTATATGTATGTTTATATCTGTGTACATAAGCTGGTGTGAGCATGTAACTGCGGGTGTATCTTTGCAGGTCCACAGATATAACAGTCAACATTTATCTTTGGTGAAGTTTGTACAGAGACAGTGATTAAGAAGAAATGAAACACTTTGACGAAGATAATGTATCTGCACATATGCTCTATTGCACACCCACACGAATAGAGGCTCATGGAGGCTCTAACACTGTGTCATTATTCTTATAATCACTCCATAATCCACCACATCTTCTCTACATGCTCTCACCTTAAGGTTTCAGTCCATTCATTGTTGTCTCTCTGCCTGATGGACATATCGACTCTCTCCTTTCCTCCATATAATCATGATAAATCTGATCATGTAAGTATGCAGGTGTCTTCCCAATAGGCTTTCACAAGATCAGTGGTATATAACCAATATATTGGAGCATCACTTTCTACTACAAGCTTGTGTCCATGCAGGGCTATCAGGTGGCTACTAACACAGCTAGAGGCTAAAGCTAATGTGAAAGTTTCTTAAAGTGCATCACGCAGGCGTCCACTAGGTCACCAGCTCTACAGCTGACAGTTTCTAGTTTCTTCTTACAGGTGTAGATATTTAATAGAAAATATAACCAACAAATGAAGAATGTATTACTGTGGACGAATCTCCTATCAGTACAGTGGTTTAAATCACCTCTAGCTTTACAGTGCTATTTTTGTTCCACAAGAAACCTCTATATAACAGAGATCCTTGTCCTTATTTTTATGCCTCCATGCCGGCGATTACCAGGGCCAGAGGCATTATGTTGTCAGGTTGTCCATCCATCCGTCTGTCCATACATCCACCCAATTCTTGTGAACAAAATGTCTAATAACATGTGTAAAGGGAATTCCTTCAAATTTGGCATAAATGTCAACTTGGACTCAATGATGAACTGATTAGATTTTGCTGGCCAAAGGTCACAGGTCAAGGTCACACTGACTTCACTTTCATCCTGTTCTTGTGGCCCATTCTTGTGAAGGTGATATGTGAAACATGCTTTGAAGAAATTTCTTCAAATTTGGTGCAACAGTCCAATTGGATTGGCGATGATGAACTGATTAGGTTTGTGGTGGCCAGGTCAAAGTCACAGTGACCTCAACTTCATCATGTCTCCGAAATGCCTCAAAGTAAGTTCTTTCAATTTGGCACAAATTGTCACCTGTCAAGGATGAACTGATTTGATTTTGGTGGTCAAAGGTCAAGTTCACTGTGACCGTATGTATGTCCCATTCTCATCAATGCCATATCTCAGAAATGCCTGGAGGGAACTTCATCACATTCCACACAAACATCCGCTTGGACACATACATGTTCAAACTCATTAGAATATGAGTCTGGACAGACGTGTGTAAGCGTCAACGTCACTGGTTCGTTGAGGCATACAACTGCAATCTGGCAATTCTAGTTTATTAATTACAATAAATTGTCTTTGCCATATTTGCCATATAGAAGGAGCATGTACTTAGTACTTCAACTTGAGTAAAAAGATAAAGTACGCACAAGCGGAGTGATTTTAGAGGTATTTGGAGTGAAGTACAGATGGTGCCAACTGAGAGTGGAAAATCTGGGATTTTGCCACATCTGTAATGTATATGTATAGGCTGATATGTTGATCTGGATTCTCACATTGCAATTAAAATAATACATGGGGCATGTACAGCATGAACAATGATGGCAGCGTAAAAAGCATTGAGGCAGGTGAAATTGATTGTGCCACAGCTACATTTCTGCAGTACTAATTTCTTCAGTACTTTTTTTTTTTTTTACAGAAATCTATCATTACTTAATTTCAACCACTTCTGCTATACTTTACTTTGCAGCTCTTGTGTTCATTCAGCTACAATAACACTTCCTTGCATTAAAAAATAAGTCAGTTAGTAGTCTAACATAAG
The DNA here is from genome assembly GCA_032362345.1 of Sandelia bainsii. Lineage (NCBI taxonomy): Eukaryota > Metazoa > Chordata > Actinopteri > Anabantiformes > Anabantidae > Sandelia > Sandelia bainsii. The sequence goes on from JAUMHL010000005.1 coordinate 20,512,022, forward strand.
CTTGTGCTGCTGAAGTAAACAAAAACCTTAGCTGCTATTTTGGAAATGTACATAATTGTAAATGTGTGTTCAAATATGTTTATTATGTGCGAGTTAACGTCATGACTGAATATTCCTCAGGATTTTATATATTGCACCAGAAGTCACATTTTCTTTCCTAATACATACAAATGCAAGAGTTACTCTCTCTCAGGAAGCCAGCTGAGTCTGGGCCTGTTTTCACAGTAAATAAGCTAATAGGCAAACGGCATGGCTGTTAAATGAGTTAAACCCGATCGATGTCAACTCTGGGCCAGAGGTATATAAATTCATTTCAAATGAGACACCAACTGACACCAATAAAACAACTAATCTGTTAGCATCTGTCTGCAGAAACGGGGGATTGGTGTGTATTTTGAACATGGATGTGTGCGCGCGCGTAAGTATGTGTGTGCATCAGGAGGCAGTAGGAGGGAAAGCAAGGGATGACACAAAGCGAGGTTGGGAAAAGGGATTAAGAGGGGGTAGAGGTGTAGTCATGGATGAAGCAGTCACTTTGCTTTGTGAGACTCTTGGTGGTGAGAGATGAGAGAATGATCTCCCACGCAGGCTGCAGGAATGCTTACTCCAACACTTTCCCTCCCCCTGGGCCCCAGAAAAGGAGGGAAAAAAGTGCAAACATGTCACAGAGATAGGGAACAGATCAATGTCCACAAATGCTGTTTGCAAACAAACACACAGACACACAAACCTGTACTAGCACAGCTCAAGCATAGATGATGTAATGCATTTTTATATATTTTATATATTTCATGCTCAGCTCTCTGTTATTTCCTCTCTTTTCTCTCTTTTACTGAGGGTCCTTCTCTTTTCTTAACTATCCATCAGTGAAACCATTTTAACTGTGATCAGACAGCCTGGCAACAGTATTAGTTTCTTTGTAATGACAGGCTCAAGTAGTTAAGTATTTAATTGTCTTTCTGATCTCCAAAATAAAACACACTAAACCAGCCTGAGGGCCACACTCAGCTGTGAGCAACAGGAATCCACTCAAGCAACAAATTCGGAATACAGTAGCACTCACATGCAAGCGCACAGTTATAGACTTAAGCCCACATTCACATCACATTACAAAAGAACAATTTCAAACACTTTGGAAACGCATCAGATCTCATTTGGAAAAAAAATCATTCTGGACATCCATACTAATATGGAATGGGTAATGTGTTCGGAACAAAAGGATGCCACATCATTTGATGAAAATGAAAATTATCAACCTACAGAGGGCTTAATTCGAAGTCACCAAGAAATTTAAACTGAAAAACTGATGTGGCAGGCTAGTCCAAATTGCTGAAATGTCATTGTAGCAACTCAAAATGGTACTCAGTAGTTTGTATGGCCCCCACGTGCTTAAGGGCATGCTCCTTATGAGATGACGGATGGTGTCCTGGGGCATCTCCTCCCAGATCCTGACAAGGGCATCACTGAGCTCCTGGAGAGTCTGAGGTGCAACCTGGCGGCGTGGGATGAACCTAAACATGATGATCCAGAGATGTTCTATTGGATTTAGGTCAGGCGAGTGTGGAGGTCAATCAATGGTATCAATTCCTTCATCCTCCAGGAACTGCCTGCATACTCTTGCCACATAAGGCCGGGCATTACCATGCACCAGGAGGAACCCAGGACCCACTGCACCAGCGAAGGGTCTAACAATGGGTCTAAGGATTGAAAAGCCGATCTCTTTTGTGGCGATTAAAATGCTGGTGGGTTATACAGAGGTCTCAAACGTACTTTTAAGGCCACCGATATTTGCAATCTCCAGCAATTGACCCTCTTGCCTCACGGACATGCTCAATGCACCAGGCACGTTTACAAACGGAGCGCATTAAGAGGAGCTGACGGCAGAGATCCGGTTTTTCAAAATAAAAGACTGTGTTGTGTGAAAATGGAAAAAAAATAAAAAATTTTCTTTCTGTGCGGCCCGGTACCAAATGACCCACGAACCGGTACCGGTCCGCAGCCAGCTCTTTGGGGACCTCTGCACTAGAGGACGTCGGGCCCTCAGGCCACCCTCATGAAATCAGTTTCTAATGGTTTGGTCAGAGACATTCACGGCAGTGGCCCGCTGGAGGTCACTTTGTAGGGCTCTGGCAGTGCTCATCCTGTTCCTCCTTGCACAAAGGAGCAGATACCGGTCCTGCTGATGGGTTAAGGACCTCCTACGGCCCTGTCCAGCTCTCCTAGAGTTACTGCCTGTCTCCTGGAATCTCCTCCGTGCTCTTGAGACTGTGCTGGGAGACACAGCAAACCTTCTGGCAATGGCACGTATCGATGTGCCATCCTGGTGGAGTTGGACTGCCTGTGCAACCTCGGTAGGGTCCAGCTATCGCCTCATGCTACCAGTTGTGACACTGACCCTAGTCAAATGCAAAACTTCTGAAAAGCAGTCAAAAAAATATTTGGAGGGAAAAAATGTCTGTGGCCTCCACCTGCAAAACCATTCCTGTTTTTGGGGTCTTCTCATTGTTGCCCCTTTAGTGCACCTGTTGTTAATTTCATTAACACCAAAACAGCTGACACTGATTAAAAACCCCCTCTGCTACTTAACTGACCAGATCAATATCCCAGAAGGTTAACTGACTTGATACTATACTCTGATTAAAAAGTGTTCCTTTTTTTTTATTAATATAATATATTTTTAGTGAATTTATTTATATTTATGTTTTAGCTTATGTCTAGACATTTTTTCTAATTTATTTTCATTCAGAGATTTGGAGTGATTTTTTTTTTTTTTGAGTATTAGTATTTGAAGTATTATATTGTATCAATTCTAAATTGTTGCTAATTTGCTGCCTTTTCCTTGATCAGTTTGCTCCTAACTAATTCATAAGAACCTGTTGCTATTAGCTATGTCATTTAACTGTGGCATAGTTCGTATGTACATTTTATACTTTAAAAACAAACTTATTTTATTTCAGTTTAACCCTTAAGCCATTCAGTTCATCAGTTATTAGGTATTTTTCTCAAATTCAGCTGGATAAGTGCACATGCAAAATGTCAAATTTGGCCTGGAGGAAAGTCAGAAACATGGTTGCCCTACTGTGAGTGCTGCTCTCAATGTTTCATTAAGGATTTTGGTGAATGCAAGTTTTTAAAGCTGCGTTAAAAGTATTTGGATAGAGATAAAAAAAAATATGATATTGTTCTGTAGCCAGCATAGCTTAGCACAGTGTTTTCTTACGCTGGGTACCACCTCAAAAAATATTTGGCTCTCCAAGTACCACCATTATGACCAAAGTAGGGTAGTAGCGAGTTCCATTTACTCTGTTACATTTATTTAAGTAACTTTTTGAAAAAAATGTACTTCTAGGAGTACTTTTACTGCACCATACATTTTACTTTTACTTGAGTAATATTGTGAAGAAGAAACGCTTCTTACTCCACTACACTGGGCAACACTTATTAGTCATTTGAAACCCACATGTCTTCAGTGTACAGCAAAAATGAGTTGCCTTTGTCAGACCTACTGATTTACAATCAACAGGACAGGCATGGATAGAGCAGGACAGGTAGGGCCTCATCCCTCAGTGTATAAATAATACATTTGGGTCTAGGGTGAAAGCAGACTTGAGCCTACTATTTCTGGACATGCAACTGCAAATTATGGAGGATGCACACACACAAAGAAAACTTGACATTTCTATAAAACATAGCTGTGAATTGAGCATGTTTTCCTATGTTAGAGTAGATGAGGCAGAAAATCTTCAGTGTGCACTGCAGTGTCTTATCGATGCCAGGGTGTGTGTGGTATTCTGTATTACAGTTCTATCAAATATGAATGAAGTATGTTTGAACCCTTCCCCCCTCTCTTACTCCCCTACAGACCAGTAGGGAGATCCTTCACATGAGCTCACATGAACATTCCCTCACACACATGAATTTGTTTTTTAAGTTACAGTAACTTTCAAATTAGGAAGACATTTGCTGCAGTGCTAATGAACAAATGCTTTCAAGCAGAACAAACAACATAAAAACAATGCCTCCATACACACACACACACAGAGTCTCACCAGGACACCAACCCATCTGTTTGCTAAGGGAATCTTGCTTTCCAGTAGCACTGCTTAAAAAGAGAGTGGGAAAAAAATGCATCCCACACACACACTTGTGAGTATGCAGACATGACATCATATTTTTCTGTGCCGAGTCTCTGCAAAGAGCGTGGGCAGGAGTGTGCGGGTAGCTTGTGTTGTGTGTTTCAGTTTGATTACTACACTGCGAGAGCCAACACAGACTGAGAAACAGCGGGGCAGACTGTGCTTGTGTGTATGTGCCTGGGTGTCCTTGTCTGTCACTTAGAACTTGAGGCGATCTAAAGGCATCCTTTTCGCACCTCTGCCTCTTGCCTTTCTCCCCCCGACTCTGTTTCTTTCTCTTCTCACTGTTTATCTGCTGCTCAAACAGACATTTTTTTTCTCTGGCTTTTGTTTGGCTGCCATGCCCTGTGAGCACTGTTTAATTCTCCCCCCGCACTCCCTTGGGAGAGAGAGGGGTTGAGGAGGAGGGTGGTGGGTGAGTACAAGGGCAGAGACACTTCATTAATCAATCAACCAGCTTTGAAGATTTACCTAATTAACAGCTAATTACAGATTTGGGCACAGATCCAGCTGGCATCCCATCCACCTCCACCAATACAACCCCCGCGGTTCCCCAGATGACACTAGAGGTAAACACCCCTCCCTCGTCCCCTCCTTTGCTGTCTTCTTTATTAGTCTACGCATCCAGGCATCCACTCATCCATTCCTTTTTGATTCTCTGCAGAAACAACAGATCAAACCTGACTACTAACATAAGACAACAGATAACTTCAAAAATCTCTAGATCTCGCGCCAGCTGCTGCATTTTCATGTCGCACCATATGGTTGTCTGCTTGATTTTCTTACCCCAGGAATACTGGTGGTCATCTCAGTCTCCTTGAGGCTCCCTGAAGGCACCATCTCACCCCAATGGTGGCAGATGCGGTTCTTGTCTTGTCCCTGGCTGCCGCCTCTGTGGGACATGCTTGCACGCCAGGCACGCTGGATCCTGGGAACACAAGGAGAGAAAATGCAAATATCAGTGACATCTTCATCTCATAACCAAAATGAAGCTGAATTAAAGTACAGGGTGGTGACGTGTGATGAGTCATTTGGGGCAACTAGGGTCTTTAGAAGTAAAAGTCATGTTCATTTTCTGCATAGACAATGATTGGTTGAAAGTCTATGAGTTAAATTATCAGTACATAACATAAACAACTAGATTAAAAAAAAAGTCAAACTATAAACTCTACCTGCTGTACATATGAAAACTTATAGAGCAAAATCAACTACAATTGCCAAAGAAGATTTCATTAACAAAACATGATTTCTCACATATGAAGTTAAAATAACCATAACTTAACAGTGGTATTGTTAGATTACCAGGTAGACCACTGAGTATTCTTTGCTGAAAGAGTTTGAAGAAATCAATAAACAATACAATAGCTTGGAAAAACATGTGACAGATATGATAGAAAATGCACAGTCTCCATTGTTTTATGGAATAAAGAAAAGGTGGTTAGTGATCATTTGCCATCTCTTCTTTCTATAATCGCAACTGTCCTTTCCTAGTTGTAATTCTTGGTCATCCTCAAACATTTCCCCCAATATTTTTCCTAGCTTTGCCAACTTTTTCCCCTTTAAATCCTGCTCACATATTTACTTGACCTCCCCTCTTTCACCCCTTCACTCAACCTCCACACACACACTTTCTCCGTCTCTCACCTTCCACCCTCTTTCATCCCTGTAGTCACCCCAGCACCAGAGTCTAGGATGGAGTGTAGGATCAATTACCCAATGGAGAAACACATTCACCTCCAGTGGAGCAGAGAGACAGCTGAGCCAAATGGAACAAATTGAATTAAGCCATAACTCCTAGCTCCAAAACCAATACGTCTCCCTCCCTGTCCTTCCCCCATGCCTATTATCTTCACTTCTATTCTCTTTTTGCTTATTCTGTCTCCCTCTCTCCATGCTCCCTGTCCCTCAAATTTTTCTGAGTTTAACTTGACCTTATTCTATGTCTCTCACCCTTCTGCACCCCAATCTTGTTAACTCTACACAGAAACACTGGCTTTCTCTTCTCCATCCTTGACTTTCAAGGAAGTTAAAACCTGAGGTGAAAGCTGTCATTCTCTGTTCCACCTATAAAAGCGTGGGCCAGTGTGTAAGTAAAATAGTGATAGATGGCAGTCTGCAAGAGTGCACTCTGACCTCAACTCTGAAACCTAATGGAACGTAATATTGAATTGAAACCACAAGTAAATTGATCTCTCCTACACAACAAATAAAGTGCACTTTTAAAGGTCACAGGTAAAGTGTTGTGATGCTCAATATGAAATTGATTGAAAAGTGAGGAAAGCAACATATATGCCATACAAATACACAAATAAGCCACAAGTCATACTCACACAATAGCCTTGATCTCCAGGTTCTGTTGTTGCTCATGACGACGAGGGCTGTTGTCATCCACCTCCTCGCTCCTACGAGGACGGCTTCTGTGACAATAACCACGAATGAAAGATAAACAGAAATATGTGGCCAGAAACAACAAAAAACAGCACAGTATGTTTGAAATGGTGTTGGAAGTCACAGCATAATAAGCATAATAATAATAATAAGCTTTTTTATTTTATTTATAAAATTATATTTATGTAGCCTATTATCACAAATTTGTCTCAAGAGGATTTAAGCAAGTTTTTTTACTTTACTTTACTTACGTTACTTTACTGCGTCCTCTAATTGTAGATTGATTTTTTTCAATGAGACAATAGGGATACTACCGTACAGTGTCTTACCTTTCCACCTTGGGAACTGCTTGCCCTGCGCTGTGGTTGCAGTAACGATGATACCTCTTCACTTCTTCCTGCAGAGTAAATAGCACCAATATGTCAACAATGTTTCTCATTCTCTTTGCAGAGGATATGACACAGGAGGAGCTGTGCTTCGATAAGATACAATAATAAATGTGCAGCATTTTGTTTATGTGTAATTGCTCCTCCACCCACGCATACTGTCTGTCTGGCATAGCTGCAAAACAGAGGAAAACTGCTCTTCTGTTTCCGTTATCTCTTTATTAACCTTAAGAGTGGCAGCATGTCTGGCTCTATTAACACAGGCATAAATAATCATAAACAGAGAGTGGTGGGCATAAACAACTGCTATGCTATTGCTAATGCATAACAGCATGTGTACGCTTTTCAGGTACCAACCAGCCAGACACCGGCTGGAGGCCAGGGGGTGACGCCTAACTCACACAGCTCCAGAGCCATAAAGTTCAATGGGTCTGGGCAGATGGATGTGCTTCCAAAGCAACAAAGCAGCCCCATTCCATCTCTAGTTTAGGCTCATCTCTCTGTTAGCCAGGGGGGTGCAAGCTACGAGTGTTTTTTCATGTTTGTGTTCATGTGCTTGTGACTACATCAAGGGTGTAAGGACAAATTCAGCTCACAGATGAGTGTTATGCAGAACTTAATGAACTATACAGTATGAGTAATGAGAAAGGTGACTTCTGTAGTGATGAGCCCACAGGGAATTATCAAGTGATGCTGTAAGTTCCCCTCAGCTCTAAGACATGTTTAGTGTGTTTCAACTAGGATCAGTCTCACTGCTCTTATCCTCATTTTCAGCTGCAGCAGGCAGCTGTTTTTAAGCAAAATACTCAGGTGAATTCACCGTACACCATTTACACAACACCAAACAGCAGACAAAGATAGTAACAACTTGATCAACACAGTGGGGCATTTAGCGGTGATAGATATTATCCTAATGAATTGGTGATGACCAAAACTGAGCTAAAAAAAGACTCCAGATGAGTCCATCAGTGCTTGTCAGTGTTATCTATTTCTAGCGCTGAGCATTTTACAGAGTGACACAGTCACACATGCTGGCATTTGCTGTATGCAAACAAATAGCAACACTCTTTGGGAATCATACTTCGAGCCATATATTGTGCCACAATACACTGATGAGCCAAGACATTATGATCACAAAATGTCAATACAATACAAATGTCATATATGGCACTGATTATCTTGTAACAACAGCACATGTCAAGATCTGGAATACATAACATGCCAAGTGAACTGTGGTCAGCCGCAAGCTCATGTGGGTGGCTGGTCAGCTGTGATGTACACATCACTACAGTGGTCCAATTAGTTACAACGCATAAACCAACAACATGTTGCTGGATCAAGTCTGATCTGTGGCACATCCATTTTGCAACTTAAACATCTGCATCAAGGGTGCTCAGAATGTTTTGGCTCATTAGTGTACTATGTTTCACAGCTAATGTATGTGTACATTTGGGTGCATCTACGTATGCTTGGGTACATATAGTCTAGACACTGTGTACTGTTGGTGTGAAACAGTTCTCAATGTTCTTGTTTCTCTACTCAGCAAAGTCGGTGGGGATTAAGTGTTCAGAATATCAGGCAAAGGGCCAAAAAGGTTTTAAAATATAACAGTATGATCAAGTATTGTGCTGTATTAACTACAGACTTCATCCAGCCTACTTAAGCTAAATATGACAATGGGAGTTTAATTTGGGAAAATAAATAAAATATGCTATTTGAACACATTTTAATGACAAAAATTTTATAGGCTGGCACATATATTCAGGGGCCTTGTTTAGGACCAGAGTAATACAACTTCATGATATTATAATTGTGTTGCCATTGGTAAGTATTATTAGACAACATGGCATTAACATTCACACCTATGCAGATGATACACAGTTGTATATTTCCTTTTCACCTTGTTGCATTGACCATATAAACATATGCTTGACAAATTATTTTCTGCACCTTCTTACACAAACACAGCCCCATCATGATGCTCTTTTGCATAGATTTACTATGAATATGAAGCAAGAAGTGAAGAATCTCATTGCAATATTACTCACATTTTATCATCTTTGAAATGCTGCCTGTGTTCAACAATTCATCTCTAAGGTAGACCCAGAAAGGCATATTCAAGTTTTTATTTTGAGGAGGCTGGACTATTGCAGTGATGGTAATAATTGTAATGTAAGCCTCTCTATGAAATCTTAAATCACAATGCAGCTGCATGTAGCCAGCACGTAGGAAACGCAAAGAACACATTGGCATTATTTTTAAGACCTTTCCTTGGTTTCTTGTTTGTTTTAAAATTTACTGTAAGATTCTGCTTTTAGTTTTTAAATCTCTTAATGCATTAGCACAAGAATATATTCCTTGCAAAATTCGAGAAAGGGATGTCAAAACTTCCACCCAACTCAAAAAGGGCAAAGCAAATTAGTCTATCGCAACTTTCATTGCCAAGGGTGTGCGTCCATTTTCGTACAATGCGCACCTTGTAGTCAAGATACAACATCCCATCTCGGAGATATTTTACTGACACAGCGATTTACACACTCTAGACCAAAACCAAAGCCATGGAATCAATGGAAAAAAAGCATATAGAATAGCTGTAACATGAGAGGCATGGACATTTGTTGCTACAGCAGTAGGGGCAGTCAAATTTAGCTTTCCAGTTTTGCCACATCTCTTCCACTTGTTTTATTAATAATTATGTTATGTTATGGAAATGAAAAATTCCTTATGGATCACTACAAATACTTTACTTTGAAAGTATCAAGTACTCGCATCACAGCCCTCTGAATCATAATAGAATCGAATCGTGAGGTGCCTAGAGATTGCCACCCCTAAAATATATGCGGCTGCACTAGTCTCATAATCGTTATTGTTTCTTTTTTATTCTCATCTTTGGACTTTATTGTTATACAGCACTTTGAGTTGCACTTGGTATATGAGCTGTGCAATGCAAATGAATGTAGTGTTATTGTTATTAAAATATGCACTGTCACAGTAAATGTTTCATTATGGAAATGGTGCTATTTGTTTAAGTTTCCAACAAAATCACAACACTTGCTTGATATGCGTTGTGTTATTCATCTTTTGCAGTTGCTATGATTTTTTTTTTTACAGGTGCTATCTTGTGTGTTTACAACTGTAATATCTTTGGTGTCTATTCCAGATAACATGCACTGAAGTTGTGAGAGCAACAGAAATACTAAGGCAGCAATATTGATGCAGCCAGTGACAGCAGAAGGAGTTTTTGTAGCCTATACTGCAGATTACATGACAGCTTAAATCAATAGCTGAATTCTTGATTGCATAAAAACTAGGATATTAACAGAACTCTCCTCTGCTGGGCATGTAAACAATTTAATCACATTATTTTCGATATCAAAATAGGGGTGATCAATAACCTGAAAGGCTAAGGAAGGTGAGGGTGGACAGTAATAAGCATTATGTCACTGAAAAATGAGAGAAGGAAGGAGAGGGGGAAGGAAATGGAGAGAAAACAACAGCACAGAGCAGAAAGTCTGCTGCTCTTTAACTGATGAGTTATTAAAATCATAATTTCTCAGAGTCCTAGTTCTATCACAAAGATCGATGGCAGGAATAGCTGAATGTCCACCCTCAAACACGCGCACATACAAACAAATGCGCGCGCGCGCGCACACACACACACACACACACACAAAGACAAAAGCTTATTCCCTGCGGTACGTGAGAGATGGTCAGCTCTTTGTACCGTTCAGTAGGCACACACAGACACACACCTGACTGCACTAAGAGAGCAAAGAAGCCTCCACGCACACGTACCGACTCGCAAGTAAACACACGCACATCAATGTGATGTCGGAGGATTTGATTGCAGCGTGGCGATGCCCTGAAACATCTGTGTCAGACTATTGGCTGTTCAGCAGTTCAACTGGCACATCAGCCCGGGGAAGCTTCCAATCAGGAGAAGAGCAGTACCAGTGGAGATGCTTGTTAGTCGTAACATTGGAAATCAATTTACATGCACAGTGCGTGCAAGGAGTAATATGGAAGTCAACATTTACTCTTTCGCCTGACTTCCTGAGCACAAAAAGAAGATGTAGGTGTTACCGATGTGTTCTTGTGACTACATGATTTAAAATGCTATTTTCTCTTAGTGTTATGGCCATGGGGTAAAACAAGCACTTTCTACTGAAGGATATTGATGTGTTTATGTAGTTTTGCTGAAAGCTCTAAATCCTATTTGAGGAGAGAGAACGAAAGTGAGAGAGAAGGAAAAAAAACACACTCAGGTTTGGAGGTGTAAATCGACAAAGAATAACTATAATAATAATAATAATTATTATTATTATTATTATAGTTATTATATATACTATAAACTTTTACTCAGTGAAACTGCAGTAAAAGAGAAGATAAGAGCAAGTAGAAACCTGTACTTTCACACAATACCCAGGCCACTGGGGTTACATAGCCATCAATACCAGGGTGGAGTAGGCACTGTAAACTGATCTGTACTGATAAAGGACAGCAACACCAATGAGGCTTACAAATCAAGATGTGAGATTAATTTCAAATCATATTTCATTTAATTAAACTATTCATCAAATATTGTTTTGCAGCAGCCGAAAATTGTCCAATTTACAATGTTATGAACACAGAGATTTGCATCAAATCATCATAGAAGAAGCAACAAGCTCGTACTTAGCAATTCTGCTTGAAAAATTATCATTGATTTATTATCAATATCAATGCTGATGAAGTTTCTGCTGATTGTGACTGAACCAATTAATCACATGAGCAGTGACATACACTACACGAGTCCTCAAACCTCAGTATGTGCCGTATGCTAGTGCAGCGGAGAATGTTGAACATTTACAAAGGGACTGAAGAGAGGTAATCGGGGATGTTCAGTGAGGGATGCAAGAGGGTATCAGTAAAAAAAAAAAGAAGAGCAGGGCACAAGATTATTCTAAGATGGAAAAGGAGAAGAAGACGTTCTGAGAAGTGTGGAGGTGGGCGAGATGTGATGAGCAGAGATAAAGGAGGTGTGAGAGTGAGAAAATGATCATACAGTCTATCAAAATGCAAAATGGAGCGCTTGGGACTATATTCCCCATTCCCCTTGCTACTATTAACCAGTAGAGAGCTGCTCTGGTTAACATATGGTGAGGGAAGGAGTGAGAGCTTGTTCTCTCTCTCTCTCTCACACACACACACACGTGCAGGATATACTTATATGACTGGGGTGGGCTGAGAGACACCTGTCAGTGTGCAGGCTCATCTCGCTCCTGTGCAGGTTATTACGACTCAATCGCAGAACATTTAAGTGAGCTGGTGCAAACAGCACTGAGAACAGTGCTGTCCCACTGGGGGAGAGACGATAATGCACTTCTGAAATACGACACCATCATGGCACCACACTTCCACTATGTGCATCCTTCTGTATATCACAGATTGCCCTATCTATATCAGTTTGTGTTGGTGAACTCATGTTGCTCCATCCTGTGATCCTATGACACACATGTACTGTAGGAACTCTGCTCCTGTTGAGCACAAATACAAGCTCACTAGGAAGGTGACGTGCTATTTTTTCTGGGTGTTCAGTGAAGTAGGAGCCTGCATGATATTATATGATTTCATGACTCTAGTGTCACCTATATTTCATACTTAAGCCCAATAAATGTGACCCCCCCCCTCCTTTTGGCATGCTGTTTAAATAAGCTCTGTGTAAAATAGTTAACAACACGGGTCCACGGTCGTAAAATTCAGCTGTCCCATTGATTATGGGGTAAAAGCTGGATAGATTAATGTGTTTCTCAGGGGGTTCATGCCTCGGCAATAAATCTGAATCACTCACATAGACACAGCAAATGGAGCAGCCTCCATATCCAATAACCTGCATTTCTATTCTCACTCATATTTCACACGCCAATTACTGGTTACTCCTTCGGCGAGCTTCTTTGTGTCCTCTTGGCTGTCTTATATGAACCTCCTCTGACATAGTTGAGCCTTTAAGCTGGATCAGTTTGGAAATTTCATTTTTGAAAAGTGATAATGAAATTCATCTGTCTGCTGGTGTAGAGGAAAAGGATCAGAACAAACCAGGAGTCAGAATGAGAAAGTTTAGGGAGGCATGCAAAGAACAAGGGTATGCATGCATGTGCTGGGAGTTTGCATCATCATAATGTATTGCAGGCTAAGTCGAAAGCTGTGATGGAACAGTGCTTTCAGAGCTCATGCGCTCAATATCCCCTGCTGCCGATAATGCGCAACACTACATCACTGGCATTAAATATTCAGAAACTCAATACAGCCAGGTGAACTTGTGCACCTTCTCTCCAGCACACACTGCACACTTTTGCGGATGATTCATGCAAAACGGACTTCACCATCAAGTCACCTGCAACAATTGCTCCTCTCAAACGAGCTGTCTGAGTTTCAAAACATGTTTTATGCCTATATTCAAGGTCTGGTCTCAACTCGAGGACAAGGGCATGTTGAGCTTTGCCCTCACTGTTCCCTGTTGAAGTCACTTAAAGCAGGAGGTGCAATATGTGGCATTAATGAGACCTTTTCAGCTGCTGTCAGGACAAAAATCTTTAAGTGGCATCAAGCCAACATAAAAAAAGCAATTTCCCAAACCACATTGAATATGTTGAATTGTATAAGGGGTGCTGTAGTTTAGTAAATGGTGAAACAGTAGGTTTCACTGTCCATGGTGCTGATACTTCTCTGTTCTGTGTCCAGATGTAAACCACTGAGGAACAGTTGCCTAAACATTGTCATATTGCTTTTAATAATAGATGCTTTCGTTGATTTTTTTGAGAGTATTTGCTACTGTGCTACATGAGCCTCAACTTGCTGCTCAAAAAAAGATCCAAAACTAAATGACATCATTGCTAAAATGTTCCCTCACCAAAAAGAAAGTGTGGATATTTTCCCAGAGGGCTAAAAGAGCCCTATCTACAATCCATTTGACAGTCAGTAGGCTGTCTTTTGCCCTCTTACCTGGTTATTAATGCACAGGGCAAGATGCTTCCTCTCCCGAGCCACAACCACACTCCCGCCGCGCAGCCTCGCCTCCTCTCCCTGGTACATTCTGCAAGGACACGAGTTAAGACAGAAAAAAAAACTCTCAAATATGAAACCTTCTTCAAACCGTCAACAGCCTGTGAACAGCCTGTACTCTACTCTGTGTCCAGCTGCAGAGAGAGAGCCGCTATGCAGGATGGCATCACTCATCAGTGCATGTCGAAGGATCCTGTGCTGGAGCTTCTCGTCCTTTATCCTAAATAAAACCCTGTCGCTTTGCATGAAATGACTAAGATCAGTCGGCGGCATTGACACTAACCTGTAACCGTTCCTCAGCATGACGAGCTCTGCCTCCGCGGTCAGCCACAGATGAAGTGAACACTTTGTGTCGGGAGCAGCCGGAGAGAGACTAGACTTAGAAATGTCTCGCAGCCAATGGGATTGCTGAGCATGTGCGCGTTTTTTTTTTCTTTTTCGTTTTAATACTGCGCCGTCAGAGCGTCCGTTCACTGTATCATTTAACTTGACAATCCCGCTCTAATCACAACATTAATTATCTCTGCACACCTTCTCTCTGGGCCCAACCGCATAAACACTATTACTGAGCCTATTATAATAGGCGGTGTGTCCATGTATTTGCTCAAAGTCTAGATATGGCTTTATAATGGTTTGCACTACACCGGGGTGGGCTGGGAACACAAGGGACACACAAGTTGAACAAACACCTGCATTAGGTACTTTTTAAGCGAAGCACACGTCATCCTTACACGGCAGTTAAGTGAGCTCCAGGTAAGAAGAACCGCTCCATCTGTTAACTAGCAGAGATTAAGCTGTGTTTAGTGACTAGACATCTAAATTATAAGAGTGTCAGAGTTGATCTCGTGAATGGACAACTTTCACATCTGCCCAGTGTCTAACTTCTACAAAAGGATCCTTCTACCAGTGTCCTACAGCCTGGTGTTCATGCTGGGCCTGGCTTTAAACGGCGTCCTGCTGTGGTGCGTGTGCAGCCGGACGCGCCGCTGGTGCAGCACGGTGATCTACATGACCAACCTCGCCGTGGCCGATCTCCTCTACGTGCTGTCACTGCCACCTCTAATCATAAGCAATGCTATGGGAGGCCTGTGGCCTTTCGGGAACGTCATCTGCAAGACGGTCAGGTTTTTCTTTTTCGTCAACCTTCACTGTAGCATGATGTTTCTCACCTGCGTCAGCGTGCACCGTTTCCTCGGAGTGTGCTTCCCCATCGCCGCCGTGCGACTCAGGACCAAAAAACTCGCCCTCTTTGCGTCAGGCTCGGTTTGGGTCCTGGCCGCCGCAGAGATTTTACCAACGCTGGTATTTGCGCAGTCGGGTGTGATTTACAACATGACTGTGTGTTTTGAAATGACTAATCCCAAGAAATTCAATGTTTACTTCCCATACGGTCTATTTTTGGCTATAGTGGGATTTCTGATCCCGTTTCTAATCGTTGTCACCTGTTACTGCTCCATGATAAAGGTGCTTTACTGCAGGGCAGCGGACAGCATCTCCAAAGCCAGGACAGCACGTATGCGCAAGAAGTCCATGTCAACTCTCTTAGTCGTGTGTCTCATGTTTGTGGTGTGTTTTGTGCCTTATCACATTGCTCGGACCGTCTACTTGTTCGTGAGGGTCTACATGCCCGGAGAATGTCACCTACTGAACGTGGTCATGATCTCTTATGAGGTCTGGAAACCCGTAGTCAGTTTTAACTCCTGCGCAAATCCTCTGCTCTACTTCTGGGGCTCCCGTCGGTACCGGGAGAAGCTGCAGGCCTGGCTGTGTATGAGGAAGAATAAAGTACACCCCGGCGTGTGTCTTGTGGATGTAGGCAGCACAAATAAGTCGGGAGGCTAAAGAGGATTCGCCAGAGAACTCATTAGTCTGTAGAGTAGCTTGAATGGACAGTAATGACAATAAGAACTGCACCAACACCGTGTCCAAGCTGTGTTAATTACTTTTATTTTAAGTAATAAAAAAGATATATTTGATAACATTCAACAGGTCACAAAAGTCCCTGACTTATGAAACATGCATTTTGTACACTATACTTTATTCTAGTAACTTACTGACCCATAAAACCTGAAGGATCAGCAAAAGTAACTGATGCTACAAATACTGACGCTGCTAAAGGCGATTTAAAAAAAAAAAAAAAAAAAAAGCACTGGTGGCCACAAGTGATACTAAACATTTGAGGGAATTACTGCCCTCTGTCGTTTGCAGTGTTGAGTCTCTAGAACAGACCATAAAACAGCATCAGTGCATCAGCCCAGTTTTATATGGTACAATACCCTGAGAAAAAAAAAACATCTCGTGTTGGTTCTATAAAAGACAAAAAACCTTTTGAGTGCTCAAATGTGAGACACAAAATGCCTGCTTCAAGAATTTGTGTGAAGGAACAGATACCCATCTATATACAAAAAAAGAAAATAAAAAAAATAAACACGTGATTGAGTGTAAAGTGTTATAACATCTTGTTCAAAGAGGGACACTGTGTAAGCATCCTCTTTTTTTTCTTTGTGCATACTTGTCTGGAGCCACAGAGCTACTGTCAGAGGAGCAGGCGGCTGAATGAAGGGCATCATTTCAGAACACTCCTGTGGGCAAGTGATGACAGATGGGTAGAGCAGTGATCTGGGAGCTGAAAGCAGGAGAGGACAATACAAATGGAGTGAAGTAGAAGAGTTACTTGTGTCTATTTGGTGGTGGTGAAGCAGTGAAAGCAACCCTCCTGGCTTTGTGTAAAAAAAAAAAAAAAAAAAAAAAAAAAAAAAAAAGTGTCTTGGTCAAGTTTAGAATCTGAATGAATTAATAAACTGATTTCTATCAGAATTGTGATTTATCATAATAAGTGATGTGTGTGCATGCACATACCTGTGCGCCCAGCCTGGAGAGGTATCGGTTTCGTAAACCAAAAGCAGACATGGGTGCTAATCTAGCAAGATCACCCTCTGACAGTTTACTGTGGCGCCTTTTAATCCTGCAGGAATAATAAGGTGACCACCTTTATGATCTCTACGCTAACACTGACATGACAACACTTATGCATTGATGATGACTAGGATTTATCCCCCACAGTCTGCAGAGGAAAGCTGAGGAAACAGGTAAAGGGAAAAGAAGTGGTACAGTGACAGAGACCAGTGCTTTCAAACATGTTCATTTAATGTAAACGTCACACGAACAATCTGGTATCAAATGTGATTTGGTCCTGCAAGACTTCTGGTGATTTATTTCCTTCAAATCTTTTCATCTCTGATTATAAAACAGATTTTCCATAATTTCTCAATCACACGAGTCCTGTCACAGAGATCAGTATCAGTTAACACTTGGTCTTTAACACAAATATTCTCAGTTAAGCAAAAACTACACTGCTGTCAACATCTCTGTGTAAAATGAATTACATGTGAGGAGTGCAGTGTGTTTCTGGCTGTATGAAACAGTGGTCATTTACAGTAAATGTGCGATCACGACAGTTTGACTTTAGGCTACTGCCCGTCTTCTTACATGTGTTGACAGTTTTGTCAAGAATTCGATCAGGACTCATTTGTCCAACTGAGGTAGTGAATGTTAATCATTCACCCTGATAACAACAAAGGGAGACACATCTCTCCTTATTACATTACTGGTGAGAGTTAAGCACAGTGGATGAGTATTCGGTTGCACCGTTCAGAGAAAGCAAGCAACACATTTTGGGGCAGTTAAAATAATAAAAAAAAATTTTTTGATTACCTGAGCTTGATAAACGAGCAAAAAGCTATTTCTATGTGGAAGAGATTATTTTAAAAGGTCACATTAATGAACAAACTGAAACTGGGAATATCACTACAGTACGAGTGTGACTTTCTGTTTTCCTCATCTTTCTTATCATTATACTAATATAACATTTGACGACGCAACAGAAAATACATTTTTATGAACCTCTGATATGAGAATTAAGAAATAAAAGGATTGATTAATAAAGATTTAAAAACTAAAGGCCTATGCTCTTTTTGAGATTGGCTATAATAAAAGGTCAATGATGCATATAATTAAAAATGTATATGGACCCAATCGAGTTAAGTAAGGAAGATTTTGGTTGGCATTTATAGTGAATGCTGACATATGATAAGTACATAAATGAGCTGCTGAGTTGCCTGCAATATGGCAAGTAACACAGTCCTGTTGAAAACTATTTGTTAAAGATGTATAAAAAAACATTTTAAAACACCCACATAGTTACTCCTATTTACATATAAAAGCTTAATTAATATAAGAACCCTATATTATAAGTGCCATTAACACATAAATCAAGAAATTATTATCAGGTATATACAACAGGCACATTTCCTCAAGATATGAGTCTCATCTTCTGCTGCATAATTCAGACATTTAAATGTAGTAATTTAAACACTTCAAGTATCTAAACTTTTGTAACTGATGAAACTTCATGCTGAAGTTTGTATGACAGGAGTCAGTGGAGAGTGAATAGTGGTGGAGATAAAGTCAGTATCAGAGTGCAACTGTCCAAACTGGGATTTGTCGTTCGTCAGAGTAATGTTACAGCCAGAGCCAGACAGTCAGTTGTGGTGGGAAGAGCCACACATGGCAGCACTGGGCGGAGTCAGTAGCGCAGTCACGCCCCATGGGAGTTGATTGACAGCTCTGGGGTGGACAGTGCAGCTTGCTGGCTCTGAAGCCCAGGACCATTTGTGCTCCCTCAACATCATCATCATCATCATCATCATCTGGAAAATATCAATTACAGCACAGACCGAAAAATATTAAGTCAGCCAGCAATATATAACATGGACTATAATATTTATATGCACAGAGAAGATTAACAGAAACTTATATAACCTCCATTCATTTTTGATTTGAATATTTTAAAGTACATTAACACAGACAGTGAGAACAGACGCACTGTACCTTATCACCATCAGGGGCCACGAGTAGTTTTGCTGTAAACACTCCTCATAATTAATCATCAGCTTTTTACACCTGAACCTTGTAAACTCATACTAGTCATGTTAATGGAGGAAAGAAAATGGGATCAAAGAACAAATCCATAAAAACACGACATGACTGTCAGTGAGGAAAATACTGACACCAACTGTAACTATCACAGTGAAATATCAGACTCAGCCTGTTAAATCATTTAACTATAGCTAAGGACACATCCAGAGTAAATTAGCACAAGAGCTCTTGAAAGTGTTCCTATCCAAAATATGCCCGTGCCACTTGATTGCATGAGTGGGCTGTTATGTTTCTCAGATGTTTGCTTCATTATCGTCTAAGTGGGTGGAAAAGCGGCGATGAAAGGTGAAGGGTCAAAAACTACTCACTCTGCCTCTGTAGTGGCTTCTTTCTGGAGTTTGTCTCTGGCTGAGGCTGACCGGTTCAAGTCTCCTCCTGGAACAAGAGGAGAGGAGGGGAGGGGGGGGTGTAGGGAGATTAAGGAGTGAGTGAGTCTGGTGGGGAGGAGAGTAGTGTACTTAAGCAGTGACAAAGTGAAGAAGGGAGAAATGATTCAGTGGGAAAGTTCAAAGCTTCAGTTTTCTCTTACCCCTGAGATAATCCACAAAGTACAGCATCACCACTGCTATCAGGGCAACTGCAATAAAAGAGGGGGGGGGGACAATGTGGAAAAATCACTGACAAAGTGACTCAAATGTTTGTAATGGGAGTTTCAATGATGCAATCTCATACACTTTAGGAAAAACAGTATGAAAAGCTTTGCTCTGTAACATTAAATTATGTCAAAGATTATAAATATTGAGGATTTACTCTTAATGAATATATGACCTATGAAGCTGGAACTAAAACCCTAGTGGGGTCAGAAAGTGAAAGATCTTTAGTTGCTCAGTGGAGAAAAAGTACCCTCCCATTGGTTCTGGAAGTTGGTAGTTTTAAAAACATCCAGGTTGTGTGAGATGTATTTAATGTCATGTGTGAGCATGAAGTAATGATGAAGCGCTTGTTTAATTTTGGCGTTTCATAATAGCAAAATTTATATCAAACACCTGGTAAGAAGACAGGAAGTTTTGTTTGTTTAGTTGTGATGGTGCGATTCATGTGGGAGGTCGGATCTGACTGTCTTTGTAAACTGGTGTCTTGTAAGCCCATGTGGACTGGACATTTGGACACACACACACACACACAGAAAATACTGACTGCAAATGCAGGCACAGAAAAACACTTCCAACACCAGGTATCCTCTGTTGTCTAGGATGGCTCCTGCTGCCATGGCAATAAGAGCAAGTCCCAGGTTTTGAATGGACTGCATGCTGGTGGATAAAGGAAGATGATAAACGTCAGTAAACAGGGAGAGTATCTATGATGAAAATTATAACGAGGTCATTAAAGGTACATACAAGCCATAGGCCGTCCCCAGCTGGTGCTCAGGGACCACAAAAGCCACCATGGGCCACAGTGCACAGGCCAGTAATGAGTAGGAGACACCGAGCAGAGACTGGAAAACAAGCAGACACACCCATGCTCTCACATTACTTTATATGTTGCAGGGCTCTCTGCAAAAAGTCTCAGCAAGATTCAATACCAACAGAGACTGTGCAGTAGATGAGAAAATACACTCAACATCCTATTGTGGAAATTGAGGAATGGTGCAATAGGTACACACAACAGCGGCATGGTACTTATTAGAAGTGTTGGTGGGGTTCCTTACATCCTATAACTGTGTGTGAATGTACAATATTAAATTAAAATGCAAAAGGGTTGCCAGGTTGGGCAGTACCATGGCGATCCAGGGGTTCCAGAAGGTGAAGGCCAGCATCATGTGAGCGGCGAGTGTGGAGACCACAGCGATTATTACCCACACCACATTCCTCCCTGTCTTATCAACCATAAAGCCCAGAACTGGAGATGCAGGAGCTGAGATGATGTAAACAATGCTGGGAAAGACAGAAAACGGCATTAAAGACAATTCCACAGTTCTGATATTACTGCATTTGATTGGGATTTTGTGGTGGGAGCTGATTAATGACAATAATGTGAATTGTGACAACCTCTCCGCAAACCTCAGTTTTGATATGTGTAATGCCAAGCTGCATGTGTTTTACTATGTTCCCAGCTTCAGGAAGTTGAACATTTCTCAGCTATCAAATTCCACTGTTGCTTCAGTAGAAATGTAATTTGCCCAGTGATCCATAGAAAAGCAGCCCACAAAGGAAATGCAAGACACATCAGCACACATCACACTATAATGGTGTTAACAATCCAAAGCAGATCAGACTCCATGGCCTGTTACACCTCAGTTACCTGTTGACAGCTCTGGCTTCAGCTGGGGAAAAGTTGAATTTTTCGATGAAGAACACTCTAGAAAAAAATAAAACAGACAGGATGATGGGAGAACAGTACAGAGGACTCCTTAGCCTTTATGTTGATGTGAACACAGGAGATGAGAAATCAAGTTGACCCCTGCAGCAGGTAGCTCTCAGTCTTCAATACACAGTTTTCTGCCCCATTTGCATAACAACTATTTGCTCAGTAAGCACTAACCCTCTGTGGAAAATCTATGTCAGTTGCTAAGTGATTTGAGAGTGCCTTTCAGTGGAGGAAATTCAGGTTGCGATAATTTCAATTGGTTTCTTTCATGGCAAACCCATTTGTCAAACCACGTTCCATTTTTGACTCCCTGCCTTTGTGCTTCATTGACACAGCATTGTGATGTTGCACTGTTGAATCTTTCCTTAGACACAGGCATTGTACTAATTTATTAGAGGTTCACCATTTCATTCATAACATGCAATCCAAACGTAACACCATCTTGTTTAGGAGGTGACTTCTATTCTTTCTTCACTCAAAGACAAATAATGTTCATAAAGTTTTCTTTTTTCTTTAAATCAGGCACAAAGACAAGGCAATCCTGGTGGTTGCTGATGTCACTGGGAGTTGCAGAAATTATTCAATATTTTTTAAGTCAACAAAACACATAAAAAACGAAATCTAACTGAGCCTATTAACAATGACTGTGCAGTATGTGCATATAATCTAATAAAGAGTATTCCTCTGTTCCACAGAAAACCCAATCCCATAAACACCCCACGCCCTGTACACTTTCTACTCATAGTAGTAGTGTTTGATATAAAATGTAGTAGCTCGCTGTTTTAAGAAATTCTGTAGCCTCTTCAAAAATAAAACATTATTTGAGATTTTTAAAGGTTTACATCTTCAGCAGGAATTAAAAGGCTTGACACATCCGAGTGCCACAGACAGGTTTGGAAAGTCAAACGGCATTGGTAGTTATTGTTTTTTGAGGGTATTGTTCGACGTTTTATATTTTACTCATACACTGCATATACAGATGGACATGGAAATGCCTGTCATCACCCACTGATTTACACTGGAGTCGATTTGAAGCGTAGAGTTACAGCTTACAGTCAGCACCATCTTTTCTGAATGGATCTGGGAACCTTCCAAATAAGGAGTCTGGAAGTTGCCTTTGCCTTTCTACCTCAGACTGAATGCTACTTTTAGTCTGACGGCATAAGATTGTGTTTATAGAACAATGAGACACCCGTGTTTCAGCAACCTGAAAACACAGGCCAGTAGAGCTGCAGTTTACATGCATGTCTCTCCACCCTCCCAATGGATGTTTGTGCCATTGATAAACTGTATCAACTTGTGGACGACAATGAAGGTATCGGCCTTGACTTAAACATTGCTTTCCTTGATTTTGTAAAACAAAATGTAACAAAATAACACATAGATGAATATACTGATCTGTTGTTTACTATAAAAATCAATTGTGCATCAGCAGCAACTTTTATGGGCTTATTAATATGGGCTCTTTAATGTAACGCATCTGGATAGCCAACACGCTGAAAATTTAATGAGAAAGACGAAACACGCCGACACTCTTAAGTCACACAGACGAGACAATGACCTGACGGCACTGATGTAATACTCACTGTCCCAGTCCAATAAAGGGGAAAACAGCAACATAGTAGCCCACGCAAATGAGGAAGATGAGCCACAGGGGGAAGGGGAAGTCTTTCACATCTTTCAGCTGAACCACCTCACCTAACGTGCAAAATGAACACACATGAAGAATGAAGATGAGAGCATTATTAGTTTTTAACAGTAAATAATACTGTACTTCCTAAAGGGAACATTCCCTGATATACTACACATTAGAATGAACTGTCACTGTCATTATATAAGAAACCACACTGCAACAAAGTGAGTACACAATAAATTGTGTAGTTAATATGTTACTTCAAATACAAAATGTGGCCTTACATTCTGTTGTCTGTCCACACTGACTGTGGAAGGCAATCAAAAAAAAAATCTAACTTAAAATACATTACCTGTTTCACCTTGTTCCTTGTGGAGGATTTTCTCTGCTCTTTTGTCAAGGAATGCCAAAACTAAGGCACAGATGAGTGAAAACAAGCAGGTTGCAGCAGCTAAGGAAAGAAATAAAGACATAAATACATATGGATGAGACAAAAAAAAAAGAAAAAAGAATAAGGTAATGGAAGCTTTAGTTCTTACACTGGTGATAAGATTATCAAGGCGTTCAAATTAAGATACCTGACAAGCGCTGATTGATTCTATTGTTCATGTGACTTCATGTCAACTGGCCAGGGTCAAGTTTAATCAACAGTGCTAATGGAAACATAAAACCAACACACTGCAGAAGTGGAAGCACTTTCAGCATAACTAAGAAGTAGAAGTGACACTCCTCCCAAGTCTTGTGATTCATCTGTAGCAGCCAGTAGCACTTTTAGTTCTCTATAGCACATGTCTGTCTCTGCTGCCTGCGTTATCTGAGATTGTTGGTTACAGAGAAAGGATCTGGTATCTCAGACACAGACAGAGATAAAGCACCTGTAACTTGAGTCGTACAGTTTAAACAATTTCAATCCTTGAATGAAGCACACCCTCCCTCAGCTAAAGCACAGGTGTGTAACATTTACCTATCATGAGTGATGCGCCTAGTGCAGTGTGTCCAGGACCACCAACAAGGGCTGCGACTTTGTTGTAGACCCAACCCATGATGTTCATGTTCACTGTGCTGCCCTTGAGACAAGTAGAGATGAGAGTAGATTAACTTTAATTATAGATTTATTGTATGACTGTGGTTTATTTTCACAACTACAGTCAAGACAACATTTAAAATGTTTTTTGAAAGAATGCATACACTTCATTTTCCATTGGTAGAGTCCTTACCAGTCGAGCCATGCTCAGCTGAAGACCAAACACCAGATTGAGCTCCTTTCCTTTGAACCAGTTCACTGCATACGTGTTCTGGGCTACAGCCAAAGACTCTCCTCCAATACTACCCAGGAAAAGAGAGCAGGGAGAAGGAAGCATGTAATCTGACCAACCTGAGAGTGAGATTTTCACTCTGCTTTAGACATAAATACAGGTCTAAGGTTACTAGGATAAAATTTGGTGAGAAAAGTACAATATGTGCGTTTACCCAAATACAAAACGTCCAACTTCCATCAGCCAGAAATGATTCACCAAAGCTCCAGTAGCAAAAATTACCTGTGGAGAAGTGGAAAAGTAAAAAAATAAACAATTGCCAACTATTTTCTGATTGTACTTTTTTATATATAAAGAGATTAAATGTCAATTCTGGTCATTATATTTTATCTTATTCATAGAACAAGTGTCACGTTTAGATTTTCAAGTAAACCTACCTGTCCAATACAGACAAAAAGGGAAAAGATTATGGTTCCCAACCTATATATATAAAAAAAAAAACAATAGCAAAAAAATAAAACAATGAAAGATAATACCTGCACAAAAAAACGAAACAGAACACACAACGCTTTTGCTTTCACATTTAGAGAACATACCGTACACAGTAAAGACATACTGAACACTTATTAGTCTTTGTACCTGATCCCAAAAACCCTGTCAATCAGGAACCCCCCAAAGAAGCAGAGGATCACGTTGGGCCAGGAGTACCAGGCATACAGCTGCATGAAGTTTGCCGTGTTCAGGTTCAGATCCTGGTACAGTCAGGAAAGAAATGCATCAGGTGCTCGTTGGTCACCTCGGCAGCTTTAGGTTTTAAGTTTCACCGTTAAAATCATGTCGTGACATGCTGTGTGTAGTGCGTGGACTAGAATACAGAGCCATAGAAACTGAGCAGGGTAATGTGAGTCCTTTAGTTGGAGTATGATCAGTAACCATTAGTCTAATGTGTCTTCTGTGTAAAACGTTTTTAACTCTGGGACACCTGTCAGGGGGGACTTTTATGGTTTAACGCCCTGGTGTCCAACTTTGTATTTACAGAGGCCAAATTACCTGGAGGACTTGAGTTTGAAGTGCAGCCGGGTTGTCATAACAGAAGTAACTTCCTGTGGAAAATTAACAGCATTAAACACCTACAGACATAATAAATTCTGCATTTGTTCTAAGTTACATGAGCTACGACGAACAAACAGCGCTACAAGCTTCCTTTAAGTCAAATGTCATTTTCTGAATGTAATTGCAATTTCCATAACAAACCAGAGTAGCTAACGTTTGGGAAGTGAAGTTATGAACTCAAGTTAAATACTCACCGAATCCCAGAAAGCACATGAACATCAGGACAACCACTCGGTGCAGTAGGTGGCTGGGGTCGCAGATAGCCGGCATCTTTTTGCCAGCCTCTCTCCCGGTGAACGACCTCTCGTCCTCATCTCCCAACAGGTTCCGCCGCTCCTCAGGACCCGCCATGTTCGTTTGTTTGGGGAGACGCAGAGGGAAAAGTTGACGGCGGAGAGGAAGACGTTAGACCGATCGATCATATGACCCGCCAGGCACGTCATGTGGTGTCATGGTGTGTTCAAGACATCACAGTAAACTTCGGGTGCGGAAAGTTGCAATATCAATTCACGATTCAGGACAACATTTATTTCAGCCTGAGAGTGTTCGTGTATTATTCTAATGTGGTTAGTGCTTGTAATACGCAGCAGATACGTAGCTAAATTAGACACAAACAGACAATTATACTCCTACAGAATTAGCTGGCTAGCGTTAACATTGAGCATGTTGCTGATGTAACTGTCAGTGGTGCATTTGCAGTCAGTCTACTAACAGTCTGTGGACATGTCTATTACAGTGCTTTTCACCGAGATATCGTTATTCTATCGCCGATGTAAGGCTGAGGGAAGCCGTCTGCCACTCGCAGTTACGGTTTTAAACACTGTGACGTGAACGCGGCATTAGCCTTGTAGCTTGTAGCCGTATCGCGGCAGGTGTTCGTACGTTCCAACGCTCCACGGGAGCGTGCACGATGAAACGTGAATTTAGGTGTTCTCAGTCTCTCACTTAAGATGCCCCAGTGACTGGCCAACACATCATGGAGTGGGTGGAAAGTATTGTTCAGAATTGTCCTTATTTTGGACGACATTCGCCTCTCTGACACCACCTCCAGAGAGTCCAACTTTCTGGGGACTGAGGGACATTTATTAGCTTATGTCATGAAAATAAAAGGATTCAAGTGCCATGGACATGGGCAGAGACATGTGTCCCCCCTACACACACTGTCAGCACCTCCAAACTGAAATAGACACAAAACGACCACAAATAAGGCTGTCTCGTTGTTTTTAGTCCTTTGTCATTTTTGTTTGCGCATTTTTAGTCTCTTTCTTTAGAGCTTTCATTAATATGCACATGTTTATGGTACTCTTGTGTCTACTTATTGTATTTATGTGTCTCTTTTTGGTCTTTTCGCAATCATCAATTCTCAGTCATTTTGTTGTCACATCTATTTTTGTCGTGGTCACACTGTGTCTCATAACTGGGGTCTTTGACTTTCAAACTAGAAATATTAACACTTCCATCATACAAAGGCCCAGAGGTCTTTCAGGCCCGTTCTGTAATGCATCCATGTCAAATGCAGAGTGAGAGTGCAGTCATGTGACTCTGGTGTTGGAGATGGTCTAATTATGGGAAAAGATCAAATATATATATTTAAAGTAGACCTTGATTTTGCGTGGGGTACACACCTGAGGCTTTGCACAGGTTATAGTGTATGTGAAAGGTAACTTAGTTGCTCCAGAGGGAGCAATGCAAAGTTTGATTGACTGCGTCAAATGATAGTTGGGGCAGTGTCACATTCACGCAATGTCAGAAGAACGAGAAGTCAGATGTTGACTTTAAGAGCCCATATTATACAAAATAGTGTTTTTGTTATATGAAAGTAAGCTTATTTCAGCCATAATACTTCTATGAGGTTTTGGGACTGTGTATATGTTATGCCTGGTTTGTGGTGCTTTTTAACGCCTTATAATGCCCAAAACTGACTACTGCTTATTTTAAGCCTCAGACCTTTGTTCTTCATGTTGTTAAGCTCCAGCTCTGGTTGTGAGTTGAGCTTACTGTTCAGTTGTGAATCTGTGATTATTTAAAATATACGTCCCAGTGTTTGAGAAGCATAAGATAAGCCTGTTCAGTTTCATCCCTTTTTCATTCAGTGACAGTCGGAACAATTGAACAATGTGTCAAAATGAGTCGTTAGACCTACGGCTTATGTCTGAAGCTGCATAAAATCCATCTCTCTACAGGGCGTCTTGACACTAAACAATTTATAAACCTCTGCTATAATCACAGACGAGTAGACTTGACAGGTTTCTCTGTCATGTATGCTGTACCACCTAGTGTCATGAGGTCCTTCGCTCGCAACACATTTATGTGAAACTGTCAGCCCCCACCTCGAACTGCATCCTCTTTATCTGGCTCTGTTCTGTTCTGACGTGTCTGTGCAAACTGCTAGGCAACACTATCACCTGGGTTTATTTAATTATCATGAATGTCATTTAGAATTTCTCATAATTCACTGGTCCAGGGTCATCTGTCAGAGGATTTAATCTGAGGCTGATGAACGGTCCTGGCTGCAGTCGACGCACCAAACGCTCTGTAGCTCATTAATTTCCTGCCCAAACATCAACCTGTGTCGTAGTCGACAGAGGGTGGGATGGAGGAAGATCATATTTCATTATTACATCAATCAGAACCACATGTAGACACGATTGTAAATCACAGAGGAAGCGATAATAATCCTGTAAATTTGTGAATGTCCTGAAAAAACAGCTTCAGGTGCTGCATGTAGGAAAAAAGTCAGTTTAATTCTGTATAGTTTTTACTCCTCTTATTCAGTATAAGCAGACACTTCCTCAGTACTGTGAAAACCTATATGTCCTTCTTGCAAATGCTTGCAACTTTGCTGAGCGTTGATAGATTTTAGTGTTATCGAGCAGAGTAATATGACTCAATTGCTCAGTAATTATCAAAAATAACTCAGATGCTAATTGCCAATAGTGGTAAATACAAAGATAAGTAATCATCTCTGTCAGTGCTTACCTTAAGTGAAGAAACTGCAAAGAGCAAACATTTCACACTAAACTGGGTTTAGGTTTACTGAGTTTGTCTAATATGCTTCTCATTTGCTTCTCATTGGCTGCCATTCTTGATGCTTCAGCTTGGTTCTGCATGCATATAATAATTAGCTCTAATGTCTTTGCCAAAATGGCATTTTACCACATGTGAAGGCTGCTTTCATATACATATATATGTACATATATAACTGTGTGTGTGTGTGTGTCATTAGATGTTAAGGTTACATACTCTACTATTAATTTTAAAAATTATAAAAATAAAAACTTAAACTGGAATGCAATGCAATTTTAGTAAGAAAAATAATATTTTTATTATTATTATTATTGTTATTTATGTTACACAGAAGTTATAGCTGTAAGCAGTGTCCATTGCAGCCCTTTGTTCCCTGCTCATTTTGTTATCATTCAGCCTCTGCTCACATTTTGCTTGTGGTGCAATCATTGGAGAATATGTGCTGTCATGATGTTTGCCCTTTAGCCAAAGTTTTGTGAAGGGAAAGTGCAGTTTGTACGAGATTAGGCAGAAGGAAGTACAAAATGACAGTAAGCACAATTAAGGAAATATATCGGATGACTTAGCAAACAAGGGGCAGAAGTGTTTGGTTAGTACTGCAGCAAAACAGTCATCAGTGTTGGTATGGAACTTCATGGCCACTGCCTCACATGTTCCGCTTTTTTCTGCTGCACAGCGTTTTCTGTTCAACACATTTTGATCACCTTGCATTAATTTAACATTTTTTACAACTTTGTCATCAAGATAAAATGCTACTTACAAGTAAAATACATTCATCCGAGAGATTGTGATCTTCCCTTTGTTATGACAGTTATTAATTTTGTCCTGTTGTCCAACATCCAGTGTGCTATATTCCATTATTGTTACTGTGAGCTATTTGTGACATCTCCAGCTGAGTTGATGTTGCTGTGGGAGCCTCCATGGTACCTTTGGGGAATGGCTTACGGCAGAGTGTAGCTGTCAGTCTTTTCCTGAACACCTTACACAGGAACACGTAGATAAGTGGATCAAGGCACACATTTGTGGCTGACAGCCATAGGGTGGTTTCCTTGGCAATGTAGAGTGCCTGGCAGTGACTCGCCGCGCTGCGTGTTTGGGTCAGTGTGTAAGGAACCCGTGCAAAGTGAAAGGGGGAAAAGCAGATGAAAAAAACCCCCACCACCACAAAAACCTTTGCCTTGGTTCTGCGACTAGCTGTCTGACATTTGCTCTTTGAGGCTTTGTATGACTCATAAACCTTCTTGCTGATGAATGTGTAGCAAACCACCATCAAGGCCAATGTACCCCAGAAAACCACCTGGAAGCATATGAAAACATAACATTAAGCAAGGTAGTAACTTCTCACAGCTTTTGGCACAACTAATTTGAATCAATTGTGGTTGAATTATTGTTCTTGTAGTGTAGTGTAGCATCAGCATTTTACTAATTATGCAATTGATAGTGCAGACAGTGCAGATATATTTAGAAAAATAGTTGCAAAATACTCTTATTTGAAAACATGAAAATGTGAAGATAGTTATCACTGTTGCATTTGCACAGTGAAGCTACTCCTAGTTTAGCTTACTGTGCAAATCGAATACAGTTAACAGAGCTATGCCTATTTCTGTCCTGACAAAATCTACATATCAGCATCTCTAAAGCTTAGTTTCATGACAAACTGCATCTTGTTGTTTTAATACATATAAAGGTTGTGGTACTGTTCATTTTCCTGGCCAAGGAATAGTCCCCATACAACTATGACATGTTCTGTACACTTAAGTCATTGTATGAGTTAAACAAACTTCAAATGAGGCATTAATTCAAAGTGCTCATAGGCTAGTGCTAGTTTGACTGTGTGTAAGCTAAACGAACTTATTGCTCATTCCAGCTTCATATTGAATGGACATGCAAGAAAGAACAATTCGTAATTATAAACAAGCAAAAAGTGAAAATAGTGTCATCAATAAGTACCTGACAGAAGTAGTTGAATCCTTCATGCCACAGCAAGCCCGCTTCACTCTTCAAGGAGGTACACTTCAGTCTGCTTCCAGAAGTCTGTACTGGCTGGTCACTTAGAATAACGTTGGGTAGTGCTAAAGATAGCATTACCACCCAGACAGCTGCACTCAGCACCTGACCAACACAGACCTTCTGCAGCACACACTTCCCAAAGGGCCTCACTATCTTCAGGTAGCGGTCCAGGCTGATAAGGCCCAGCAACAGGATGCTGATGTACATGGTGATGTAGAAGAGAACCGCAGAGTATCGGCAGTGGAAGGCGCGTAGATACAAGGAACCTACACCAGCATCGCTTAAGACTCTGAGAGGGATCGTCAGGGTCATCAGCAAGTCAGCCACAACCTGTTGTCAAAGGATCACAGGTTTGGTGTGATTACGTACATCGTTGTTCACTTTACAGTGAGAGCAAAACGCCTCCATGTCTTACCACATTTTTGAGAAAGACCACAAATGTTGAGGTGCTGCGTATGCTGAAGAAGATCCATGCAGCCAGTGAATTCAGGATGAGGGCCACTATAAAGAGGATGCTGTAAAGACAGGGGAAAACCACAGCTGTTACGCTGGTATCCCGCACACACTTGATGGAGGTGTTGTTCATCTTCAGAATTTTGTTGGACCTTTAGAAGGATGAGAGAGAGAAGAACGGTGAGAGAGATCATTTAACGAAGATAAGGAAGTTATGCAAAGAGGAACACTGTAATATGCCATTTTAAGACCTGCACATATGCACAGATTACAGCCTCTTTTCTGCTATTATCATTTTATAAATATCCCTCAGTTGAAATTCCCCAGACAGACTGTAGCTGAAATACTACAGGATTTTTCATTGACTATATGAATACACCTATATAAAAACACTAAATACAGTGTAACCACAACATTTTACTAACTAGTGACACTAGTGTTACAATGGCCACAGACAGATTTAATATACATCGGTGAAGGCATCCAACAACAAACACTTGTTCATTTTCCTCCTATATCCTCCTGTCTAACAGTACTGTATCTGTCTCATGTGCTGTCTTTACATTGAAGACCTTAACAGCTTAGAATAACACTGAGACCAGGAGCAGGAGCTATGGCAACCAACACATACAGGCGTAGTAGTTAATGTAAATAATTTGGTGTTTAGGTACTAGAAATATACAATGTCTTTTCTCTATACAATTTCTACTTTTGTGTCCAGGTTAGGCTAGTATTTTGTCTAGAAGAAGCCAATAATTGAGTCTTACCTTCTTAGTGCGTCCTTATAATCAGTGACTGTGGGGGCATGTGCGGAACAGCGAATAACGTAATGAAAAGCTGCACTATTTCAAAAGCAGGAAGAAGTGAAATATCCAATTCCCCTTTGTTCTTACCCACAGGAAGGAAATGAAAGAAATGAAAACCCCAAAATGAAAACCTCTGGATGTTACTTTACCTATTTAAGCAATCAAGAAATACTAATTGAAACCTAAGGAAGTTTCAGTCTCTGCCTCTTTCAGTATTTTCTCTCTCTTTTTAAGTGTGTGTGCGTGTGTGTGTGTGTGTGTGTTTGGTGCTCTTACAATGGGTGGTCTCTGGAGCTACTGTGTGGCTGTCTTGTCACAATCCCACTGAGTTTGCCAGTCTCCCTCCGGGTGAAAGACCCTTTCCTTCCTTGCTTCCTGTTCCAATTGTCCGCTGAGAGGCTTGTTCTGCTCCGTGCCAGTCCCCCTGCCTCCGCTAGCCTGCGTCACTCTCAGTAGCTGTTGACAGACAAACTCTGAAGCCATGGACTCTTTTCTTGACACAAATCTAGAGACCTCCTGCACCCCAGCGCCCCTCCCTCCACCCAGAAGCTTATTTACCTCCCTTCAGTCTATCTGTCTTTTCTCATCATGTGGCTTGGTTTTAACAAAAGCAACCAGAGGGACAGAAAAAAAACAGCTGTGGTTTTAGTGGATGAGAATTTACAGTATACTACACTACTTCTCATTAAAAGGTTTTTTATGGTTAACTTCAGCTTGTTTATCAGAAATACAGATATACCATGACAGAAAAGACAGAGTAGTTTATTCAAATGATTATTTTTTATTATTTAATATACTCTAAAGGTTACATGCACATATTTTTGTAAGATCATGCGTAGTCAGTAACTACCATGACATGCAACATACAAGAACCATATTTAACACGTCCTTCTCCTCATATCTGATTAACTTTTGCCTTCATAGAGTTATAGTCCCTTTTGTGCTTTCATGATAAAAATAGTTCATTCTGAGAATATTACAACATGATTTCCTGTGGGATTTTGCTTGGATCAGGGCCAGAAATTCAGAGTGATGGGAAAATATAACTGAGAAATGAAACATGTTTTTACGACAAGAAATACATTTTCAAATTGTTAAATGACACAGATACATGTTTTTTCCAGGGCCCACATGACCTGTAAATTCTAATAAATAAGACCAATTATTATGTAATCACAATCTAATTTTTAATTTCATATACTTCACACTACACCAGAGGATATTGTAAGTCCCACATAACCATAGTCAAGATGATAGCAAAGACACACACAACAACCTGATCGCATTTGTAGATAGACCCATTGCATATTTGCAAAACTCCCTTAAAGACATGACCCATTTAACTGTTACCACAAACATTGTAAGACTTCACTGTGTGATGCAAATGTGAAGTATAGTTACTTAACTTGTTTTGCATGATGGCTTCATTCACAGTCACTCTCCTAGAACTATATTTGCCTTCTGATTTTGAGCTTTCAGTGCTACTGTAAAACTGCATGTTGTTAACACATAACCAGCATATAAATATCATGCCCTTATCTCGTCCATGCTTGCTGTATTTCCTAGCAAGGGTTTACAAGCTGCAGTTTTTAGAGCAACGCTTTGACAAGACACAAAACAGCTCCGCAATGCACAACATCAACATGGAATTAACAAGTATATGCAGTAAATAGAAAAGTGTTGAAATATAAATGAAAATGAATCTGAGTCTACAAAATCTGCAGTAACATCTGAGCTCAGTCCAGGGCACACTGTATCGTGACCTCACAGTCTATTCTTTGATGAAGTTGCTTCTGCTTTGCCTGCTGCAGCTACTTTAAATGAAACTGAAACATTTTTAATCATAGACAGCAGCTTCTCCTTGAACTCTCGACACAGAAAGACATAGAGAAGTGGGTCCATGCAGGTGTTTGTGGTGGCAACCCAGAGGCTGAATTCCTTGGCAAACTTCGCTTTTAAGTAAGAGCAGTCGGTCGTGGAAGAAAAGCTGACTTGTTGAAAAGTGTACGGGATTCTAACAATGTGGTATGGTGTGAATGACACAAAAAAGACAAAGACAACGAGAAAAACTCGGAGTTTGATCTTCTGCTTCCCCTGGTTGTTATTGCTTCCAGATTTTCGAAAAGAGTAGAAAACCTTGTTTGCGATGCAAATGTAGCAAACTGCAATGACCACACTGATGATCCAGAATAAAACATTCAGGTAAATCACAATTATACCGTGGAGTTTAACTCCAGTCTCTCCCTTTAGAGTCATACAAGAGCTGATCTCTGTCACATTGACCCCGGATTTGTTAGTTAGAATAATATTTGGTAAAGCTGTGCCCCCAAACAGTGTTATCCAGACTAAGCCTGATGTCAGTTTGCTAAATTTCAGATTCTGACCAACCAGCTTGTTCTGGGGGGCCATGATCTTGAAGAAACGGTCCAGACCGATAAAGCCCAACAAAGTGATACACGTGTACTGTGTGCTGTAGAAAGTGGTGCTGAAATATCGGCATGCAAGTTTAACTAATATGTTTGGAGCACCCTGCAAATCACTGGCAGCTTTGATTGGAATGAGCATGGTTAAGATAAAGTCAGCAGCTACCAGATTTTTCAGGTACACGACAAAGGTGGAGGTGGACTTGAGGTGCAGCGACACCCAGGCTGCCATACCATTCAGCAGCAGAGCTATGGGGAACATCAGGAAGGTGAGAGCTGGGACGATGTTTTCGTTGTAAGTGAAACTGAGACACTGGGAGTTATTTTGAGATGTCTGATTCAATGGCATCACTGTACCTGAGGAAAATAAAAAGAGTTTCAAACACATTTTAGAACTGGTTTTAGAACATGGTTGAAATATGTGTGTAACTTTCTCACTATGGTTCTAGTTTAGGGAGTACATGCATATATGAGTATATATGAATAGCATTAAACTTTCCTCTACCTTCCCTATGTTAAAATACCTCTCTGCTTCAGTCCACGTATCCAGATGATGTCATCTGGAGCAGATTTTAATGCAGATGATGTAATCTGGAGAAGCAGGTTGACCAAGACTACAACTTCCATAATATGAGCAACCAGATGACAAAATCTGGACTGAAAAACTCCTCCACATGATATCATTTGGAGGAGGCAGAGTGAGGTTCAATACCTGCTCCCCAAAACTGACCCACTGGAAGATAGTTTAAAATAGATGAAGTCACCCTTTAAGATATAATCTCTACATATTATACAGCAACTTATTTAAACAAATTATCCCATAGCATTTGTCTGGCTTAATTTACTGTTTTCTACTTACTCCAACCACTTAGATCCAACCATTCGTCCATTATCTGTTGATTTTCAGAGTTCCAGCTGCAGGCTAAGCAAAGCAAAGGAAGCAGTGTGTTTTCATGGTATTGTTTAAACTGTCATGTCCCCAATTTTCTAATCTGAAGTAAAAAAAAATACATGTAAATACATTTTAATACAAACTACAAATTGGTAACTGGTAATACTTATACTGTAGGTTTCTTCATCCTGACAGAGCAGAAAATAGAATGGACAACAAAACTAACTAATAGGAAACCAGAAGGTTTTAAAGGAATTATCACATAAAACATTGCAGTGTGAACTAATGATAAGAATAAGATGCGTTTTGATAACTTACAGTTGATGACTTGACTCACTCTTCTCAAATGCAAAGTTGTGAAGTGGCAAAAGTACTGACATGTGTTTAAGAAACACTGTTGATTTTCCTAGCAAACAAATCAACATTTCAGCTGTGATGCAACTGGCACTTAATCATGACATATGCAAAAATAGGAAAAACTTATTGGACGTTAGGTGAAAGAAAAACAGACATCATGCAGCCTGTTCACCAAGGTGAGATTTGATGGGGTCAAGCTTGGGTTCAGGGTGTACACATGTGTATGTACCCCAGACCCCAATCCCTATGTCTCACCTTTACGATGGAGCATATATGGAGTCACAGTAAGCTCAACTCTACATTTTGATGCTATAGTCGTCGTTTGATTCATTAGCACATCAAATGTTCCTAATATTGACATGCCCCTAGCTCTAAGCA
This sequence comes from Sandelia bainsii, assembly GCA_032362345.1. Taxonomy (NCBI): domain Eukaryota; kingdom Metazoa; phylum Chordata; class Actinopteri; order Anabantiformes; family Anabantidae; genus Sandelia; species Sandelia bainsii. Next base: position 20,547,626 of record JAUMHL010000005.1, read on the forward strand.
AGTTTTTCCTCCCATTCACTACCATTATGTTGTCTATTGAAGACAGAAGAAATAAAATTTCCTTTAAAAATGTTTTTGTTGCAGAAATTGACGATTATTTGATTAAAAAGCTAAACTCTTGACTCTCTTTCTTTCTTTTTGTGCTTGTCGCTGTCTCTTTTGTATGTGGGTAATTTGCAAGTTATTGCAATGAATTAATGAGTTGGTTCTGTAGCAACTGGTGCAGTGGCCTCATCTAAGCCAAGTTTATTAACCAGAAAGTCAAGAGCTTATTCTCTGTATAAACAAAGGAAGGTCAGTAGCTGCCAAGAAAATGTATTCTTCTCATGGGGTTACAGTTCACATCTCCAAAACCAATTAATAACATTTGGAATACATTTTTTATTTCACTGTTTGACACTGAGGAGCACATAAACTTTTTGTATTGTAAGTATTTACATTATTGTTATGGGACACAAGACTGAGTTTCATTATTACTGAGATAGTTGTTCATGAGGTAACTCCACAGAAAAACCAACAAACTAAAAGATAACTTCACAATCAGTTTTACTGAGGAAGTGTAGCTCTCATAATGGTTAGCATCTCCGAATGGGAATAACAGTGTTATAATGTAATGTTTTTACTGTACATTAATATATACATATTTGTCTATACATATTATATTTACACTAAAATCAGTTATACATGCATCCTGTGGAAGAGACATTGCTTAAATATGATCACATGACATTGAACTGGATACACTAGATGAATACAGTACATTTTAACAGCGCATCTCTACACAGTAGTCAATGTCAAAATTGGGGGGTTTTGGGTTTCGGTGTCAATAGATGTTAACCCTTCTTAGGTCACTAGAGGGCAATACAACATAAAATTTAAAAATTACTGAAGGACTGCTGAGTCTGTCATTCCGTAAAATAACATCACAACCTGATTTGTGAACAAGAAACCTGTGTTTTTCTTATTTAAGGATCTTATTTTGATCACATTTTGAAGCATTCTCATTTTCACCTGAGTATAACCCAACACAGATCGCTCCAGCTTTCATCATGTAAACTATTTTCTCTCTGTACTCCCTGCAAAGACAGATGTACAGAAGAGGGTCTAGGAAGGAATTGGTGGTAGAGAGCCATAGTGCTAAGTTATGAGCTATAAACAGCCACATTTGAGTGCAGACATCAGTGTTAAAAATTTGGTAAAGTGTGAAAGGAACGCGCATTATGTGAAGAGGCACAAAACAAACAGAAAACACGAAGAGGATCAAGAAGACTCGTAGTTTAGTTTTCTTCTTTCCGTGGCTGTTGTTGCTCCCAGAGTTTCTGAAGGACTGTAGGACTTTCAGGGTGATACAGACGTAACAATACACAATCAATATGGTGACAAACCAGAAAAGAATCTCCATAAATAGAACCACAAACTTGTGAAGAGCCACACCAGCTGAACCTTTCATGGACACACAGAAATCTCCTGTTACATTAACAGGATACTGGTTTGTTAGAACGATGGTTGGGAAAGCTGTGGCTCCAAACACCACCACCCAAACTGAGGCAGACATTACAACACTGAATGCCACATTCTGTCCTAAAAGCTTTCCATATGGTCTAACAATTTTGAAGAATCGGTCCAGGCTGATAAGGCCCATTAATGCAATGCTTGTGTATAAGCAGGAGTAGAAAATTACAGCAGAGTACCTACAGACAAACGCCCTTAATGCATCTGCTGCTTCAGGGAGCATGCTAGCTGCCACTGATGGGAGAGTCAGAGTCAAGAGCAGGTCTGCAGCCACCAGGTTTTTAAGATATACAATGAAGGTAGAGGTGGAGCGGAGGCGCAGAGACACCCACGCCGCCACCCCATTGAACAGTAACGCAATTGGGAACGAAAAGAAGAAGAGGTAGGAGATGGCCACATTAACGTTGTCCAGGCTGACAGGAGCACAGGCAGAGGAGGAGAGGCTTGATATGTTGTGAGTCAGCATCATGAAACCTGAAATGAAAAAGTACAGACATCAAAGAACAAACACATTATTTACTGAGTGTTGGTTTTTAACATCTTTCTACTCCTCAGCCTGGTTTACACTATATCTGTAATCAGCTGGTGGGGTAGAAGATCAGTAGTAAGGAGCCCAGACCCATATGCATATCCTCTCTCTCAACTATGTTTCAACAAATCTGAAAGCTAATTGATCAGATTTGATTCAATTAATAAGTACTTAAATATTTAATGTACTGGTGCAGCATTTAGTGACATGAGAGAATGGATTACTCAAAGGCTGAGAAGTTTGAGAGTAAATGACTGGGTGAGGTCCGAGGTGATGTCCAGGCTCTCAGATTTTCCAGCCTGCACAGTATGATCTGATTTGCATTTGACATTTTAAACACTTAGACATTTGTAACTATGATTTGGTTGTGTACGCTCAACCAGAGAATTTGAATGCATCCTGAATCCTGAACCTGACACCTCCACTTTTGACACTGTATGAGTGAAGTGATGCAACAGTTGGATTTGTTTCCATCATACTGTATTTAAAAACACATTATAATCTATCTATCTATCTATCTATCTATCTATCTATCTATAATATTATACATCCAATTTTCCATTTGTTCAGACTCGTTTTCTCAGTGAATATTAATAAAACAGGCTGTGACAGTCGAAAGTAAAAGCAAGTAGAAACAGAGAAAGAGAGAAAATCAATTGCTTTTCTTTTCAAGAGCAATAAACTTTAATTGAGGCACACTGAATTTTATAAAGTGTATCCTCAAATCACGTCCACTGTTTCCTCTCACCTTCCGCAGACAGGCCACAACACATGTTTAAGACTATTACATTGTGAGAATGTTTAGTGATCTGACCTGATTCTTTTTCTCAGTCCCAGGCACTTAAAAACTTCTGAGAAAGTTGTGAAAAATAATGTGAAGCCACTCACGAGAACGGTTATCCCTTTAACTCCAGGCCATGCAATCTGGCAAAGAAAGACCTTCGCTAAATAATTTACAAATGTGTGTTGGCCTTTTCAAACAGGGAGATGCAAATCATCAAACACTGAGTTGCTGTGAGGGGAAAAAAGGAGTCAAATAACATAATTTGTGGTAAGCAATATATTTTCAGGCTACAGTGAAACGATTCCTGTCTTTGAACAACAAATCAACGTTGTTCAAATTAATTTCCATTTACCACATGCTTTGAGGAGGGGTTTCATTAATGGTGCAATAAATGTTTAGATCTGACAAATGATACTGGTGACTATAGGTCAGAAAGTTTTTTATTTTATCCTTGACTACTTTCTAATTCCTTCAGTGTTTTAATCACTGTGTTATATCTATGGACCTATGGACTATCATGGAGGAACACTGTTAGTAGCACAACTGAACAATCGTCACATAAATGTTTTCATTAAGCAGAAAAATCAGTCAGTGCTAAGACAAATGGCAACACTTATAGGTAGTAGTGTCAGGATTAATTGGCATGAGAACATACACTACTCACAAAAAGTTAGGGATATTTGGCTTTCGGGTGAAATTTATGGAAAACGTAAAAATTTCACACTACAGTGATATTATATCATGAAAGTAGGGCATTTAAGTAGAAGCATGCAATGGTGATTTCCTCA